>JAJHZJ010000880.1:16461-353524 GCA_023548195.1 Bettongia penicillata ogilbyi
TGTTGCTTTCTAGCTGCTTGTAATATTTTCTCCTTGACCTGGGAGTTCCGGAATTTGGCCATAATGTTCCTAGGAGTTTCTCTTTTTGGATCTCTTTCAGGCAGTGATCGATGGATTCCTTCAATACTTATTTTGCCCTGTGGTTCTAGAATCTCAGGGCAGTTTTCCTTGATAATTTCATGAAAGATGATGTTTAGGCTCTTTTTTTGATCATGGTTTCAGGTAGTCTCATAATTTTTAAATTGTCTCTCCTGGATCTAATTTCCAGGTCAGTTGTTTTTCCAATGAGATATTTCACATTCTCTTCCATTTTTTCATTATTTCGGTTTTGTTTTGTGATTTCTTGGTTTCTCAGATAGTCATTAGCCTTCCTGTTCCATTCTAATTTTGAGAGAACTATTTTCTTCAGTGAGCTTTTGAACCTCTTTTTCCATTTGGCTCATTCTGCTTTTGAAAGCATTTTTCTCCTCATTGGCTTTTTGAACCTCTTTTGCCGATTGAGTTAGCCTATTTTTCAAGGTACTATTTTCTTCAGCATTTTTTTGGGTCTCCTTTACCAAGGTATTGACCCGTTTTTCATGCTTTTCTTGCATCTCTCTTATTTCTCTTCCCAGTTTTTCCTCCACCTGTCTAACTTGATTTTCAAAATCCTTTTTGAGCTCTTCCATGGCCTGAGCCCACCAGACATCCTCCTCAGATGTCTGGGATACAGAGGCCCCAACCTCTACGTCTTTCCCTGATGGCAAGCATTGTTCCTCCCCATCCAAAATGAAAAGAGGAAACATCTATTCCCCAAGAAAGTAGCCTTCTATGGTCTTATTTTTCTTCCCTTTTCTGGACATTTTCACAGCCAGTTACTTGACTTCTGAGATTCCTCTCCAACCCCGCCTAGATCTGCCCAGTTAGTGCTTGTTGTCTGAGATTCAAATGCTGCTCCCCAGCCTCATGGCTGCTATTCAATGTGAGCTTTAGTTCTGGTGCTGGGGTGGGGGCAGGGCCACCTCCCAGGTTCAGTTCCCTCAGGGGGTTTATGCAGAGACCTTCAGTATGGAGCAGGCCCCTGTCTGCTCCAGGAGCTGGCATACGTGAGTCTTTCTACTCCTCCATCTTGGCTCCTGCCCCCAAACTTTTAAAAGTTGTAATCTTTTTGTATGTATGTATGTATGCATATTGGTAATTTTTTCACATAATTATTATCTGTGCATTACTTATTATGTATATATTATACATAAATTAATAATATTTAAAACCTATAAAAATTCTAAAGTAATGTATCACTTAAACTAAAAAACTGTAGAATTTGATAATACAAGTTGACAGTTTAGGATAAATCAAATGTATTGTCTGTTGAAATATATACTTGGATTCATTATAATATTTGCAAGGTAATTTACAATCATAAACAAAATTATTGGGATAATTTTTAATTATAACATACAGATTTTCAAGTATTTGAAACCATATTATGTATGCTAACATTTATACATGTCCAAAGTTTAGATGTAAACATTTAAAATATAACATTTAATGAATCTATTTAAGTCAGTGATAAAAAAATAGGTGTAACTAAAATGATGCACAATAATGAATGTAACTTACTACATGGAAGAGTACTTCAAGTTACTGTGCTTTCCATTAGCTAAATCAAATAACCTAATTTCATAAACAATTCAATAACATTCATAGAAATTTAGAACAAGAATGAATCTTAGAGATAATTCAGCATAGTAAAGAAAGGATTTGCAGAACTGATAACTGACCTGGGTCCTGAAAAGAAAAAAAATTAGGAAAAAGTTAGGGAAGTTGAAAAATATTGATGGAGCAAGCAGGTGTTTTGAGTAGCAGAAATCATATGAATAAAAGTACGAAGGTAGGAATGGGAATGTATTGTAAAATGGGAGAAAATGAGGGCAATTTAACTGGAGCTATGCAAATAGTGAGATATAAGACTGAAATCTTTCTGGGATTTAATTTTCTCATATTTAAAAATGTCAGAGGTGAATTAATGATCTCTAAAAATGATAAAATCAATAATCATGAGCATTAAGTACTTTTTACCATTCTGATCGCTCTTTTGTAAACATGTTCCTCTTTGCCACGGTCTCATAATGGAGAAGCAAAACTGAAGACAGTATTCTAAATAAGGCCTAAGAATGGTGTACTGTGGTAGAACATGTATTCCTTGGGTGATCCAGCTTAGAGCAGTTTCAGCTTTTGTGTCTACCATGCGATTATAGGAGGATTTATTGATATGTGTGATATAACTATAGTATTTTCCCAAAATCTACTTGGAGTTCCAAGCTATTAATTTAAGCCTGTAATTTAAGGTCACTGTAATTAGGTATTATTTTATATATCTCAAGTGTTGAACGGATTTCTTGGCATGTACTGGGGACTTAATAAATTATGTTATTGTTTATGTAGTGCAAATGTAATGTAACATAGAGATAGAAAAACAAAATTAAGGAGTCATTTTTAGGGAGGTGTCTGTATTTAATGAGTAATAGGAGACAGAGAAGTCATCAAGATAAAAGGAAAACTAGAATCCAAAGAAACAGGAAAAGGATTATAAGGAGGAAAGTAAATATCTGTACTAAATATTACTGATGGTTCAAAGTGTATGAGAATCAAGAAAAAATCACTAGGTTTAGGCTTTCTATGGCATAGGATTGAGTGGTTTCCATATGCCCTTAAGTAATAAATACATGTGGGAGGAAAAGTGGCATACATATAGTTTACTATTTTACTGCTTAAGAATATATGGGAAGTGAATAATGCATTTTATTTTTTTATAAGTTGAAGTATCCTTATTAGCCATTCAATAAACATTTATTAAATTTCTACTCTGAGTCAGGTATCTTGCTTCTCACTGGGGAAATTATGCTTGTGGTTTGTCCTTTGTTCTCAAAGAGGGCTGTAACATAAGACGATGATGACATGACTTGCAATTAATTTTGATTTGAGGGAGGGAGGGGTATGCAAAGTCATCAGCCTTACTTTCTCCTCCAGAGCCATCTGGGTCCCATGGCCAGATATCCATCAGGACAACTGGAGATGTATCAGCACTGGGGAGATAAAGAAAGATAAAAGACAATACTTTACATCAAGAAACTCCCAGTAAGTGATTTTTCTCTCATTTCAAATTCTTACCTCTTGTTAAATTTGTTCTCTTAGAGAGTTTCAGGAATGCATTGAGAAGGTAAGTGATTTCCCCAGGAAAAAGTAACCAGCATATGTCAGTAATAGGACTTGAATTCAGGTTTGTTCTTTTATTTTTCTTAGTCCAACACTAGCTTCCTATTTTACACACAAGTATTATAATATAATTTTCAGGGCTTATTCCTTTAATCCATAGTGAATCTTAAAATACTTCCAATCTATTCCTTTCCTTACATTCCTCCATTACGTTTGGGTTCCAGCTATCTCACTGTACATTTTAGTTCCTGTTCTTGTTAAATAGTTCCTTCTCTTTTTCCTAAAGGGGATAGGAATTTATTCAAGATTGAGCAATTATAGCTATGGGTACATAAAACTACTTGTAAATTTTGATTCAGGCAGCCAAGAAAAGAATAGTTGATTAATGTAGTCCCAATGCAATGAAAATTATCATGCTCTTCAAAAATAGATGCAATCTATCCACAGTATCTTAATTTTAATCAAAATACATACCGAGTTATAAGACAATATTCTTTACAACATTGAAGTCTTGTTTTTTTCTTACAAAAATAAGATTTATGAATAGAAAGACACACATGTAATTCATATGTGATTGTGCTGGCATTTGCCAATAATTTAATTAAATATTTTATCCATGGATGATTCTCTATTATAATGACTAAAGCCTTATTGTGCTTTAGTTCATAAAGAACTTTTCTTAGAACACTTATTTAAGGTAGTATATATAATATTTTTCTCAAAGAGTGAAACTGAGACTCCAAGTGATTAAGAAGTTTACTTATAGTCATCCAGTTAATAAGTTTTGGATCCAAGTCTTGAAGATAGGTCTTCTAACTCCAAGTACAGGGTTACTTTTTTTAGATACAATTTTGTATTCTAGTGTATATGAAGATATGTATATTACCCACAATGTGCAATTTCATATTAAAACCATAGATTAAATGCAAATACACACACATATATATGTATGTATGTGTGTGTGTGTGTGTGTGTGTGTGTGTGTGTGTGTGTGTGTGTATATATATATATAATTAAAAATGAAATGGTCTGTGGGGCCAAAGTCAAAGTGTTTTTTTACAAAGATGCTACTTGCAAACATCTGAATATTGTAGAAAGGAAGAATAAGTAAGGAATGCTGGAATCATTGATGACTCTCCACGAATTATCTCATTTATTCACCATCAATGAAAACCAAGTGGTTACACATAATTCAATATTTCTGGTTAATTAATAACCTTAAAAACGTAAATTAGAAATTCATGTATTCCAATTATGTAATAGGGTATTTTACAACATTCATAATATCCACCTTGCACATGCCTCTTCCTGCTGACAAATACTTCTTCATGAAATATGCTCAGCTACTAAAATTCAGCTGAAACCTGCCTATGTAAATAGGTTTAGTATAGATCTCAATAATTTTCCTCAATATTTTATTCCTCCAAGTCTTATTCTTGTGTATGCCATATAAGAGCTCTTGGAAGATTTCACTTGAAAAAGAAAATCCATCTTCTATTTGAAGCCTATATAGGGAATTTTCCATGAAATTCTTCATCTTTGAAGAGCACTCATTCTTTGTTCTAGTACTAATTTAACAAGTATAAGGCCAACTGAAAAGAAGTGCCTCTGATTTTTCTGGCTTATTTCCAGGCTTTCATGAGAAAACAGAGCAGGATTTTATGGAGGATTCTAAACACATATGCTTAAAATTTTTGCATATGTGTGTAATAAGTTTTAAAAAACCCTAATGTTAAATACTGTCTACTTTGGTTAAATACATTTATCAAATTTATAAATTTACTATACAAATTTCATTGCCAAAGTCTAAATGACCATTTTTTAAAACTTCCAATATGTACCTTGAATGGAGTTATTTCATGAGAAAATATTTAGTCAACGGACTACATTGGTTCCCTATTATGAAATCCAAACAAACTTAGGAATGGCATAGCCAACAGGCTATAAGCAGGTAGAATGG
The DNA here is from genome assembly GCA_023548195.1 of Bettongia penicillata ogilbyi. Taxonomy (NCBI): domain Eukaryota; kingdom Metazoa; phylum Chordata; class Mammalia; order Diprotodontia; family Potoroidae; genus Bettongia; species Bettongia penicillata. The sequence continues at coordinate 21,617 of JAJHZJ010000880.1, forward strand.
ATCTGGTATGGAAGCAAGTAATGCAATATAATATAACAATTGCATGCATATAGTATTATATTTCGTGAAAGTTTGTTTTCTTTTAAAACGTATGCATCATGATCCTCTGAGTTTTCTCTTTTAATATACTTCTCTGAATCTTCACACTAAATGCACATCAGTGGAGTAGGTATGGGTCCACAAATATTTACCCCAAATCAATTATTTTGCTCCATGAAGAAAGTGGAAGAAAATTTGATCCAGGTTGTCCCTTTCAAGTTCTAAATAGTTCCAAAGCTTTACTATACTTATTTTCCCCCTTCCAAAAGTTCCTTTCACCATTTTGTGCTATTTTTTTTCCATTGACAATAACCTATACTCTCCTAAAATGACTGGGGAAAAAATAAATCCAAATTTATTTATTTGAAAGACCTTGGAACTACAGTGTTAATATTACAAACCTGATTAGTAAATCTTTCTTCAACATAGCAAAGGAGTTAATGTATACATTTAGTAATGAAAGAAGAAATTTTGCAATCCATAAAATATTTATAAAGCTAAACTAGTTAACAATTCTGTGAGTTCACTTACATTTCCTGTTCTTTCTCACCTTGTACTTTCAAATTTATCTTTATGTAACAGGATATTCTCCTTTCATTTATCTTCCTTTCTTCAAGTACTAAATATCCCTTAGAGATGAAAGCAGAATGAAAGAAGAAAAAAGAAAAGAGGAGGGGAAAGAATCACCAGCTTCCATCTCTTTGTAGTTGCAGTAATTGCGCTTTCATTAATTCCACAAGATATGTATACATACATTAGGGAATTTATTCTTGATTGGAACATTGTATTGTTCTGTCCTTTACATTGAAAGATTTCTTTTTATGTAGTTGTTTCTGTTGTTGTTGTTTACCTGGTATATAAGACTGAGTTAAAGGATTAATGGGAGTTCAGGTATTGCCTCACTTAGTATAACGACTATTGGATTTTTATTTCACTATAACATACTAACATCAAAAGTGTATTTTTACTACATTCCTAATACCAACCTGGCACATGTCCTCTTTCTGCTTGCAAATAGTGCTTTAAGAAACATGCTCAGGGAGCTTGGGGGAGGCAGAGTCAAGATAGTGGGTGGAGTGAGAGCAGCTACTCACCTAACCTCTAAGACAAACTCCTTCAGGTACCTCTGCAAAGAGAATCTGAGCAGACTTTAGAGGGGCAGAATCCAATAGGAGAGAGACTGTGGCAAATTTCCAGGCAAGGACTGACTGGAAGGTTGAACAGAAGGATCTACTGTGTGGGGCTGGAGGAGCACACAGTGCTTGGTGCACTGGCTGTACCAGAGCAGCCCCCTTTGCAGCAGGGCGGAGCAGGAAGTCTTGGACAGACTGAGGCAATTGTTACACTATGGAATCACCCAGGACAGGAGTTCAGCAGGAGCCAAGCTGGAAGAGAGATCAGTAAATGTTCTCACTCTTCCCTTGTTGACCTTGAAAAACAGATAAAATATTTCTCTGAGAAAAATCCTGGAACAGCGGGATCAGGAGAAGGGGTACACAGACACTTACCGCATGAGGCTAGGAAAATCACAGAGGGGTATCCCTCTTGCTGTGACTGAAGGAGATCAGTACAGAACCAGAGTTGTCCCAGACAGCCCCACCTCAGCAAACTGGGAAGAGGTCTTGATCCTCAGGGGGTTGGAGAACCACAACTGCCAACACCAGGACCCCAGGCAAGCCTTAGCACCCCAGGGGAATCAGAAAGACAACAGCACAGACCAGATCACCAACAACTGAGCTTGCCTACACTCTAGGCTCAGCAAAAGAGAACTTTGTGGCCAAATCAACCCTCCCCCACACTTAAGGCAGTTAGCTCCAGGGAAATTCCAGGGAAAACCAGAAAGACTTGACCTGACCTCTGCTTTCAAACACCAGCCAGCTCAGCATGATGTAAGCTGCAGCAATTTAGCTTCATGCTGAAAGAACTAGAGACTACAACACACAAAGCCTCAAATTCTAGGCACAAAACTGTGGGACAGAGCTCCCTGGGCCTGAAAAGCAGAGATCTATTTTAAAAGTCAGAAAAGGGTGATCATTATGAGTAAGAAGCAAACTAGAAAAGAAAAGACCATAGAATCTTTCTAAGGGGACAAGGAACAAAACAGGAATACCAAAAAGATCAGCATTGAGACTGTACTACTTTCTGAAACTTGAGAAGGGAATATGAACTGGTCTGAAGTCCAAAGATCATTCCTGGAAGAATTCAAGAAGGATTTTAAAAGCTGAATTAGAGAAATAGAAGAGAGGCAGAGCCAAAATGGTGGAGTGAGAGAAATGACTCACTTAAGCTCTTAGACAAACTCCTTCAGATACCTCCAAAAAGAGAATCTGACCAAATATTGGAGGTGCAGAATCCAATAGGAGGCAGACTATGGCAGATTCAAAGCCCAGTTCAGACTGGAAGGTCCACTGGAAGTATATTGTCCTGTGGGGGTGAGCCCAGAGCATACAGCACCATGCATCCAAAAGAATGAAAAGATAGAAGAAAATGTAAAATATCTAATTGGAAAAACAACTGACCTGGAAAATAGATCCAGGAAAGAAAATTTAAGAATTATTGGCCTACCAGAAAGTTATGATGAAAAAAAAAGAGTCTGGACAACATCTTCCAAGAAATCATCAAGAAAAACTGCCCAGAAGTGCTAGATTCAAAGAGCAAAATAGTCATCGAAAGAATCCACCATTCACCTCCTGAAAGGGATCCAAAACTCAAAACTTCAAGAAATATCGTTGCCAAATTCCAGAACTATCAAGTGAAAGAGAAAATACTACAGACAGCCAGAAAGAAAGAATTCAAATATCGACTAGCTACAGTCAGGATCACAGAGAAAATTGCAGCTTCTACATTAAAAGATCGAAGGAATTGGAATCCAATATTCCATAAGGCAAAGGAGATGGGACTACAACCAAGGATCAACTACCCAGCAATGTTCAGTATAACATTTCAGGCAAGGAAATGATCATTCAAAGAAGTAAGGGATTTCCAGACCTTCTTAACAAAAACGCCAGAACTTAATAGAGAGATAGAAGAAAAACTGGTGAATGGTTTTTAAAATATGAAAAAAGAATTCACTGAAGAATACAGTTTCTTAAAACGGAAAATTAGAAAAATGGAAAAGGAAGCATGAAAACTAAATGGGAAAATTGGACAAATGGAAAAGGAAGTGCAGAAACTAACCAGAGAAAATAACTCCTTAAAAGGAACAATTGGGCAGATGGAAAAGGAGATGCAAACTTTAACTGAAGAAAACAATTTAATAAAAATTATAATCTGACAAGTAGAAGTTAATGACTCTATGAGCCATCAAGAAATAGTCAAAGAGAATCTATGGAATGAAAAGATAGAAGAAAATGTAAAATATCTAATTAGAAAAATAACTGACCTGGAAAGTGGAACGAAGAGAGAGGGAAAAATCTAAGAATTATTGGTCTACCAGAAAGTCATGATGAAAAAAAAATATCCTGGAAAATATCTTACAAGAAATCATCAAGGAAACGTCCCAAATGTCCTAGATCCAGAAGCCAAATAGTCATTGAAAGAATTCAATTTTCACATCTTGAAAGTGATCCCAAATTAAAAACACCAAAGTATATTGTTGCCAATGTTGATAGCTATCAAGTGAAGGAGAAAATATTGCAGACAGAAGGAAACAATTCAAATATCGAGGAGCTACAGTCAGGATCACATAGGACTTTGCATATTTTTATTTATTTTATTTTTAGGATTATTTTACTTATTTTCAGTGTTTTACAATCACTACAATATAACTTACATTTTTTTCCCCTCCCTCCTGCTTCTTCTCCTCTCTTTCCCAGAGATGGCATGCCATTTTATATAGGTTCTACATAGTCATTCGTATTAAGTACATTTTCACCATAGTCATGTTGAATAGATTAAAATGAATGGGAGAAATTATAAAACAAACTAAAACATAATACATTCTGTGATTTAATTCCCTAGTTCTTTGTCTGGATGTGGAAGGGATTTTACCTTAAAAGACCATTAGGAATTTTTTAAGGACTTACATTGCAATGAACTTCTTAGTCTACCAGAAGAAATTTTCCCACACTGTGGTTGATGCTGTGTACAAGTTCTCCTCCTTCTGCTCCTTTCACCCAGCATCAGATCACATAAGTATTTCCAGACCTCTCTGAAGTCTACCTATTTATCATTTCTTATAGCACAATAGTATTCCATTATATTCATATACCACAATTTATTCAGTCATCGCCCAATTGATGGGCATCCCCTTGATTTCTAGATTTCGGCCATCACAAAGAGTGCTGCTATAAATATTTTTGTACATGTGGGACTTTTTGCCCTTTTGATGATCTCTTGTTGATACAGTCCTAGAAGTGATATTACTGGGCCAAAGGGTATGAACACTTTTGTAGCCCTTTGGGCATAGTTCCAAATTGCTCTCCAGTATTGTTGAATCACTTCACAGCTCCAATAATGAATTAGTATTCCAACTCTCCCCCATATTCTCCAAAATTTATCACCTTATTTTTTCAGGTTAACCAATCTGATATGTATGATGTGGTATCTTAGAGTTGTTTGGTTTTGTATCTCTCTAATCAATAGTGATTTAGAGCATTTTTTCATATGACTATAGTCAGTTTAATTTCTTCCTCTGAAAACTTCCTGTTCATATGCTTTGACCATTTGTCAATTGGGGAATGACATGAATTCTTGTACATTTGACTCAGTTCTCTACATATTTTAGAAAGAAGGCCTTTATCACAGACACTAGATGCGAAAATTCTTTCCCAGTTTTCTGCTTGCCACCTAATCTTAGCTGCATTGGGTTTGATTGTGCAAAAACTTTTCAGTTTAATCCAATCAAAATTATCTATTTTGCACTTCATAATACTTACTATCTCTTTAGTAAAAAATTCTTCCCTTCTCCATAAATCTGATATATACACTATTTCTTGCTCCACTAATTAATTTGTAGTAACAATCTTTATGCCTAGAGTATATAAACATTTGGAGTTTATTCTTGTGAACAGAATAAGTCATTGGCCTATGCCTAGTTTCAGTCACACTATTATCCAGTTTTCCTAGCAATTTTCCAATAAGATCAGGGGTGAAACAAGGATGTCCATTATCACCACTATTATTCAATATGATACTAGAAATGTTAGTTGTAGTAATAAGAGAAGAAAAAGAAATTGAAGGAATTAGAACAGGCAGAGAAGAAAGTAAGTTATCACTCCTTTTTTAGAGGGAATGATTCTTTTTTATTATTTATTTTTAACACAGTTTGTAACAGATAAAGTGATTCCAACTTTTGGTCAGTTGATACTTCTTTTTAAAGTATTTACAATATGAACCACAAAAGAATTTTTTTTAAACGTTAACTGACTGAGACACAAATAATACTTATGTTGCTGACTTCACAAGCTCTTGACCTAGTTGTCTCCACAGTATTACTAAGAATTAAAGGACCCTAACTTATTGTTATTGGTCTAAAATCCTATGCCTAATACCTTAATTTTAGACAGCCTAGGATGTTCCCCTACCCATAATCTATAATTTAATAGATCTGGTATTAAGCTTGCAAACCTTTTGACTATAGGAAATTTCCACCAATAGTAAGGACATTGAACGGATACAATATCTCCCTAACTTCATGTAAATTCCAGGCAGGATTAGATTAGCCATTTGCATTCAGTCAGGCTTAAAGTTTGCCAGGTGTCAGTGGGGAAATTGAATCAGGAGAATCCCACCTCAGCCCATGCTGAACAGTGGCTCTCCCACCCTTCCCTTGAGATCACCTATGTAGTTCATACCGGTATCTCATCAACTTACTGGCATCATGTATTGGAGGCTCGGATTGCCTTTATAGCTACCCATACCTGGAGTTAGACTCAGAAGAACAGTCACTTAATGGTCCCATAGCATCTAAAAATGACAAGTTCCAATACCCAAGTTTCAAATATGATTATGGTTTCACTTTGGCTAAGAAACATCTTTTGAGGCAAGTTGTAAGTTACTTACATGTCTTTCTATACATATTCTAGTTCCTGATTAAACAGCAATCATAAAATCAAATAGAACATTAAAACCTTGACTTTTCCATCAATGCCAAATTTTACCCAAGGTTACCTTCCTCTAGGAAATCTAGACTGAAATTCTTTTTTTCCCAACTGAAGATGTCATTGATTTATTCTCAGCAATTAATTCAGTCAATTGTTTTAATACTAATTGCTTTTACCTCATTTTGTAACATGTCTATTTTTTGTCCCCATCACTCCCCTCTCCCTGCTTCCTAATACCTTGCATTCTGATTATTCCTTCCTTCAATATACTCTCCCCTCCATCACACCCCACCCCTCTCCTATCCCCATCTTCTCTCTTTTCTTGCAGGGCAAGATACATGTTCATACCCCTATCCCTGTAGTTCTTATTTCTCGATTATATGCAATAAAAATTCTCAGCATTCGTTTCTAATATTTTGAATTCCAACTTCTCTCCTTCCCTGCCTCTCTTCCCAGCCCTACTGAGAAGGCAAGCAAATCAATACAGACTAAATATGTGTTCTTTTGCAAAAAGTAATCATGCTGTTTAATAACACTTATATTGTCCTCAGGCCTACTCTACCTCCCTTTATTTCCCCCCCTACAATTGACCTTACCGCTTCTTGAAAGTGTTTATTTCTTGTGACTTCTTTCTCCCATTTGCCCTCCCTTTTAACATTCCCCTCACGCCACTTGCTGCCTCTTCTCCTACTTCCCTGTGGTGTATATAAATTTTCATATCAAATTTAGTGAGCATGTTATTCCCTCCTTCAGTCACATGTGGGGAGAGTAGCTTTATTTTTCCCCCTCTCCCCTTCTCCATTATTTCCCCCATTGAATAAGATTTTTCTTATCTCTTTTATGAGTTATAGCCTGCCTCAATCCATTACTCCCTTTCTCTTCCTGGAATTTTCCTCCTTCACGCCTTAATTTTTATTTTATTTTATTGTGTGTGTGTGTGTGCGTGTGTGTGTGTGTGGATATCATCTCTTCTGATATAACATACCCTTTACTCTCTATCTATGTTTATGTGTGTGTGTGTATGTACATTTTCTCCAGCTACACAAATACTGAAATGATTCAAGAGTTAAAAATATTTTCTTTTCATGTACTAATGTAAACAGTTCAGCTTTAGAGAGTCTTTTATGATTTTTCTTTTCTGTTTACTTTTTCATACTTCTCTTGATTCTTGTCTTGGGAAGCTAAATTTTTAAATACAGATCTGGTCTTTTCCTCAGCATGAAATCTTGAAATTTGACTATATCACTGAATGACCACTTTTTCCCTTGAAGTATTATATTCAGATTTGCTGGGAAGGTGATTCTTGCTTTCAATCCCAGTTCCTCTGACTTCTGAAGTATACCACTCCAAGTCCTTCCATCCCTTAATGTTGAAGCTGCTAGATCATATGTTATCCTGATTGTATTTCCACATTACTCAGATTGTTTCTTTCTAGTTGCTTGCAGTATTTTCTCCTTGATCTGGGAACTCTGAAATTTGGCCACAATATTCCTAGGAGTTTCTCTGTTCATGTTTCTTTGAGGAGGTGATCAATGAATTCTTTCAATATCTATTTTGCCCTTCAATTCTGTAACATCAGGGCAATTTTCCTTGATGATTTCATGGAAGATAATATCTAGGCTCTTTTTTTGATCATGAATTTTAGGTTGTCCAATAACCTTTTTAAATTATTTCTTCTGGATCTATTTTCCAGGTCAGTTGTTTTTCCAATGAGTTGTTTCACATTATCTTCTATCGTTTTTCAAATTTTTGGTTTTGTTTACTAACTTCTTGGTTTAACTCTTAGTCATTTATTTCCCTGAACTTAATTTTCTCTTTAACAAATTATTTTGTTCAGTGAACTTTTGAAACTTATCCTCCATTTGGCTAATTCTGCTTTTTAAAACCTCCTTCTCCTCATTGGCTTTTTGGACCTCTTTTTCCAATTGAGTTAGTCTCTTTTTAAAGCTGCTATTTTCCTCAGCCTTTTTTTTTGGTTCTCCTTTAGTAAGCTTCTAACTTGTTTTTTAAGGTCTTCTATTGCCTGAGCCAAGTTTAAGTCCCTTTTGCAGTCAAGGCCCTTGACTTCCTTTGACAGTATGCCTTGTTCTTCCTCATCTAAGAGGATGGGGGGAGACACCTGTTCCCCAAGAAAGTAACAATCTATGGTCTTATTTTTTCCCTTTTTGGGGCATTTTCCCAGCCAGTTACTTGACTTTTGAGTTTCCTCTCCACAACCACTTTGCCTCCAGTTCAGCCCAGCCAGCACTTAGGGACTGATTCAAAGGCACTGCTCCCATGTATGAGGGGTTTTTGGTGGCAGCAGGGCTGCTATTCAGTGTGAGATTAAGTTCAGCTGTTCAGTTAGGGGCAGGGCCACCGTAGGGGCCTCAGTTCCCTCAGGGAGTTTATAAGGAGATCTTCAACAACGGATGCAGGATACTGCCTGCTTTGGGAGCTCCTGTACACTGCTGCCTCCTGAGGGGGCCTGAGTTATGGAAACACCCCACCCCCTCTTGGTCAGCCAAAAAGGCCCTCTCACTGACCTTTGATGCCTATGGTTTGAGGGACCTGCCCTGCTGCTAAAGATTCCATCCATGAAGCCTGCTCAAATCTGCTCCTCTTGGTGCTGGGTGGCCAAGGCAGGGCTGGGCTCTGATTCATGTCTGGTACATGACAGACCTTTCCCATAGGTTTTTCCAGTCTCTTGGCAAGAGAAATCTCCTCCACTCTATTGTTCCATGGCTTTTGCTGCTCTAAAATTTGTTGAGAGTTCTTCTTTACAAGTATTTTATGGACTGTGAAGTAAGAGCTAAGTGTGTATGTATCTTTCTACTCCACCATCTTGGCTTCTCCCTAGGTTTATCACTCTTTGCAGATGATATGTTGATCTACTTAGAGAATCCCAAAGAATCAAGTAAAAAAACTACTTGAAATAATAAACAACTCTGGCAAAGCTGCAGGTTGAAAAATAAACCCACACAAATCTTCTGCATTTCTATATATTACTAACAAAGCCCAACAGCAAGAGGTAAAATGAGAACTCCTATTTAAAGCTATGGTAGACACTATAAAATATTTGAAAGTCTACCTGCCAAAGAAAACCCATGGACCATATAAACACAATTACAAAACACTTTTCCCAAAAATAAATTCGGATCTAAGTAAGTGGAAGAAACATCAGTTGCTCATGGGATTGCTGAGCCAATATAATAAAAATAACAATTCTACCTAAATTAATTTACTTATTAAGTGCCATACCAATCAAACTGTCAGATGATTGCTTTGTAGAGCTAGAAAAAATAGCGTCACATTCATCTGAAAGAACAAAATGTCTAGAATACCAATGGAAATAATGAAAAGAAATTCTAGGGAAGAGAGTCTAGCTCTACTAGATCTCAAATTGTACTGTAAAGCAGCAATTATCAAAAGCCCTTGGTATTGGCTAAGAAACAGAAGAATAAACCAATGGAATAGTTTAGGTACCCAAAACACAGTAGGCAATGAATATAGCACTCTACTGTTTGATAAACCCATGGATCCCAGCTTCTGGGATAAGAATTCATTGTTTGACAAAACTGCTGGGAAAACTTGATAGTGATGTGGTGGAAACTAGGCATGGACCAATACCTGACACAATGCATAAGAATAAAATCCAAATGGGTACATGATCTAACTATAAAAAAACTGATACTATGAACACATTAGTAGAGCAAGGAATAGTTTATTTATCAGATTTATGGAGAAGAGAAGAATTTTTGACTAAACAAGAGATAGAAAACATGGAATGCAAAATGAGTAATTTTTGTTACATTAAATTGAAAAGTTTTTGCATAAACTCACCCAATGAAACCAATATTAGGAGGGAAAGTGAAAATTGGTAAAGAATTTTTGCAGCTAGTGTCTGTGGTAAAGGCATCATTTCTAAAATATATAGAGAACTGAGTCAAATGTACAAGAATACAAGTCATTCCCCAGTTGATAAATGTTCAAAGGACATGAACACACAGTTTTCAGAGTAAAAAATCAAAGCTATCTATAGTCATATGAAAAAAATGCTCTAAATCACTAATGATTAGAGAGATACAAATCAAAACAACTCTGAGATATCACATCACACCTATCAGATTGGCTAACATGAAAAAATATGTTGATGATAAATGTTGTAGAAGATGTGGGAGAGTTGGAACACTAATTCATTGTTGGTGGAGCTGTGAGCTGATCCAACCATTCTGGAAAGCAATTTGGAACTATGCCCAATGGACTACAAAAACACACATATCCTTTATCCCAGTAGTATTGCTTTTAGGACTGTATCCCAAGGAGATCATAAAAATGGAAAAAGGTCCCACAAGCTCAAAAATATTTATAGCAGCTTTCTTTGTGGTGACCAAAAACTGAAAATCAAGGGAATGCCATCAATTGGCGAATGCCATAACATGTTGTGGTATATCAAGGCAATGGAATACTATTGGGCTGTAAGAAATGATGAACAAACAGACTTCAGAGAGTCCTAGAAAGACTTATGTGATCTGATGCTGAGCTAAAGGGGCAGAACCAGGAGAAATTTGTATACAGCAGCAACCTCAGAGTAAAAGGAATTTTCTGGTAGACTTAGTCCTTCATCACAATGCAGGGACCTGAAACATTCCCAATGGACTTTTGAGGCAAAGCACCTTCTGCATCAAGAAAAAGAACTATAGAATTGGATTGAAGAATGAAGCAGACCATTTACTTTTGTATTATGTTTTGTTTTGTTTTATGGTTCCTCCCATTCCTTTTAATTCTTCTATTCCTCATGACTACTGTAAAAATGTATTTAATAGGAAGGTATGTATAGAACCTAGATAAGACAGCATGCTCTCTCGAACAGGGAGTGCAGAAGGAGGGAAAAGAATTCTAAGATATATGGGAGTGATTATGGAACACTAAAAACAAATAAAATAACTAAAAAAAAAAAGAAAAATGTTCAACTACTAAAACCCAGCCCAACCCTGCCTATGTAAATTTGTTTATTCTATATCTCTACTCTTCTTCTCAACATTTTATTCCTCCAAGTCTTCTTCTTGCGTTTGCTATATCTGGACCTTAGAAAACCATGAGCCTCATTACTGAACTGAACCACACTCTGTTGAATAACACTACTTCACAGATTTTTTAAACTGAAAACTGTCCTATCATGCCTCACCAAATACTTCTAAGGACTTAGCAATAGTTTTTATGTTGTATAATACACCAGCCCCCTTTCTACTATATGTTTTCATCACATATGTTGAGGGAACTGCTCATGACATCTCTTACCACTGAGTTCAGTTCTCTTCTATATCAACAGCATGATGAGTAAACAGTGAAATGTTCTGGGTACTGGAGAATATATTTTTTTCTTTTTCTGCCATGTTGAATTTTGATGTTCTAATTTCTCTCTTGTACTAAAAATGAGAAATAAACCTGAGAAACATATTACTCTAAAAAGCCTATATATTCTTCTAATTGGCAATAGTCTTTTAAATATATGTATAATAAATATATGTATATATATATTATAGATAGGTAAGTTGATATAGATATAGATGTATGTGTGTGTGTATTAGGTCACATGTGTGTTAGGGAGCTCCTCTTGAGAAATTTCTTTATCTAGTGCCAGTAACTTATTGTCTTAGAATTTTAGCACAGAAAAGTACAAAGAGATTAAGTGGTTTTCCCAGAGTCACACAGACTGTTAGAGGAATGGTTTGAACTCAGGTCTTACTAATTGAGGAGTTTTTCTTTAGTTGTTGAGACATAAAAGTGGTACAGTGAAAAGAACGCCAAGTCAGGTCAAATCTGGCCTGGAATACTTACTTGCTGTGTGGCACTGAACAAGTGACTAAACTTGCCTCAATTTCCCAAACTAAAAATATGGGAATAATAAAAATACCTACCATTCAGGATTCTGGTGATGACAAAATCAATGATTCATAAAGTACTTAGAAGAGTACCCAGCACACAGTAGGCAATAATGAATTTTTTTCTTTTCTTTTTCACTTTCATCCATTATACTACCCTGCCTTTAGTATCTTGGTACACATTAAAGCAGGGGTATCCTTGTATATATTAAACTATCAGTGCTCTAGAACAAAAATAAGTAGCCACACATTTTTAAGTTTATCTATATGATTAACATTGTATGTATCACTTTATTAAATACAGACAATTTAAAAAATAAATGCTTCCTATCAATGTTGGATGATTAGTTACCATATACTTTGAAATGGGAGCTACTGATTAGTTTTTATTTTTAAAGCTGGACCCTCAAATAAGTTCTCACTCTGAAATTATATGATAGTACGTTTCATAATAATTATTTTTACTTTTATTGTCTTTCATTTAATCCTAAGGTGATATTATTGATAAAATTCTTCAAGAGTTCATATTCTAAGTAAGTGTTATCTTTGGCAAACTCAGTACTTGACCATGCAATCATATATGCTGACTGAGGCAAGTTTGTGACCCTGTTCCAAATCTAAATAGTACTTGGTATAAATCATTTAAACTTATGGAGGAGATATTAACAGTTTGTGTGGGTGAGACTAATTCCATCTATTTCTCATTTAGTGCTGTAAGAAGCATGACTGAGTATGTGAGTTTGGAACTGTTCTAAGATGTGTCTTCTCTTCTTTGACTTTCTCAGTCAGTGCAAATGTTAACTTTTGCTAAGATGAATCAATTCGGTGACTATAATCATAGAATTGACTAAAAAATCGTTCCCACATTAATTACTATGCTTTTTCTTGCACATTCAAAATTTATCAATTTAATACTGTTATGTTGTTTGGAAGACATTTTTAGAATCTATATGAACTCTGGCAAGTAAGTCAGTGAAACTCTCTAGATCTCCTTTACATTATTTGCAAAATTGGGGCATTGGCGTAAGTGATATTTCAGTTTTCTGTCCTTACAGAAATTTCTGTAATTCTACAATTTTAGTTTAACCTACTTCTAGAAATATGTCTATTACTCATCCCTATTTCCCTTGTGTATCATGAAAATATGGCTATTTTAGCAACACATCCTATTTTAAGTGTGATACGAAGTTTAATACTGTAGGAAGCGTTATTTCAGATACTTTGAAATGAGATGCCAACTCCCTAAAAACTCAAAATTTTTGATATGGTAGCATTTAAGGCAATATTTTTAACTACTGAGAGAGGAAACCTCTTTGGATATTTAATATTTGCTTCATGATTCATAAAATTGTTTGTGGATATTCTAAAGAAAAAATATTCTATACTTTTCTATATTTTTTTATCATTTATATAGGACACAGGTGTTAATTTTATGTGCTAAATACCTGCCACATATTATTTACATTTTTATGCCTTTTAAAAAAAGATTCACACTTATTTTTCAGTTTATCTCAATCATGTAAGCTAAAATGTCTGATGAGCTTCTAGGAAATTTTCTTATAAATTTTTTGTAATGATTTTTTTCTGGACTTGAGTAAGAGAAATACAATAATCTTTCAAAATGTTTTTAAAAATGATCATCTGTGATTTCATTCCCATATAGAGTTCTAAAGGTGACCAGCAACCCTTCTACGACTTATATTGTAAGGAAATTTCATTGGGCCCCATAAGGGTAAGAGATTTGCTCAGGGTCACAAAGCTAGTGTTTGTTACTGACAGGATTTGAAGACAGGTTTTCCTCTTACCTGGAACTTACTAAGTTATAATATAATATTAAAAAACAAAAAATGCTGTTAATTGCTGGGCCTATCTCTCTCTTATTGGAGACAGTAGAATTGTAGAGCTCTTCCCAGAAACTCCAGTTAAGAAGAGAACACAATCATCTCTTAATTTCCCATGCCTCTGTACTCCCTTCCTTTTCAACTTTTTGAATATTGTCTTCCCCTGTTAGATTGTAAGCTCATGGAAGACAGAGACTATATTTTTTTCTCTATATTTTTATTATTGCACAATGCCAGGAACATAGTAATGAAAAAAGAAAGATATCTAGTTTATTGACTAATGATTTGCTAATAGTCTGCTACAAAGCTACTACATACTTCTTGGTCCTGATTCAGATTACGATTCAGCACATGTGATATAAAATCAGAAGCTGTGAACTTCTGCTAAAATATTAGTCCAAACACAAAATTTGTGGGTAAACAAACACTAGACTCCTTTCAGTGAACTGATCAAGAAAAACATACATATAGAAACTGGCAAAAATGTATTAGGTGTGTAGAGATTGCACTTTGTTATTTTATTTTAAAAAATGGCACAACCCAAGGAGAAGTTTTATGGCACTTTTTCTTTTCTGAGAGGGTAGAAAAGACAATAGGAATTAAGCGATTTGCCTAAGGTCACACAGTGTGAAGCGTCCGAGGACATATTTGAATTTAGGTTCACTTGACTCCAGAGCCAGTGCTTTACTCACTGTGCCACCTAGTTGCCCCTATTTTTTTATTTTTGGCAACTTGTTCCAGTGAAGAAAAATTTCATAAGACTGCCCACCTTCAAAGTAAGTAAGTAATATGATTGGTCACTGAACAAAAATTAAAATATAAATGATGGAGCTATTGGTCCTACAACTAAATTGCCTTTTATAGAACAAAAGAAGATGAAGAAGAAGGCTGTGTACTTAATTCTATGGGGGTTATTGAAAGACATCTGTCCAATCATATTACACCAATTTCATAGAAGAAAGATATTTTCTCCCAAAATGCAAATTAGAAGCGCCCAAAATACTATTACCTGCTCCAGTAGTTAATCATTCTTCTTTACAATAGAATAAGAGAAAGAAAAAATGTATTGGGAATGAGTTGGAATATCTCTGGAGCACTACTCATGTGATATGGGCCTTATGGACTCCTCTCCCCCTCCTTATCCTCTTAGCCTTTTATTTCTTTCTGAATTTAGAAGATTTTTATGCCTTTCCAGAGAAGTATGCATTGTTCGCTCTTACACACATTCCTGAAGAAAATAGAGTTCTAGAACTACCAGACCTCTTCCTTCAAATAATTCCTCTGTGTTATCTCTTCCTCTCACATGTCATTTGTATAATTAATATTTTTACCTGATCCTAAAGAATTTTATTTATTAAAATCATATCAAAATTAAGTTTGCACCAGTCTTGGTTATGAACTACCCAATTACTAATAACAATTTTAGAAATTCATTTTACATTAGCTCATACAAAATGTAAATAGTTTGTTCTTATTGAATCCCTTGTAATTAGTCCTTGGTATGTATATTATATTTCTCATGGAATTTGTATATCAAATCTTCTATTTAGTTCAGTTTTTTTAAACACAATTCTGAAAATATGACAATTCACACATATATGTATATATGCACATACACAAGCACACACACATATACATATAGTGTGTGTATATATGTATATATAGATATATATATATATAGATATATATATGCATACACACACACATACTTTTTTTTTTCTATTCAGGATTTTGCTCAATTTTGCTGGGTATGATATCTTTGGCCACAGCCCCAGTTCTTTTGCTCTTTGACACATGGTGTTCCAAGTTCTGTGGTTTATCTTGTGTGATTCTAATTGTAGCATCAACATAAAGTGTGTTTTTTTCCTTGTTGCTTGCAATGTTTTATTGTTGAACTGAGAGATTCAGAATATGACTATAATATTTCTCTGGATTTTCCTCATAGGATCTCTTTCAGATAGGGATCAACAGATTTTTCCTGTCTCTATTTTATTCTCTCGTTCTAATGTTTCAGGACAAATTTCTTTAATTATTTCTTGAATTATTGAATCAAGATTCTTTTTTATATCATAGGTTTCAGTTCATCTGATTATTCTTATATTTTCTTTCCTTGACCTGTTCTTCAGATTAGTTGTTTCTCTTATGAGAGAGATCATATTCTCTACTATTTGTTCATTATGTATATATATATATATATATATATATATATATATATATATACATTATTTCTTGGTCCTTAAAATTTTGCTGGCTTCCTCTGGTCTGGTTCTAATTTTCCAATATAGTGGCATAGTGAGTAGAGTGCAGGTCCTGGAGTCAGGAGGACTTGAATGTAAATCTGACCTCAGACACTCCTGCTCAAGTCATTTAACTCCAATTACCTTGCCATCCCTCTTCTAAAAAATGATTCCCAATTTCCTTTTCTAATTGGTTTAACTTGTTTTCATAATCTTATTGTTTTTCTTGATTTGATTTTTTTAAAGTTTTTCCTCAGTCTTTCTCATTTGATTTTTAAAATTTCTTTGAATTCTTTTTGGCCAGGTTTTTTTTTGGTACTACACACACACACACACACACACACACACACACACACACACACGCACACACACACACACACACATATATATGTATATACACACATACATACATAAATATATATATAGATAGATATAGGTATAGATAGATGGATAGACATAGATATAGACAGATATAGATAGATATAGACATATAGATACATATATAGAGAGAGATATAGATATAGATAGATATAGATTTAGATATATAGATATAGATAGGTATGTGTATATATATATATATAACTCATTATATGTGCATATATATGAGCACATATATTTACATATATATAAATTCATCAAAAGCACCACCCTCGAGGCAAAATGACTACCAGGAGGACTAATGTCAACAAATTAGAATTCTTTTGTGAGAGTGAGCAGCTTGTTGTTAACTTGGAGGGAAAGTTGAGCCAACACACAGTTGGCAATAGTGGAGCAGAAAAGAAGTGGGAAGCTTTCAGAAATTTGGTGAACAGCACGCCATTTGCTCATCTGAGTGAGAACACTTGCAAACACCAAGATTAGTTTGATGAAAGTGATGGGTAATTTCAGAAGATGCTAAATGAAAAACAAGAACTCCACAGGATTTACCAGGAGGATAGTTCATCCACCTCTAAGAAGGCAGCATTTAATTCCATCAAAAGCAAAATGCAAGCAAAGCTTAGAGAGATGCAGGATTCCTGGCTCAGTAAGAAGGCAGAAGAAATTCAGTTTTATGCTGACAGTAACAATCCAAAGTGCTTTTATGATTCCTTGGTAGCTACTTATGGACCAAAAACCTACGGTGCACCACAACTACTCAATGCTGATGGAACCACACTGATTAATGATAAGGACATGATCCTACAGAGACTGACTGAACATTATCAATCATTGCTCAGGCCATGGATTGTTTACCTCAGGTTAAAGTTAATCGCTCCTTAGGTGAACTTCCAATTGAAGAAGAGGTTTTGAGGGCCATTAGGCTCCTTTCATGTAGCAAAGCACCTAGTGTTGATTCTACTCCAGCTGAGATTTATAAGGTAGGGGGACCACTGCTTATACAAAAGCTGACTGAAATTTTCCAGGTTATATAGTAAGAGAAGGTTATCCCCCAGAAATTCAAGGATGCCTCCATTGTCTATCTCTATAAAGGTAAATGGAATATATTGTCCTGCAACAATCATGAGGGGAATCTCTCTCTTAGTCATTACTGGCAAAATTCTTGCTATAGTCCTCCTTAATAAACTGATCCTTCACCTGGAAGATGGTCATATAGCTGAGAGCCAGTGTGACTTCAGAAAGGACTGGGAAACAGTTGATATGGGATTTGCTGCCTGACAACTCCAGGAGAAATGCCAGGAGCAGAACACAGTTCTGTATACAATGTTTGTAAATCTGACCAAGGCCTTTGACATTCTTAGTCATGAAGGCTTATGGAAAATTATGTCAAAATTTGATTGCCTGGAGAAGTTCATCATTATTTTGCATCAATTTCATGATGACATGTTTGTCCAGGTTCTGGATAATGGACAAAGCTCTCATGCCTTCCCAGTCACCAATGGAGTGAAACAGGCCTGTGTGCTTGCTCCCATGCTTTTTAGCATGATGTTTTCAGCCATGTTGACAAATGCTTTCAATGAGAATGAACATGGCACCAAGGTCAACTACCATACTGATGGCACATTCTTCAATTTAAAATGACTACAAGCTAAGATCAAAATGGAGGTAGTGTTGGTGCATGATTTTCTGCTTGAAAATGATTATTCACTCAATGCAGCCTCTGAAGCTGAGATGCAACAAACTATAGATCAATTATCTGCTCCCTCTGCTAATTTTGACCTAATAATTAACACCAAGAAAACACAGGTGCTCTATCAGCCACCTCCACATCATTCATATGTGAAACCATTGGTTACAATAAATGGAGAAGTTTTGAATGCTGTAGATAAGTTCACTTACCTTGGTAGTATACTTTTCAGGGATGTACACACTGACAATGAAGTTGATGCATGCATTGCCAGAACTAGCTCAGTGTTTGGGAGTCTCTGAAGAAAAGTTTGGGAAAAAAGAAGTATTAGATTGACTACCAAATTCAAAGTCTACAAAGCCATTGTGCTGACCTTGTTGTTATATGCTTGTGAAACATAAACAGTCACTAGTCCCATGCCAGGAAACTGAATTGCTTCCATGTAACCGGTCTTAAAAAGATTCTGAGGATCACCAGGCAGGAGAAGGTACTAGACACTGAAGTCCTTGTGATGAGATACCAGCCAGTGGTTCTGGCAATCTTGGTTCCTTTGTCTTAGATACTCAGCTCCACTCACTTAGCCTAAAATGATCAGGCCAAGGCAGCCTCCCAACACAGGGATTGTCACTTTTTGTTTCAAAGGAACTAGCCTCAAAGTGTTTACTATTCACAGGGACCAAACTTTTCCCTTGGATTTTTCTTTGGATCTTCTCTGATTGTCCCATGTGGATGACTATTCTTCCTCAACTTTTTTGGTTTTTCAGCCATGCCATTTTCATCCTAATATGGTATTTTATCACATTTGTGAGGGAAATCTGGTGAAAAGCAAGGAAAGGAAATGTTTGCAGGTACTGAATGATCTATTTATTAACTCCGACGCCATTAGCATGAATCTGTGGAGTGATAGCATACCACTTGGAATCAAAACTTAAAATATTTCATAGGATGCCTGGAGGTCAGAACAAACAGTGTGATTTTGATGTGATCTGGTTTGGGAAATAACTGAAGTCAATTCAGAAGTAACACACAATGGAGAGCTAGGCTTGGTTAAGGGTAATGAAAGTCTTATGGGCTCAGGCAAGGCCAGGTCACTTGGGAAGATTCAGTATAAGAAAGTTCTCAAAACCTGTACCCCATCTAATGTGTTAAGAGCTAGAAGAGAGGCCATAGAATCCAAACTTCCATCTGCAGAGATGAGGAAACTGGGCCTTGCAGTGCTCTGCCCAGGAGAAGGTACAGTTCAAAGGTCAAATGCTGCCTTTATTCCTTTTTGGTTTTCTAACTAGATTTCTTGCTCAAAGACCAAGCCTTAAATCCAATTTAATATAGAGCTGATAGATGAGAAAACAGGTGTCTGCTCCCTTAGTATAGAGTGAATGTAAATACTAGATAGCAAATATTTCTCTTTTACCCAAGAATCCTTTGGGTCTTGCCCTCCCAGTTTGAATTTTTTTTTTAATTAAAGGGGCTATATCTTGAGTAACTACTTAAAGAGGTCTATTTATTGAATGGGTGTATCTCCCTCAAAGCGAGAATCTGATATGATCTTAGCCTAAAATGATCAGGGTCTGCCCTTGAATCCTGGGTCATTTCCAGTAGTCCTGATGAATATCTGGCCTCTGGACCCAAATGACTCTGGAAGAGAAAGTGAGGCTTGCACACACAACACTCCTTGATTCAAACCAAAGTCAACTGCTTCATCTAGATGTCATGGTCCTCTTCCGGAATGAAGGACAAACACAACCAACCATAACCACCTACAGGCTAGAGAAGCTGGTCTAAAAGTCAAGCCTTTGTCTTTTGACTTCACCCATCATTCACTCTTCAGACAAACTTGACTAAGCTGAAAGTTCAAATTTCATCAATTTAAGCTATTATAGCAACTCCCATCACCTCCAGATTACTAGAATCACTTTTCCTATCTGTGGTAAAAACGGTTTCAGAAGGAAAGGTCTGATTAATATAATCTCAGTGCTGTTATTGAAAGTCAATCAGAAGAAGGCACATCAATGTGGCTGGAAATTTTTCTCTGCCATCTTCCTAATTGTGATAAAAGTGCCTGCTATCTCTTACCTGTCAGCTTTTGGTCATCAAACAAGGTTATTGTCCTAATTTATTGTGTAACCAATAAATTTTTCTTGATTGGGAATTTTGTCTCAGAATTTCAATCACATCTCTAAATGTCCATTAGAGAAAAAAAATTAAGAAAATTAATTGGACAAGCTTTATTAAGTACTTGTAATGTGCCATGCACTTTCCAAGGTGTTGGATAAAGACGAAAATTACATTTTCCTTCCCTTTAAAACAATTACTACTAGAAAAATGGAAGGGAAGCCAAAGAACAATTCACAACAATTACTAGAAATTGAGTTATATATATATATATATATATATATATATATATATATGTATATATGTATGTATGTATGTATGTGTGTATGTATGTATATACCAATTCCAAACAAGTGAGGTGTCAGATTTTAATCTAAGTATCAATTTAGACATTCAAAAAATGTATGATTGATCACACATTCAACCCCCAAAATGTAGACTCAGTGTGGCTCCCACAATTTTGCAGAATGCCAGTAGGACATGCTTTATTCCTCTGAACTATTCTTTGAGCCCTAAAAATAATTCAGGAAAGGAAATGTTATCCATGTTGTAAGAGGACATAAAAAAGCAGTTTCTACTGCTTGTAGGTTGTAGATTTAATAATGTGAACTACTGGTACATTGTTGTAAGTCATTCTCATGAGAATCTTTTTTTTAATTGGCTTGCTAAAAAAATATTCATCTGTCTTTTAGAAATAATAAAAATGAACAAGTGTTTTACTTCATACGATTTAAAACAGTAGGTTGTTTTCAATCCCAAGTTACCAGTGCTTACAATTTAAACATGTTGCTCCCTGGCCCTGCTTCCCTCATGGTTTTCTGGGGTCAGCAATAATGCAGACAGAAAGTGGATTTATCTAAGTTGAACCAACATAGCTCCCACTAAAATACTATTAGAAGTAAGTTAGCTGTGAACACATATTTCAAGATTTCTAGCCAGGAACAAAAGATTGTATTCACAGTTATTCTTTTTCCCATGATAAATACTGATATCACTTCTCCTTCTCCCTTTCAAAAACATCCCGAAAACATCAACCTGTGTGTCCTTTCTCTTGTGTTATTTATCCTAACTATTGGAAGGGTATTACTAATTATGCTGCTGGCAAGAATGTACAAAATGAGAAGACACTTGAATCTTGCTCATCTGGGTCCTGCCTTCAGTAGATTTTTAAGTCAACCAAGGTCATATTTTTTACCTGAACTTAACTGGCATAAGCAACTCCATTTAGAAATTGTAAATACTGCCTTTTCTGCCACCTCTAGTC
Source organism: Bettongia penicillata ogilbyi (assembly GCA_023548195.1). Classification (NCBI taxonomy): domain Eukaryota; kingdom Metazoa; phylum Chordata; class Mammalia; order Diprotodontia; family Potoroidae; genus Bettongia; species Bettongia penicillata. The sequence continues at coordinate 43,083 of JAJHZJ010000880.1, forward strand.
TTTTACATTTGGCTAGGGCACAAAAATGTTAAATGACTTACCCTGAATAATAAATGGAGTATGTATCAAAAGAGAAACTTGAGCCCAGGCTTCTTAACTCAGTTATAACCTCAATGACACAGACCATTTCTTTTTGTTTGTTAAATGGTGTCCTCCCCAGGATGATTTGAAGGGATTAATATCCAGAAATAGAATGAAAATTGGAAAAGTGTTCAAAAGACAGAAAATCTAAATATCTGAAATTAGGTTGACTTTTGAGAGATCAAGGTGAAATTATCTGCCTGATTGGGTCTGACTGAAATTGCTCTGATCTAAAATTTGGACTTTTGTGTGGAAAGAGTGGCTGAAATTCAGATTACAGAATGTTTATTGCCACTGTAGATTGCATATGTCTACATAGATTGTCTAAATGAAGGGTCTGCAAATTCTAGCCTGTGGTCCAAATTGGGCTCTGTCTGTTTTTTGTCAATGCATGACATGAGATTTGTATGAGTACTAGCACATACATATACATGTATATACATATATTGTGTATGTATATATATCTATGTAGATATATATCTATATCTATACATATATATATCTATATCTATACATATATATATATATATATATATATATATACATCGAGAGAGACAGAGAGAGAGAGAGAGAGAGAGAGAGAGAGAGAGAGAGAGAGAGAGAGAGAGAGAGAGAGAGGGAGAGAGACGAGCTTTATTGGCATGGAGATTTTAAATACAGAATTAAAAAACCTTTTTACCTTGCACACAATATAAAAGCAGTCTAAGACCTTGATTTAGCCCATGGGTAATAGTTTGTTGTTCCTTGATAGAAATGACACTGGCCCAGGAGGCATATATCTGGAATTTCAGAAATCTCTCTCCAAGGTTTCTGCCTGGAGGTGTGCAGGACAAAGTCAAATGAGACTGGGTGTTCTACTGTCCTCAGAGACAGGGTCATCAGATTACTGTTTTATCTATCTGTTGTCTTAATTTTGCAGTATAGGGGAAATTATTTCACTCTGAAGTTCAAGTTACTGATCTGATCATTATCATTTAAAGAGGAATGATCATCCTAAATTTATATCTAAAGTTTTGCCTTCTTTATCATAAAAGGTTAGTCACACAAAATGCCATCACAAATAGAGAACTGATAATAAACCCATTTATCCAACTGACAGTGATCAAAAATCCCAACATTAGTGCAGATTATGTTATATAAAATGATAAAGAGCATGGATGAGCTCTCCTACTGATATTGAGATATATCAAATTAGAGAGCTCTTGACAACTTCCCAAAGTTGTCTAAGGAAGCAAGGGATATATTAGGGATGTAAAATTCCTTCTACAGGTGTACCTTAAAAAGTTTGTTCCCTTTATCTTTGATTTCCTCCCATAAAACAGTCTAGAAACATAAATGCTATCTTGAAAAGTAAATCAGAAGACAGATGCTCCTTCTTCTAATGTGAACAATTCCTCCTCTTACAAAAGCATGCAATATCAAGCCTTCATTCTTCTAGTAAATGAGAGAAGACTTTTTCAAATGATCCTGGCTTGAATGCTGGGTTATATTTCAAATGACATCAGAGACTATATAATAGTCACAGAGAAAAGTTTAATTGTGTATCAAATAGGAGATCATTAGACAATACCAACTTAACAGAGAAATAAGGTTGACCAGTGACCTATGACTGATGAGTTCACTATATTGTTATTGCTTGTCCATTTTCCAAAAGGATCAATGATATCATGGGGTGATGTCTTGACATGCTTGTGAATTGGATTTAAGAGGGACAGAGTTGCACAGAGTAATTAGGCTTACTTTCTCTTCTGGAGTCATTGAAATCCAGTTGCAAGACAAAAGTCAGGAGGATGAGTGATAACCAAGGATGGAATGAATGACTTGTCTAGTCAAGCTCTAATCACGCTATAGTGCCTGCTTCAGCCACTTTCATGGTCATTAGAACAGAATATTTTTATGTGCTGCTTATATGGGGAAGTCTTCACATCCTTAGGGTGGACATCCCCCAAACATTTTAATGGGTCTAAGGGTTGGTTACCCTCAACCTGACTCACACATTCTTCTGTTATGGTTTACTGGGGTATAGCCTCTGCATGTGTGCCAACTTCTTGGAACCATAGGTGAGAACTGAGAGCCAGGAAGAGATCAAAGGTGGGTGGCTGATAAGATTTCACACAAAAGGTTCTAGTCCTTCTTGAACGCCCCCCCCCCATGGAACCAAAGGATATCATTTGCATAGTACATCAACTGAGTGCATCCATGTTGATGTAATCACCAATAGATAGAAATGTCTTTCTACATCAGAGTCATGAATTGCCTGGCCACATATGTTCCCTACATGTGTACTTCTTCAAGTGAGATTTCTGGTGACATATAATTTTTTGCATATGCCCATTGCATATCTGGTGGTAGGAGAACTTTTAGAAAAACATGATCCTTTTGCAACAATAAAAATATTTTTTCTTACATTTTATGCCATTCTCTCTAGTAATAGATACAATTTGATGAATTATGAACTGTGTTTTCAGCGTTTCTGATCCTATAAAAATAGATGAATCAAAGATAGTTTTTCTTGAAGGGGGAAGAAAGGGAGGAGGAAAAGTGAAACACATTATACTGCTTTGATTGGATTACACTTGCACTTTCATAATACAATACTGTACTAGAAAATTTTCCCCATTATCTTGCCAAGAGGCACATTATATATGTGAACTGGTAACTTCTTTCATGTTCCAGTGTCCTCTTGAGGAATAACTTTTGTTCTTTTTTTATAGCTGGTTACTCTTGGGAAACCATCACCTCAGAAAATATCTATAGTCTTTCCTCTTGTATTTGTTTTTCTGTTTTTAAATTAATTTATTTGCTTTCAGTTTTCAATAATCAATTCCATAATTTTTAAATTTTCTCCCACTCCTTCCCCCCTTCCCTCCTCAAGAGGGAATGCAATCTTATGTGAGTTCAATACAAACATTTTTATTAATCAAATTTTCACATTAGCCATGTTGCATAGAAGAATTAAAATGAATGAGAGGAATCTGAGAAAAACCAAACCAAACCAAAACATAACATGAGAGAAAATATTTTATATTTTATATTGTTTTATATTGCATTCATATTCCACAGTTCTTTTTCCAGATGCATATGGCATTTTGCATCAAGAATCCTTTGAAAATGTTTTAGGTCCTTGTATGTTGTGAAGGACTACGTCTATCAGAAGCAATCCTCTCACTGTGGCTGTTATTGTGTATAATGTTCTCCTGATTCTGTTCACTTCACTCAACAACATTTCATAGAAGTCTTTTCATATTTTTTTCTGAAGTTTGTCTGTTCATCATTTCTTATAGAGCAATACTATTCCATTGTATTCATGTACCTTAACTTTTTCAGCAGTTGCCCAATTGATGGGCATCCCTTTGATTTCCAGTTCTTGGTTACCACAAAAAGAGCTGGCATAAACATGTGCATTCTTTTCCCTTTTTTATGATCTCTTTAGGATAGAACTACAGAAGCAGTATTTTTGTGTCACAGATAAAGTATGTATGTTAAGAAAACTAAAAAAAGGAATAAATGGATAAATAATGTATATTTTTAGTTTATTTTATCATGTAATTCCATAAGAACACATGTATACATTTATTACACATATTAAAATTGTGCTAAAAGTTTCAGTATACTGAAGTACTGACTATGCATTCTCCTTGGGAATGGCATCTATTCATCTCTCTACCACCCAGATTTAGTCATACAATTTTCTCCTTCACTAATTTTTGCACATTACACTTCTTGTAAGGCAGGGAAATTTGTGAAGCATTTGCTGCAGTTAGCTACACAGCATCTGTGAAGACAACGCATAATGTTCAAGATACTAATAACTCTTGCATAGAAACTGCAACCTTTTTAATGGGTTCCATGTATTTTATTTTTTGTGTTAAATAAGTATGATCAGAATTATTAAAAATAAAATGTTTGGGGAGGGACCTGTAGTTATTCACAGATTGCATCATATTTGGAGATCCAATTCACCTAACACCTGTGAATGTTGAGGGGTAATTAAATTTCCAATAGAAAAAGAGTACATATAATAGAATCTCTATAAACTCAGGAATATTTTTCACCAACACTAGAAGTATATCTAGAAATTACTAAGGAGTATTCAACTTTTTTTCTTTATTGGTCTTTCAACTAGCCTCTTAGTGATTCTTCTCTTGCTTTATTTTTTCAAAAACAATATCTTCTGGGTGTATGTATTCTAAAGAGAAGTAGATTTTACTCCTTGATGACAGGGATGATACATTATTCTTTGTATTTCCCTTATCAAATATCACTAAGACTAAAAGGGTAGGTTGGCCCTAGGACATAAACTATCATAAATAATATTTTAAGTAGGTCAGACTTAATTCTGTAGTCAATAGCTGTCCATTAGAGGCTTTCATGGTTATGAATAACATGATTGGTAGTATAGTATAAAGGTAAAATCAACAGACATTGAATGAAATGACTTCCAGTCAGAGTCCTGACTTTAAAATTTGCAAGATGTTTGAATTTAAATATATACCTTATAATTTATCTAACCTCTCTGAGTCTCAGTTTTCTTATGTGTAAAATGAGAATAGTAATTCTTATGCTACCTAGCTCTGGAAGGTCTTTTGAGGATCAAATGAGATAATGTATGTAAAGTGGCATACCCATTTGTGTTATTATCATCAGAGCTGGAGTTTATGAAGATTAATCTGGCAATAGTATCTAGGATGAACTAGATTGGGGAGAGAGTGAAAGTGGGGTAAAAGTAGGAAACTTAATGAAATGGCCCAGTGATGAGGTACTGAATTAGGATGATAGAAGTGAGATGGTAAATGAGGTCTCAAAGTCAAGGGGTATTTCATAAGGTGAATAAGAAAAAAAATTGCAATCAAATGATTTCAGGCAGTAAGAGAGAAGGAAGAGCTGAAAATAACTTTGAGTTTTCAAGCCTGGGTGACTGGGAGAATGGTGGGGCCATTAACAGAAATGGGAATGTCAGGAAGAGGAGCAAGTTTGATGAGGAAGAAAATAAATTCACTTTTAGACATGCTGAAATTGAATTGCCTGTCAGAATGACATTCTCGTGTAAAGCAAGGAGGCATAAGAGCCAGACATGCAGGCTTGAGAACATTTTTTGGGAAAAAAATTGCCCACAATTATCAGCTATTGTTCCTTTTCATAAGTGTCTCTACTTAAAGGAAAAGGATGTAGGAAATTGAGGTTAGTGTTACGTTTACTATAGAAAGGCAGAAAAAAATCAGGGATGCTATCACCAGGAATAAAATTATAGAGATAAGGATCAATGTGTCTTACTCCCAAAAAGGGAAAGGAAAGATTCATTAGAGACTGACTTCAAGAGAAATCAGTCTAAATCCTAACTTTAACTTAATAAAAACTTGTAAAAGTATATTAGAGGCAACTGGAACCCAGGTGAGAGTGATAGAAAGCAATATAGTGAAATCCCATCTCCATAAATTCCTCCAGATATATCTAGAAATGTAGCAGATTTAATTCTAAAGAGAAAGCCATAAAAAATGCAACAACACAGGAAATTTTTTGTCAGCAAAAAGGAGGTAGGCAGAAACTCTGAAAACAGGGTAGGCCAGGGCATAGAATGATCTATTTCCAAGGAATAGACTGTGTGCTAAGGCTCAAGTAAGTCCCAGAAAGAGTAACCAGAGAACACACAATGGCACTTGTTTTGGTAGGGACAGATATGAACTGGCAGGTTTGTTGTCTACTACCTGGTCCCAGGTTTTAGGTCTTAGGAAGATTCTGATGATCACCTGGCAGGATAAAATAACAGATGCTGAAGGCATTGCTCAAGCTGAACTGCCAAGTATTCAAACTATGCTTCAGAGAGTGCAACTCCAGTGGGTTGGCCACGTAGTTCAAATGCAAAATGCCTGTCTGCCAAAAAAGACTATTTTATGGAGAACTTGTATGGGGCAGACCATCACATGGTGGGCAGAAAAAGCAACACAAGGACATTCTCAAGGTCTCTTTCAAGAACTTTGGATTTGACTGTACAACATGGAAGTAACTCGCACATGATGACTCAGGATGGCGTGCCCACATCAGAAAGATTGCTGTGCTCTTTGAGCAAAGAAGAATTGAGACAGCACAAAGTAAATGCAGGATAGGCAAATTTGGGATATCCACCCCAATTATTCACACGGACTATCTGTGCCCAACTTGTGGTAGAACATTCTGAGCTCATATTGATCTGATCAGCCACAGTTGGACACATTGAAATTTCACTTTATCATGGTGATGTCATTTTGGTCCTCTTCTAAGAAGAAGGGCAATAATCACCTGGTCCCAGGTCTAGATTCAGGGAGGACTAAGAAAGGAATCTGTTCAGGGGAGTATTGTTCCTAGGGAGAGAGACCCTGGGCTCCTAATGAAAACAAGAAGAGTTTGGGAGTCAGCAGCAGCAGTAGTAGTATAACTTAGACTACAGGCTCAGAAGAGGGTCTCACTTCCAGCATCTGCCAGAAATACCAAACCAAAGAGAGCCTAGAATTTTGCGGAACCTTTAGAGTTCCTTGTTCAGTGATAAGGGCAGAGTCCCACAGTAGTCTACTCTTACACAGACTTAAACCCAAGTCAAGATCTGGCAGAGATAAGACTTGGAGGTAAGTAACAATCTAAATTTTCACTAGATCAGACCACTCTGGGAGCATTAAAAACTTTCAAATAACAAGTCTGTCCCTGAGATCCTAGAATAACACACCATTCAATACCTAAAATAAAGCAGCAAAAAGACCAGCCAAGATGCTCCCTCAAGAAGTGTGGAAGAACCCAATCTTAACATCAAGTCCAACTAAAGAAGTAGGTTAGAGTAAGGAGAAAACAAACAAATAAAAACCATCATAGTGAACTACTATGATGGCAGGGACATTGAAGGCAAAAACACTAAAAAGGGGAATACCATCAAAATACTAGCAAGAAATGCCCCAGAGAAAAACACTGTATGAGTTTAAAGTCAACCAAAATACTTAGAAAAGATGAAATAAGAGTTTTGAAAGGAGTTAAAATGGTTTTTAAAAGTAAACGGATTGACAGAGCAAGAGGGAAAATGGAAAAGAAATGAAAACTATGGGGGAAAGAGTTGTAAAAGAATTAAGTGCTTGTCATAAGAGGTACAAAACCTTTCCTGAGCAATAAATTCCGTGACAATTTAGCTAATGCCTCCATGAGGAAAAAAAGAAATATTAAAGAAAAGACAATAAGAAAAAAAATTTCATAGAACTAATAATTTAGGAAATATATTGAGGAGAAAAAAATTAAGAATCTTTAGATTATCTGAACATTAAGCACCTTCCCCTCAAAAAAAAAAAAAAGAACTTATTATATTGCAAGAAATTGTTCCAAAAAAATGCTCAAACGTCTCAGAAGCAGAGAACAAAATAGAAGTTGAAAATATCTACCCAGTCACCTCCATCAAGAAAGGTCAAAATTAAAATTCTGGAGAACACCAAGGACAAAATGTAGAGACTCTAAATTAAATGAAAAAATATTCCAATTAGTGAGAAAGAATTCATAGTAACAAAGAGTTATAGGCAAGATCACCCAGAATCTGGGTTCAAAACCCACATCTGACCCTGATTACATTTATGATTTTTCACGAATCACTTAACAACTTTGGGCCTCATTTTGCTTGTACGTAAAAAGAGACCATTTGACTAGATTACTGGTACTACTGGCTGTTGAACTGAGATAATTCCTTGTTCTATAATTGTGATCTTATGACCAAGGGAAGAGAGAGTCAATTTGTAGTCAAGTGAAAGTGTAATCTTATCTTCCAGAGATTATTATGTTTTCACAAAATTACTACCATGAAAAAAAATAGCTTATATATCACCATTTATTTTGAAAGACAGTAAAATGGATTAAAAAAAATTATATGAAAAAATAAGTTCTTACAACTGTAACTAGAAAATATTTTATATACATTGAATTTGATACAAAGATTGGCACAGGGTAACAGGGTGAGAAGTAAAATGTTAAATGTAGTTGAAAAATTAGGAATAAGAGAGGTTAAAACTTTCACATTATTCAGAAAACTCATGTTGAAAAATCATGGATATTTCTTTGAGAGAATAACTTCTAGGTATTAGACAGGGTGAGCACCCAGAAATATTATATATACAAAAACATATTGATTATATTCTAGCAGACAGGAAATAACTTAGTACTGATGTAAGAGTAATTACAGAATTACTCATCTGCGTCCCGATGATTGACTTGTTCCAATAAAATCAAAATAAATCAGAAACTGGAAGGAGGAATAAAAATAAGAAAAATGTGGCAGAATTATTGAACTCAGGTAAACTTGACCCATTCAAATATAATATTGATGATGAATAATGGAATTTCAATACAAGAAAGGACATAGAAAAAGGCAATAAAAATTTCACATGGAAAAATTAACAGTTATACTACTGCCAAAACAAGCAAACCAAAAAAATATAAAAACTTTATTAAAAGATGAATTGGACACAAGTTTTGAGGTGCTATTAGAGATAGATGTGCCCTTCGGCCCTCCTGGGCTGAGTTCAGGCCTCTGGGGGCCCATTCTTTCCCTCCTTACACTGTGGGCATGTCCCTCAAGGCCCAGGTCCCTAACCCCCAGGTCCTCCAAGGTCTGCCTGGTGTGTGGGTTCTTCAGGCTGGAAGACTAAGCATCAGGCAGCTGTGGCCAGTTATTTGACTAGTTCAGACTGAATAGCCTGCCAAGTCATCAGAGGGAATCTTCATGGTGACAAGAATCATCTCCTGCAGACAGATGCAGTTATTACAACTTTGAGGCCCAAGATCATTGAGGCATAAAAAGAATCTACAAACTGAAAATGTCTTTCAACTTTCTCATTCTGAAAGTCCCTTCTCAACCCTTTCATTGTACAGGAAAGGATGACTAAAGCAGTAGAGAAGGGAACCATTTTTATGTCAACTTCCTGAACCCTATCGCTTTTGGAGATCCCATATTTTGAGAGGCATCTATATGGAAAGCTATTAAAGGAGACAGCTTTGACTCAACTAACCCAATGGCAATGTCAGTTGGTGGCCAGGCCCCTCCTTGTATGAAAATCCATAACTCTTCTCTATTAAGATTATGGGAATCATTGAGGTCATTGAGGGTACTACTAGAGTTGGAAGAAGCTAAAAAACTTTTTCTGATGGATAATTGGTACTCTAATCCTCAAAGTCATACATTTTATAAACTATTCTCATCTTCCCTTTGGTCCTGGATGCCTACTCCTGAGCAGAAAGCTGTATAACAATACTGTACCTTGATGGTACTACAAAAGACTGAAGAAGACAGAAAAATTTTGTGTCAAACATCCCTGTTGCTCAGTACTGAAGCCTACAATATAGTGAACATCCTCATCAGCACCCCGACTCGTATAAGCTTCTGTGGGTCAAGGGATGGCAAGGTTGCCCTCTCACCTCCTTCCCATCATGCTATTTGACCCAGAAGAAGCTTCCATAATACTATTTTATGGAAGCCTTTCTTTCATATCAAAGTGAGTTCCATCTAGGGAGGATAATGGTTTTGACAAAAAATCTGTGATGATGCAAAAGTTTAATAAAATTGTTAGAGCACTTACCTCTAAAAAAATGATGACTTGTTGAGCAAATGTGATCTATTTCTGAAATGGAGAAACATGGCAGCTGAAGCAATGAGAGTTTATATTATTCATTTTTAATAATATCTTATGTAGAATAACATTGAATATTGTGAGCAGTATCACAATAAAAGAAAAAGAGGGCCAAATCAGTTTAAAGAAATTCTGATAAGAAAATGAATTAAGTAAAACAATTCCAATGCAAGGATGAAAATTAAAGGACAATAAATATAAAAATAAAGCAACTGAATAAAAAAGTAAAAAAAATATTATAACAACTTTTTGCTACTGATTTAGTCATTGCACTTATACTGTACCATACCTTTTGTGAATATGATTATAGAGGAGGTAGAAGTTCAATTAAAGGGAGAAAAATGGCGAAAGCAGTTGTGATCATGTATCAATAATGTAAATGTCTAGAGACATCATCATGAAGGCACTAGGGGATCAGTTTTCAAAAGAGTCAAAGATACCAAAGGCAGAAAAATAAATCTTATAATTTTAATATTGAAAAAGGTAACAAATTTCCAACTAGTGATAAGTGACCTTTATAACTTTATACTTTTATTTCTATGTTCATGCACATGACCCTCATGCTGCAATCCTAAAACAACTTCCCCCAGTTCCAATATCCTAAACTCCTTATATGCCCCACTGAACAGCAGATTCACTGCCCCTACCTAGCCACTCACTCCCTGTAATGGTAATTTTAATGGGAAAATCTTTCCAATTCATTAATAGACCTATATGACCTGCTTAAATCACCTGGAAGCCTGTCACATGTGCTAGGAGGAGCTTGCTAAACAAATGGAACAGGAAGGGTGGAGCAGAGCTGAGAGGAGATTGGTCTAAGCAATCAGAAATGAGGGAGAGAAAAAGCAGGCAGCTGGGGCAGCAACTAGCATGAGTGACAGAGCTTGTGTGTGATTTTGTTTAATGGAGTTGATTTGTGGGAAGCCTAACATAGGGAAGGCTTGGGAATGGTGTTGCCCTCTGCATTGTTATTAAAGATGAATTTCTTTCTTGCTATGATGGATTTGGCTTTCTGGTGTTGGAATCTGGCTTGTGATGTCTGAAGAGATGTTTTGGTGCTTTCTTCCATGTGGAGAGTCTGTTGTATTTTGCAATTCAGAATTGTGCCAGTATATTTATAGCTGCTGGAGGAATTGTGAATATTGCATTGGCACTACATTCCCTTCCCCCAATACACACACACACACACACACAATATCCTGTCTTCTTCATGTATGCCTCACTGCTCACTAGAACAGGTGTGTCCATGAACTCATATTTCTCACAGAAACTGCAGTCCTTATGGAATGGAATCCCATGCACTGTGTCTAGACAGTCATTATCCCCAGACCCATTCCTCATATTCCCCACAGAAACAGATGGTGGAGTAAGAGCACACATTTCTAGAGATCTGCCCCCCAAGTCTAGCCAAATATCTGTAAAAAAAATAACTCTAAACAATTTCTGGAGCTGCAGAACCCACAGAATGATAGAACGAAGCAAATCTGCAGCCCAAGACTTCCTGGAAGGTTATGAGGAAGTGTCAATCACACCACACTGGGGGAAGGGTCCAATGCAGCATGGGCTCAGCTCAGACAGCTGAGACCTGAGTAGGTCACAGGGGAACTAAATGTCAAGACTTGTGGCAATTTCCACACTTCATGACACCAAAAACCTAAGGACAAATTGGAAGTCTAGTGGAAAAAGTCTATTAATCCAATATGGGAGAATGGAGTAGATCTAGCTCCAGCCCCAGGGCACTAGAGAGGGAAAGGGGCAGAGGAACCTGCAGCTGGCACAGCAGCAACAGGGGCAGCAGCAGTGACTGTTTCTGAAGCTCTAGATTCACAGATTGTGAGGGAATCAAGTGGCTGACATCACACCTCCCACCCCCATAAAGAGCTCAAAAGTCAAGTAAATGCCTGGGGAAATGAGCAAAAACCAGAAAAAGTATCAGATTATACAGTTTTACCTTGGTCACAAGGAAGACCAAAACATTCAAAGAGAAGACAATAAAGTCAAAGCTCCTCCATCCAGTCTGCAAGAAAAATATGAATTGGTTTCACATCATGGAAGAGCTCAAAAAGGATTTGGAAAATCAAGCAAGGGAAGTAGAGTGAAATGGGGAAGAGAAAGGAGAGTGATGCAAGAAGATTATGAAAAACAAACTTGCTAAAGGAGACCCAAAAATGGTGAAGGAAATAACACTTTTATAAATAGACTAACCCAAAAGCCAAAAGAGATCCAAAAAGGTAATGAAGAGTATAATGCCCTAAAAGGTACAATTGACTAGATAGAAAAGGAGTTCCAAAAGCTCACTGAGGAAAATAATTCTTTAAAGACAAGAATGGAGTAGACGGAAGCTAACAACTTTATAACAAATTAAGAAATTGAAAAGAAAAACAAAGGAATGAAAAAATAGTAGACAATGTGAAATATCTCATCGGAAAAACAATTGACCTGGAAAATAGATCCAGGAGAGACAATTTAAAAATTATGGAACTACATGATGAAAAACAAGAGCCTAGACATCATCTTTCAAGAAATTTTCGAGGGGGGTGGAACCAAGATGGCAGAGTGAGAGCAACGACTCACCTAAGCTCTTGGACAAACTCCTCCAGGTACCTCTGAAAGGAGAATGTGACTAAATTTTGGAGGTGTAGAATCGAGTGGGAGACAGACAGTGACAGATTCGGAGCTCAGGTTGGACTGGAAGGTCCACGGGAAGGATCTGTTCCATGGGAGTGAGCCCACAGTGCACAGCACAGTGCGGCCAGCGCAGTGGAGCAGAAGAGATCCGAGAAACCTGAGTGGCGGGTGGAACCAGAGGCATGGCATCCAGGGCGGGAGACAACCCGAACCGAGTCAGCGAGAGCTGTGGAGCGCCAGATTATCAGCACAGCACCTCCTGAGACCTTCAGCCGGAAGATCAAACTTTGCTCAGCAAAAAGTTCTCTACCTTCTGACTGAAAGAACCAGAAGCCACAATACTCAATCAACATCATGAACAGGAAAAAGCAGAGGGCAGAAAGAACCATAGAATCTTTCTATGGGGATAAGGACCAAAACACAAACCCCAAAGAGGTCACAGCTGAGACTGTACTTCCATCAGAAACTTCAGAAGGGACTATGAACTACTTACAAGCACAAGCAGCTCTCCTGGAACAGCTGAAGAAGGAAATAGAAGATAAACTGGCCAATGATTTTAAAATTATTAAGAAAGAATTCACTGATGAGAACATCTCCTTGAAAAGGAAAATGGAACAAATGGAAAAAGAAGTTCAAAAACTAATTGAGAAAATAACTTCCTAAAAGGGCAAATGGAAAAGGAAGTACAAAAATTAACTGGAGAAAATAGCTTCTTAAAAGGCAAAATTGGGCAGATGGAAAAGGAGATACAAAAGTTAATGGAAGAAAACAATTTGATAAAGATTAGAATTGGGCAAGTAGAAACTAATGATTGAATGAGACAGCAAGAATCAGTCAAACAAAATCTAAAGAATGAAAAGATAGAAGAAAATGTAAAATATCTAATTGGAAAAACAACTGACCTGGAAAATAGATCCAGAAGAGAAAACTTAAGAATTATTGGCCTGCCAGAAACCCAGGATGGAGAAAAGACCCTGGACAATATCTTCCAGGAAATCATCAAGGAAAACTGCCCAGAAGTACTAGATTCAGAGAGTAAAATTGTCATCAAAAGAATCCATTGTTCCCCTCCTAAAAAGGATCCCAGACTCAAAACCCCAAGAAATATAGTTGCCAAATTCCAGAGCTATCAAGTGAAGGAGAAAATATTACAAGCAGCCAGAAAGAAACAATTTAAATATCAAGGAGATGCAGTCAGGATTACACAGGACCTTGCAGCTTCTACATGAAAAGATCGAAAGAATTGGAACCCAATATTCTGTAAGGCAAAGGAGTAGGGACTACAACCAATGATCAACTACCCAGCAAAGTTCAGCATAACATTTCAGGCAAGGAGAAAGTCATTCAACAAAGCAAGGGATTTCCAGAGTTTCCTGACCAAAATGCCAGAACTTAATAGACAATTTAATATTCAAATGCAGGTCTCAAGAGAATCACAAAAAGGTAAACAGTGTGGGGAGAACAACTTGCTACTTAATTAGGGCAAATTGTTTACCTTCCTATAAGGGAAGATGATACCTGTTAATCTTGAGAACTGTACATCTATTAAGAAATATAAAAAGGATATGCATAGGGGGAACGGGTATAAAGTAAATGATATCATGATAAAAAATATGATTCAAGTATGAGAAGGGATTGTAATAGGAGGTGTGAAAAGGAGGAAGCAGAAAATGGCAAATTACATCACAAGAAGAAGTATAAAATCATAGTAGAGGGAAAGAGAGGAGGGAGATGAGCATTGTGTGAGAGGTACTCTCATCGGGTTTTGTTTAACGGACGGAACAATAAACTTAAGTAGAAAATCCTAACTAGTTCTATAAGCAGTGAGAGAGGAAGGGGGAAGAAAGGGGAGGGAGGCTAAAAGGGAAGGAAGAAGCAATAAGAGTAAAGGGGAGTTAAAGGGAGGGGGGCTAAAAGAAGGAGGGAAAGGTGGCAAGAGGAGGTGGTGAAAAGTGAATACAATTGAGGAGGGGAAGGGAGACAGCAGAGCTAAAAGCACAAATGGTGGGAAAGAAGATGGAGGGAAATACACAGATTGTAATCATAACTGTGAATGTGAATGGAATGAATTCTCCCATAAAACGGTGACGGATAATCCAACAATATGCTGCTTACAAGAAACACATTTGAAATGGGGGGATATACACAGGATAAAGGTCAAAGGATTGAGCAGAATATATTGTGCTTCAACTGATGTAAGAAAGGCAGGAGTAGCAATCCTAATCTCAAATAAAGCAAAAGCAGAAATACATCTAATCAAAAGGGATATGGATGGAAACTATATCCTGCTAAAAGGTACCATAGACAATGAAGCAATATCATTACTACACATGTATGCTCCAAGTGGTATAGCATCCAGATTCTTAGAGGAGAGGTTGGGAGAGTTGAAGGAAGGAACTGACAGCAAAACTATACTAGTGGGGGACCTCAACCTCCCTCTTTCTGAACTTGATAAATCTAACCTCAAAATAAACAAGAAAGAGGATAAGGAGGTAAATAAAACTCTAGATAAGGTAGATATGATAGATCTTTGGAGAAAATTGAATGGGAATAGAAAGGAATATACCTTTTTCTCAGCAGTACATGGAACATTTACAAAAATTGACCATGTACTAGGACATAAAAATCTCACAATCCAGTGCAGAAAGGTAGAGATAATCAATCAATGCATCCTTCTCAGATCATAATGCAATAAAAATTATATGTAATAAAAGGCCATGGAAAGATAAAGCAAAAATCAATTGGAAACTAAATAATTTAATCCTAAAGAAGGAATGGGTTAAAGAAGAAATCATAGGAACAATAACAACTTCATTCAAGAGAATGACAATAATGAGACAACCTACCAAATTTTATGGGATACTGCAAGAAATTATCAAGGAAAACTCCTCTGATATTCTAAACACAGAGGGCAAAATCAATATTGAAGGAATTCACGAATTCCTTCCTGAAAGAGAGCCCAAAACGAAAACTCTTAGGAATAATGTAGTCAAATTCAAGAATGACCAGGTTAAGGAGAAAATATTGGAAGCAGTCAGAAAGAAACAATTCAAGGGTTGCAGAAATACAATCAGGACAACACAAGATCTAGCAGCTTCCACATTATGGGATTGCAGGGCTTGGCATATGATATTCCAGAAATCAAAAGAACTAGGAATAAAATCATGAATTGCCTGTTCCCAAAAATGAGCATAATATTTCTGGGAACCAATGGCCATTCAATGAAATAGATGACTTTCAAGCATTCTTGATGAAAAGACTAGAGTTGAAGAGAAAATTTGATTTTCAAACACAAGAATCAAGAGAAGCATGAAATGGAAAACAGGGAACAGAAATTATAGGGGTTGACTAAAGTTGTACTGCTTACATGACTACATGGAAAGAATTAATATTTGTAACCCTTAGGACTTTTCTCAGCATTTGTGTAGGTCGAGGGATGATATCCATACAGACAGAGAGCACAGGATTAGCAGAATAAGAAAGAATGATATCTAAACAATAAAATTCAAGAGTGAGAGAGGAATATATTGTGAGGAGAAAGGGAGAAATAGAGTGGGGCAAATTATCTCTCTTATATTAAAGAGAAAAGAAAAAAAAATTCAGTGGAAGGGAAGAGGGGGAGGGAGCGTGAAAAAGTGGACCTTCCTCTAATCACATTTGGCTTAAGGAGGGAAAAACATGCACACTCAATTTGTTATGCAGATCTATCTTATACTACAGGAACATAGGGGAGAAGGAGGAGAATAATAGAAGGGAGGGCAAATGGGAGGAGGGTGCAATTAGAAGTAAACACTTTTGAGGAGGGATAAAGTCAAAAGTGAGAATAGAATACATGAGGAGTTGGATAAAATGGAGGGAAATATAGTTAGTCTTCTACAATATGACTGTTAGGGAAGTGTTTTACATAACTACACATATATAACCTATCCTGAATTGCTTGCCTTCTCAGTGGGGACAGGTAGGGAAAGAGGGAGAAATGCTGGAACTAAAAGTTTGAAAAACAAATGTTAAAAATTGTTTTTACATGTAAATGGGAAATAAGAAATACAAGTAATGGGGTACAGAAATCTATCTTGCCCTACAAGAAAATAGAGGAGATAGAGATAAGGGAAGGGAGGGATGTGATAAAAAGGAGGGCCGATTTGGGGAAGGGGTAATCAGAATGCATGGGGAGAAAATTTGAACCTAAAATCTTGTGGAAATTAATGTTAAAATCAAAAAATAAAGAAATAATTTTAGAAAGAAATAAAAAGCTAAAAATGAAGAAACAGCAAATGTATCCATGCATTCAACCACAACCACGCCCATCTAATCTTAGACAGGACCACAATACCCAGATAATCAGAAAGCAGCACCACCAGGATGCCCAAACAGTATGTGTACCCCAAAACAATAAAAAGAAGTTTCTCTAAGTTGGCACCTGTGTAGTAATAGTAAAGAACTGACCTAGAGTAAACTTATGATGTAGAGAGGTTTATTATAATATCCTTATCACATATACATATCACCCCAGTGGGTTTTTCTATATGCATTGTGAATAATCACATGCTCAGTTTCATTGAGGCTGGGATTCCTCTCCTATTACCTTATTCCTTAACAAACCCATTTTGACTTTTTAATGTTCATAATTCCTGTTTTATAATTGCATCTTTACCCTATAAAAGTCTATCTTGCTTTCTCAGAATTTGCTAATTCCTCTTGTAACTTAACCCACTACATGAGAGGCATCAATCTCAATAGATTAGAGGTGATCTGACTGAATTCTTTGAGATGGTTCTACCACAACCCATCTTGAAATACGGTAAACTGCAACAGTTTTTGGCATCCATGGGTGAGCAGAGTTTAAACCTCGACAGTTTTTGGTGTCCCTGGATGGGCAGAGTTTAACATCGACACTCAGATAAGAAATATAAGAAAATATGTAAAATAGAGCATTCCTAAAACAGTGCTCCTAAAGCTAAAGTATGATTCTCCCATCCTTACTCAAATAATTTTCAGTGACTCTCAGTTTTCTCCAAGATCAAATACAAAGTCCTCTGTGGGACATTTAAAAATTTTCACAATCCTTCTTTTTCCTAACTTTCCAATATTATTGTATTTTATACCCTTAAGCATAAACTACAGCCCAGCTATACCATCTTTCTTGGTATTCCTAGTATAAGGCACTCCTTTTCTAGTATCAATGTGTTTTGATTGACTATCCTTCATGCCTGAGGTGCTCTTCACCCAAACCTCTGGCTCCTGATTTTCCTTACTTGGTTAATGTCTCCTCAAATCCAACCGTTTTCAGAGTGTATTTCCCAGCTTTACTTAATTAGAATGCCTTCCTCCTGTAATTATTTTCAATTTACCTTCAATATATTTTCAAATTACATATAGTTAATCCATAAATTGTATAAAGGTAATGTTTTTAGAAAACATCGCAAAGTAAGAAAAAAAGTGAATTTTTTCAATATACATTGAAGCTATGGGAAACGATGTTAGGTTCCCACAATGCAAACATACAAACTTTTGCTGGAGATTGCTTGGAATACATTTTCTGCATATAATACTTTATAACAAAGCTTGAATTCTGATAATTCTCTCTTTTGCCTAAAGTGTAGCTGTGAAATAAGCCATGAAATGTAATATAAAAATAAAACTAATAATATTCAAAACAGATTTTTTCTGCTAAAAATGCCCTACAGTTCTGTGACTTTTGGCCCTAACATCTCAAATTAAAAAATGTATATTTCAGATGATACTCACTTTTAATAACATATGAAATCTACAATACCATAAATACTGTAAAAAAATTAAATTCATAAAACTAAAGCATTTGACCTCAATCTTACCTTCTACTACACCAGATGGCAATGTGAGGGTGTTGTATTGTACCTTGACAGCTCTCCAAAAAACAAGGGAAAGGTTGCTGGGACTTTAATCACTGTTAGGAGGAAACTTGGAGACTGGCAAATTCTTAACATCACCTCCAACACTTTGTCTTTCACCCCTGGGGGATGGTATTAGAGACCTGGAAGGAAGAGCAATACCATTTCCCAAAATCTTAGCTGCTTTTCCCTATTTTCAATTCCATCATCCCACACTTGAGAAGCAAATTAAGCATTTTCTGTAGAGAATTCATCAACACTTTATGAATAACTTCCTCCTTTTTTTGTTGATATAATGAATCATTTATTTGTTAACACCAATCTTTCTGTGGACAGCAGCTGCAGACATTCTAGCATGAAATTTAACAAACGTCTTTATTTTTTTCACTAAGCTAAAGCAGTGATTTTATATGCATGGCATTATAGCCCAAATGACTTGCTCTAAGCTTTGTGAGCGTAACTGAAACACAGAACTTGAGTTTTAAAGGAAAATTGAGTATATGCAACAAATACAAGGAGAACACTTTACTCTGAAAAGGTAGGGTGAACAAGACCAGGGAAACGTCACTCAACAAACTTGTTGGAATCAGACCCCTCCCTCCCTCCCTCCATCTCTCTCTCTCTCTCTCTCTCTCCCTCCTCTCTCTCTCTCTCTCTCTCTCTCTCTCTCCTCTCTCTCTCTCCCTCTCCCTCTCTCTCTCTCTCTCTCTCTCTCCTCTCTCTCTCTCTCTCTCTCTCTCTCTCTCTCTCTCTCTCTCTCCCTCCGTCCCCTCCCTCCCTTTCTCTCTCTCTCTCTCTCTCTCTCTTTCCTACTTTTCATTGCTAAGAATGTGTGTACTTACTAACAGAAAATGAAGTTACTAGAAATGAATACTTGAAATTTCAAGTTAAGCACATGAAGATTGAGGATTGACTGTGGTTGTTAAAATATTGTCTCCCCTCATTAGAATTTGAGCAACTTGAAAAAAAGAATTTTTTAGTTTTCTATATAACCACAATGCTTAGTTCAGCAACTAATACATAAAACATACATAAAATATGCTTTTTCACTAGTTTACTGGAGTATGTTTGATAAAGGTGTTTATACTAATTATGGAAGAGATCATACAGATAGTTCAAGTTGAGATTGATATTAAGATACACCTACTTCCTCATATTTGCAAGCTATTTCATACAGTTTGTATTGATTATTAGAATGTTTCAGTGCCTAATATACACAAATCGTACCTAAACAAATATTCAGGCCTAACTATCCATAGAAGTATAACAAATGTTTGAAGAATTCTCATTGCAGTGATTATAATATACACATGGATAGACAACTTGTACTATGTGAATGTATATATTCAGATATGCATACATATATGAATGCATTCCTTAGATATTTAGAAAGTTTTCTATAATATAGCAGAGTAATTAGAGAGTTAGTCTAGAATCATGAAGACCTTGATTCTAGTCTTTCTTATTAAACACTGTACTTGTATGACTTTGGAGAAGGCAATTAAACTTTTAGTGCTCTGGCCAACTCTGTAGGTTTCAAATAATAATAATCATAAATAATGAGATAGGAAATAAATAAATGAATGGATGGATGCATAAATAAATAAGTGAGTAAGTAAATAAAGCAATAACAGCGACACCAACTTCCTGGATTGGTAGAGTAAGTTTTCATACCCATGAGTTCAATTTAATAATGAAATCAGTTCCAGTATCTATTTATCCATCTTCCTTTCTTCTTACATACATCCATCAATAAACAAAAAAAATATTTATTAAAAGTCTATTATGTGTCTGAGAGCTTGATACTTAAGGATATATGGTGATAGTTATATAGAACATATACATATAAATAATGCATATATGCATATATGTATACTGTGGTCATCTTTCTTTATGTACATATGCATAAACATACATATATGATAGCTATCACACACATATAGTATATATATATATATATATATATATATATATATATATATATATATATATATATATATATATATTCACACATTCAAGGAAACTCCCTGGCTTGAAAAACCCAGATGTTGGTGCTTCCCTCTCTGGTTACTATGGTTAGGACAGTTGAACCTGTCTGTTGATGGTCAGATAAAGGAAGTCAGGTCTATTCATCTTTGATTTCTCTGTATTTTCTTTGAAGTTCAAGGCACTGACTCCCCTGAACAAGGTAAATGATAATGTTCTTGGCTGCGAAGAAATGATATATGTGCTTTTCTTTTGTTGCATTTAATGTTATAAATGCAGATTGATAATCAAATACCACTTAATAAATACAGGTACCATAACAGAGAAGGAAAACACGAAGGAAGATATGTAATTGAAACTAATGAGCATATTTTCAATTAACTCATGTAAAGCCCATATATGTGTATATATATATATATATATATATATATATATATATATATATATATATATATATATATATATCGGGAATGTACATGAATTTAAAGTACTGTAGAAGTTGAGAACATTACTTTTGGGGGGACAAGGAAAGACTTCGTTTAAACAGTAATGCTTGAACTCAGTTTTGAAAGAAACATAAGAAGTAGAATTATTGGATTTGTCTGAAATTTGATTGTGCAAAATCACAAAGACATGCAAAGATTGCCATATGTTAATAACTTCAAGAAGGCAAGTTTGACTAGGCAGAAGAGTACATGAAAGAAAGTAATTTATAACAAGGCTGAAATGATATATTGGAGCTATGTTGAGAAGAACTTTACATACCAAATAGAGCATAGTGGATGTAATTATAGGGGCATTAGGAAGATGATGGAGTTTTCTAAGCAGAGGAATGACATGATCAGACTTGTACTTTAGGAAAATCATCTTGTCAGTTGAATGTAGGATAGAGAGAAAAAGGGAGAGACTTGAAGCAGGGAGACCATTTTAGAAGCTCTTATAAAATGAGAGAAAGAAAATGATGAATAGCAAATTTGTGGTGGAAATGGAGAAAAGAACTAGGATGTGAGGGATGACTTGAAGTTAGAATTGAAAAGGTTTGAAAAATAATTCAATATGTGAAATGAGAGAAAATAAGACATAGAGAATGACATGAGTGTCATAAACCTATACAATCAAAAAGTTATTCATGCCCCCTAATAGGGGATATTGGAAAGAGCTGAAGGTTTGAGGGATAAAGAGAATTGCACCTACTTTAGGCCTGTTAAGTTTGAGTTGTCTAGAGTATATACACCTTCAGTTCTCAAAACATTGGTGAAGCACTACTAGAAAGGTCAGGAGAGATCAAGGCTGTGTATTTAGACCTTAGAGTTATTTTCACAGATAATAATTTGATGTATAAGAGTGGATAAGTTCACCAAGAATCCATTAAAGACAAGAGGACTGAAGACAGAGTATTAGGGGGAATAGTATGAATGATGATGCAGCAAAGAAAATGCATTTTACAGGAATAGAGTTAAAAAATAATAATCTGAATAATGTGTGATTAAACAAACAAGATGGACTGAACAAATTGTGAAAATAATAAAAAATTGGTGGAAAAATGTTCTCCTGGGGCACTTTTAGAATATGAGGTGGATGCAAGAAGTGATCACAATATGCTGACAAATTGTGGGATGAACTTCTGGAACAATATGGACAAAAGTAGCACAGGGTGGTCAGACAACTATCTGAATCTTTAGGAGAAATGAGACATTATTTAGATTACTAATCCCCTTTAGTTATCTTTTGTACATTTATATTTTATATAATTTATACACTGTATCAGACAATTTTAATGATAATTAATATTTTACCTTCATTTTTAATTTATCAGCTCTTTTTCAAACTATCTATAACTTTGTAAAAATGTTCCAGTTCCTATTCTGTCAGCAAATATCTATCATTTTAATATAAAAACTTTAATTTTGCTAATTTTATCTTCCTTTAATTATTTTATTAGGCTCTTCAACTATTTCCATTGGTACCTAATTCTCTTGTCTTGAAGTAGTAGTACTTGTAATTTCTTGCCAACCTAGTCTCTTTTGCCTTTCAGAAATTTCTCTTTCAATTTCCATTATATTTGTTTACTGTATTAAAAAAGTCTACTATCATTTTTATGATTTATTCCCTTTCCATCAGTCTTTCAGTTAGTTGTATTTTTTCCCTCAACTATTGGTGTTTCCTTTTAAGGATATCTTTTCATTTTTTTTTTCACTTTCTTCTTTTTGTTATTATTGTACTTAGGACTTTTTTATGTTTTCAGATAATGAAGAGAGATGATTTTATCAAAGAGCTCTTAGTCATCTTCCTAGAAGCTCACTTCTTAATTTTTCTCTTCCTGAATTTATTAATAATCACATCTTCAGTAATTTTCAGAAGAGTCTATGTGCTCTGACAGAAACAGTAATATTGGAAAGAATTTATTCAACTAACGTTCACTCCAAACTGAAACTAGGAAGAAAAACTTTCAGAATGAAGCCTGAGTAGTGACATTAAGGTCCCCCATGTTGGCAATAACACTGGCATGAAAAATAGATCAACAGGTGGTGAATTGTGGAAATGGGGATACACTCCAGGATACAGTAAAGCATATCCAGATATACTTTGATTATTCCTTGCAAAATTGAAGTAATATAGGCAGGCAAAAATGTCCAATTATTATTTGGAAAAACAGGTCTCAAACTCAGAGAAGGAAGTTAAGGTTAGAGAATCATGCAAATAGCCATGACAGCAGAAATTATAAGAATATGTAAACTTATCAAAAGAAATGGTAGAGAGAAAAAGAAAGTTGATGATAGTGCAATGGGGAACCAACACTACACTCATGAATATGAGGAAGAAGGCAAGGCAGTGAAGGAGACAATGAAATCCCAGAAACATAAATAGAAAGAACTCGAAGAGGTTTCTGAAGAAATTCTGATCCTGAAGTGGAACAAGACAGCAGAGGAAAGGCAGGGATTCATGTGTGCTCTTACACAAACCCCTCCAAATACCTTTAAGAATGATTCTATACAAATTCTCAAGCTGGAGAACCTGGGAAAAGATGAAGTGAAACAAATTTTCAGACCAAGACGATTTGGAAGGTCAGCAGAAAATGTCTGTCTGTCACATCTGGGCAAGAGTGAACACAGTCCACAGCGTGCTGTACCAGCATAGCACTGACCCCAACAAACCAAGAGCAGGCCTTGGGAGTGAGTGAATTAAGAGAAGTAACAACAGAAACAGCTGTTACAGAGCTTTCATCCAACACATAGCAAGGGAGTTGAAGAACTCATCAGGGAAAGATAACTGATGAAGGACTCTGCTGCTTTGCCCATCTGGGTTACATGCATCTGGGTTCCAGTCCTGGGTGTCATTTCCTGGGTGAGGAAGAACACTAACATACCAGAGCTTGTAGTCATAGTAAAGGATGGACTCTTCTCACAGTTCCAGGGTATAAAAGAGTGCTTGTGATTAGTCACAGAGCAGAGCACAGACCAGGGGAGGAGTAAATACCTCTGCCTAGATCATACCACTAGGAAGAAATGAAAACTTCCAGGTCCCTAGAAGTATCTCTGAAAACAACTTTATAAAACTCTTAAAGATTGAGAGAGAGTGTCCTCCACCCTGGAAGCAGAGCCCCGCTTTAACAAAAAGTCAAGTAATAGGCTGGGGAATTGGGCAAATATGAGAGAAACAAAGTTGTCTTATGGTGGGGACAAGTTGTTATGAAAAGTTAATATGGTGACAAGGAAGATCAAAATACACGCTCAGAAGAAAATAACAAAGACAAAGACTTCCAAAGACACCAAGAAAAAAATATAAATTGGTCTCAGGCCATAGAAAAGCTCATAGACAAATTTTGAAAATCAACTAAGAGAGGAAGAGGAAAAAAATGGGAAAAAATGAGAATGATGCAAGAAAATCATGAGGAAATATTCAACAGCTTGGTAAAGGAGATGGAAAAAATACTGAAGAAATTAATACCTTAACAAACAGACAAGGCCAAATGCTAAAAGAGGTTCAAAAACCCAACAAGGAGAAGAATGCCATAAAAAGAAGAATTGGACAAATGGAAAAGAAGGTCCAAAAGCTCACTAAAGAAAATAATTCCTTAAAAATTAGAATTAAGTGAATGGAAGCTAGTGACTTTATGAGAAATCAAGAAACAATCAAATAATTTCAAAAGAATTTTAAAAAGAAGAAAATGTGAAATATTTCTTTGGAATAGGAACTGACCAAGACTGAGAGATAATTTTAAAAATATTGAAAGTCATCTTTCAAGAAATTATCAAGGAAAACAATCCTGATATTCTAGAACCCGAGGGTAAAATTGAAATTGAAAGAATCCACTGATCACCTCCTAAATGAGATTTCAAAAGAAAAACTCCCATTATAACTAAGTTCCAAAGTTCCCAGGTAAAGGAGGAAATATTTCTAGCAGCCTGCAAAATTTCCAGACAAAACAAAACAAAAAGAAATGCAATTATGGTGGAGTCAGAGACAGGATAACACAAGATTTAGAAGTTTCTATAATAAAATATCAGAGGGCTTGAAATATGATATTCCAGAGAGCAAAGGAGCTAGAATTAAAACCAAGAATCACCTACCAGCAGTAATGAGTATAATACTTCCGGGGAAAGATGGATATTTAATAGAATAGAGGACTTTCAGTCATTCTTGATTAAAAGACCAGAGCTGAATAGAAAACTTGACTTTTAAACATGACTCGAGAAAAGCATAAAAACCTAAACAAAAAAGTGAAAACAAGAGACTTAATAATTTCTATATTTGTATTTCTCATTATCAGGGTAGTTAAATGTAGTATAGATAGACAGCAGGCACAGATGTGAGTTGAATATTAAGGGATGGTATCTAAAAATAAAATGAAGGAGTGAGAGAGGAATGTACTGGGAGAAACAGAAAAGGAGAGATAGAATGTTATAAATTATCTCACATAAAAAGGCAAGAAGTCGTTTTGACAGTGGAAGGGGAAGAGGGAGGAGGTGAGGGGTAATGAGTGAATATTAATTTCACCAGTTGGCTCAAAAAAGCAATAATATATACATATAATTGGGAATAGAAATCTACCTCATATTACAGAAAAGCAGTATGGGAAGAGATAAGAGAAGGGAGAAGGTGATGGATGGGAGAGTAGATTCGGGGAGAGGGTGGTCAGAAGCAAAACATTTTTGAGGAAGGTCAGTGCGAAATGAGAGAAAGAATATAAAAAATAGGATGGAAGAATAGGATGGAGAAAAATGCAGTTAGCAGTAGCAACTGTGACACAATATTTTGAAACAAGTTTCTCTGATAAAGGCCTCATTTCTCAAAAATGTAGAGACACAAATCACATTTATAAAAATAAGAGTCATATCCCAATTGATAAATGATAAAAGGACTTGACCATTTTTCAGATGAAGTAATCAAAGCTTTCTAAAACCATATAAAAATACTCTAACACTATTGATTGGAAAAAGGCCAAATAAAACAAATCTGAAGTAGAACCTCATACCTTTGGTTAATAGGACAGAAAAGGGAAATTACAAATATTAGAGAGGATATGGGGGAAATGAGATATTAGTGCCCGGTTGGTGCAGTTGTGAACTGATTCAGCCATTCTGTAGAGTAATTTGGAATTAAGCCCCAAGGGCTATAATACTATACATGCCCTCTGACCTAGTAATACCACGACTAAGCCTGTATCCAAAAAAGGAAAAGGATCTATATGTATGAAAATAATTGTAACACCTGTCTTCTGGGAGTAAAGAATTATAAATTTGAGGGGATACCCTTCAACTGTGGAAGGACTGAACAAGGTGTAGTATGCTGTTATAATGGGCTACAATTGTATAAAAAGAAACAATGAGTAGGATGCCCTCATGAAAACATAGAAAGACTTGAATGGGCTGATGTAAAGTGAAATGCAATGTATACAAAGTAACAGCAATATTGTAAGATGATCAGCTGTGAATGAATTAACTATTTTCAGAAATAAAATGATTCAAGAAAATTCTGAAGGACTTACGGTGAAAAATTCTATCTAATCCTCAAAGAAAGAATTAGTGATATCAGAACACAGATTGAATAATATTTTTTGGCTTGCTTTATTTTTCTTGAGTTATTTTTGTCTCTATTTTTCCACAACTTGCCTTTTATTGATATGTTTTGAATGACTTTTGCTTGCTTTCTCAATGGGGAGTGTGTGGAGAGAGGAAGGCGGGGGTTGGAAAACAAAATATTAAAAACAAATGTTAAAATTTGTCCTTACATGTATGTTGAGGAAATAATATACTAAATAAAACCTAAAAGAAAGCTTCTTCATAGAAGAAAAGGAAGGAAAGAATTTCATGAAAAAAATTCAATAAATAAATTGAAGATGTCAAAGATTAAGACATAGTAAGGGGGGAAGGAGCCAAGATGGTGGAGTAGAAAGATTCACATATGTTAGCTCCGAACCCACAGCCCATAAATTGCCTATAAAAAGAACTCCCAATGAGTTCTGGAGCACTGGAAGCCATGCAGCAATGGAGTGGAGGAGACTTCTGTTCCAGAGAGCCCTGAAAAACTGAACCCAAAGGTCCATCACACACCGGACTGGAGTGGAGCCCAGCCCTGCCCTGGCCATGTGAACCCGAGAGGAGTAGATCCGAGCAGGCTTCAGGGACAGAATCTCTGGCAGCTGCAAAGGTCCCTCAATGACAAGCACTACACGTCAGTGAGGGAACCTACCTGGCCAGCCAAGAGGGGAGTGGGGTGTCTCCATAACTAAGGCCCCCTCAGAAGGAAGTGGTGGGGGAAGCACTGGACAGGAGCTCCCAAAGCAGAGAGGACCTGAGATCCATTACTGAAGATCACCACATAAACCCCCTGAGGGAATTGAACCTGGGAGGTGGCCCTGCCCCCACCTGAGAACCTGACCTTAATCTCTCACACTGAATAGCAGAACCACCCCCTGCTGAAAGTCATAAGGCTGGGGAGCAGCATTTGAATCTCAGACCCCAAACACTACTGAGGCAGGGATAGAGATGAATCTCAGAAGTCAAGTTGGGCTGCAAAAATGCCCAGAAAAGGGGGGAAAAAAAAGACCATAGAAGGTTACTTTCTTGGTGAACAGATATTTCATCCTTTCCTTTCTGATGAGGAAGAACAATGCTTATCATCAGGTAAAGACAGAAGTCAAGGTCTCTGTATCTCAAACATCTGAAATACATATTCAGTGGGCTGAGGCCATGGAAGAGCTCAAAAAGGATTTTGAAAATCAAGTTAGGCAGGTGGAGAAAAAACTGGGAAAAGAAATGAGACAGATGCAAGAAAAGCATGAAAAACAGGTCAGGACCTTGCTAAAGGAGACCCAAAAAAATGCTGAAGAAAATAACACCTTGAAAAATAGGCTCACTCAATTGGCAAAAAAGGTTCAAAAAACCAATGGAGAGAAGAATGCTTTCAAAAGCAGGATTAGACAAATGGAAAAAGAGGTTCAAAAGCTCACTGAAGAAAATAGTTCTCTCAAAATTAGAATGGAACAGATGGAAGCTATGATTTTATAAGAAACCAAGAAATCACAAAACAAAACCAAAAGAATGAAAAAATGGAAAAGAATGTGAAATATCTCATTGGAAAAACAACTGACCTGGAAAATAGATCCAGGAGAGAAAATTTAAAAATTATGGGACTACCTGAAAGCCATGATCAAAAAAAAGAGTCTAGACATCATCTTTAATGAAATTATCAAGGAAAACTGCCCTGATGTTCTAGAACCATAGGGCAAAATAAGTATTGGAGGAATCCATCGATCACCGCCTGAAAGAGATCCAAAAAGAGAAACTCCTAGGAACATTGTGGCCAAATTCCAGAATTCCTAGGTCAAGGAGAAAATATTGCAAGCAGCTAGAAAGAAACAATTCCAGTATTGTGGGAATACAAACAAGATAACACAAGATCTAGCAGCTTCTGCATTAAGGGATTGAAGGGTGTGGAATAGGATATTCCAGAAGTCAAAGGAACTAGGACTCAAACCATGAATCACCTACCCAGCAAAACTGAGTATAATACTTCAGGGAAAAATATGGTCTTTCAATGAAATAGAGGACTTTCAAGCATTCTTGATGAAAAGACCAGAGCTGAAAAGATAATTTGACTTTCAAATACAAGAATGAGAAGAAGCATGAAAAAGTAAACAACAAAGAGAAGTCATAAGGGACTTACCAAAGGTGAAGTGTTTACATTCCTACATGGAAAGGCAATATTTGTAACTCTTGAAACTTTTCAGTGTCTGGGTAGTTGGTGGGATTACACACACACATACACACACACACAGACACACATACACACACACACATACACACATGTATGCACACACAGAGACAGAGAGCACAGAGTGATTTGAATGGGATGGGATCATATCTTAAAAGAAATTAAGGTAAATGGTGAGAGAGAAATATATTGGGAGGAGAGAGGGTGAAATGGAATGGGGCAAATTTTCTCTCATAGACGAGGCAAACAGGAGACTTTTTAGTGGAGGGAAAAAGAGGAGAACTGAGAGAAAAACATGAAATTTACTCTCATCACATTGGACTAAAGGAAGGAATAAAATGCACACTTATGTTGGTATGAAAACCTATCTTACAATACAGGAAAGTGGGAGAGAAGGAGATAAGCAGGTTGGGGGGGGATGATGGAAGGGAGGGCAATGGGAGGAGGGAGCAATTTGAAATCAACACCCTTGGGGAGGGACAGGATCAAAAGAGAGATAGAAACAAGGGGTGGCAGGATAGGATGGAGGGAAATATAGTCTTACACAACACAACTATTATTAAAGTCATTTTCAAAAGTACACAGATATGGCCTATATTGAATTGCCTTCCTTCCCAAAGGGAATGGGGGGCAGGGAGGGATAGGGAGAAGTTGGAACTCAAAGTTTTGGGAACAACTTTTGAGTATTGTTCTTGCTACTAGGAAATAAGAAATCCAGGTAATGGGGAATAGAAAGTTATCTGGCCCTCCAGGACAAAAGAGAAGTTGGGGTCAAGGGAAGGGAGGGATGATAGATGAGCGGGCAGATTAGCGATAGGGGAAATTAGAATGCTTGGTGCATTGGGGTGGGGGAAGGGACAAATAGGGAGAAAATTTGGAAACCAAAATAATGTGAAAATGAATGTAAAATGTTTAATAAATAAATTTATTTAAAAAAAGACATAGTAAGGGCCAATGCATTCAGTAATTATGAGATAATTTGTCACTTTTTCTAGATTACTTCAAGTAGTGTGGTATGCATTAAAGTGAAAGTGCACGGGTTGAAGCATTTATAAAATAATAAAAAATGAATACTCTTTTTGGAAGCTCATAGTAAAAGAAAGAAAATAATGAAATAGTAGTTTTGTGGACAATCAGTACTAAGGACAGTTTTTCTTTGAGGTTAAGCAATATTGATATGTTTGTAGACTTTTGAAACTAGTGGAGACCTTGAGGTCAAAGGTGTGATAAAGTTAGACTTGGAAAAAACGCAGAATAGTGTCTGTTTCTTTGAGATTAAAAAACATGGTTAAGAGAAAGATTTTTCTCCCAAAATTTAATTACACCTAATCATGTATTTTAAGCATAACAGGACCAAATAGAATTTCAATGATGGAAAAAAGCTGAATATTCCTAATTACAGGTGACTTATTTGCAAATATTTACAAAATTATCATTTTGAAGCCATAATTTTTATTACACAATATGAAACAGTATGAAAGTGTTCAAATCAGTTTTTTTGATTCTTTATTCATCTGGCTTCCTATCTCGTTTTGTCAAGTCTCCTAACTATCCTTTCTCATAATCATTGATGAAATCAGAAAATTGTGTCTTTCCTACTTCACAAGAATATTAGATAAATTCATATAATGTATATAAAGTATCATGTAAATGTTAAATCTGTCACTTGGCATTTTCTATAAATGGGCCAATTATTCTTGTGGCATCTCTATAAAGCCTATAGATATTAAGCCAACTATTTAACAAATTAAGATGCCTTGAAGTTCCATGACATCCCAAAGTCACACAATCAATTTGTAAAATAAAGCAACACTAAATCTCAGAAGGCTTTGACTCTTCTTCCCAATCCATTCCCCAAATGTGGAAGTCATACTCAGTCCTTGGGCAACTTTGTGTCCAATGTAATGAAGCAAAATCTTATTTAGGATGTGGTACTTTGAATAAAGAATTTATTCTCTACTTGTCAGCACACTGACAAGAAGTGTAATGCTTATCATTCTTCAGTGTCCTTCAAGTATTCTTGAGTGATTCATTTATAGCCCCATAAACAGGATCGCAGAACCAAAAGGCATTCCCTCCCCTTTCGTGTCATCCATCTTTCCTACTGTTACTGTTTTCCTACTCAAAAGTTGTTATTCAAAAGAATTTTTTTTAGCTATGTCCTTATATAACTCCTTGTACTAGATGAGCAGATTTCCCACATTTAGGCTCTTGTCTACATTGAAATTTTGCATTAATAACAGTGACCTAAAGGATGATACTCATTACAGATCAGAACTGGTATTAAAAAAAGAAAATGGTGGAGTCAAAGTCTTTCTCCTTTGGTGCCTACCAGCCTCCTGATGACTGTGGAATGGCTCTCTTAGAGCAGCCAGAAACCCTCACACCACAGCCAAGGTGACTGTGAAGCTTCCACTGCAGGGGGAGACTGAGGCGACCAGGTCCTCATGGGGATCTTCTTTTATTAGGGCTTCCTGACACCTCAGGGTAAGAGTGCCCTTCTACAACGCTACTCTCCACAGTGGTCGGAGAGTCTTCCTCAGTCAAATCCAGGTCTCTGGGCGAGGAGGCTTCCCCTGAGATCAGCAATGGTAGCTGTGGGCTGTCGGAGGGCCCAGGCCTGAACCCCATGGCCAGGGCGTTCGCACCTGCCCACTGCTTTCACAATCAAGCAGATCAACACTCTGAAGAGCTCCTTCAAATGCCACCACTACCTATGCGTGGCCTAGAGGCACAAACTGACCAGTAAGATGCAGCTGTCAGAAGTTCAAATAAAAACCTCATTCCAGAATCGCTGCATGAAGCTGAAGCGCCAGCTGCAGAATTTGAGATCCCCCAACCAGGCTTGCCTCATCACCTCTACAGCCTCTTGCTTCTGCGCTCTGCACCAGTCCAGCTGCCAGGTCTGCCATTCGTGTACACCAGGTCACCACAGCTCCGAGTCCCCAGTCTCATCTAGGAGCCCTTTACTGGTGCCCTGACCCTCCCACTTCTACCCCCTCTGCCTTTACCCCCAAGTTCCTGCAAAGTGGTCCTTCCTGCATCCTGTCTGTGCTGGCCTGTCTACTGAACAGTTGCCCAGACCAGGCCTCCTTCCTGAGGGTCTTGTGACATTGGAGGCCTGCCCCGCTTTGAGGATGACATTGATACTCAGCAAGGAGAGATAAAGGACTGCACAGGATAAGACACGTCCAGGAGCCCAAGTCTGACAAGATCTGGTGAAAGAGGGCTCTTGGTTCCACTGGAGGTCCTCAAATTTGAAATTATGTATATATTTGCAAAATTTTGTTGAACTATATTATGAATATGAACTATATTATGTATATGAACTATATTATATATGTTATATAAAGAACTATTTATGGAAATATTAAAGAATAGTTAATGTTTTAATAAAAAAAGAAAAGAAAATGGTACTGAACAAAATAAGGGTAAGCATATCAGATTATGGTACACAGTAGGAAAGATGGATGACACAAAAGGGGAGGGAATGCCTTTTGGTTCTGCGATCCTGTTTATGGGGCTATAAATGAATCACTCAAGAATACTTGAAGGACACTGAAGAATGATAAGCATTACACTTCTTGTCAGTGTGCTGACAAGTAGAGAATTGTGTAGTTTAGGACTGTCAGTCAAGAAAATCTACACCTTACTAAATGAAACTCAAGCCATCAGTCATGGAGTACAGATTGAAATAAGTATAATTTATGTTATTGCTTAATTCCTCAATTTTATTAAACAGAGGCCAATCTATTTTCTTTCTCTCTGGGTTCCCAGTTTAAATAGGAGCCAAAAGTTACTTTTCATCCCACTTGGTTTTCTTTAGGGAAAACATTGTAAAGCAGTATTGCACTGAGATTTTAAAGTGTTCCCCCAAAATATGAATGTTTTCAGGGTCAATTTTCACTTCAAAAAGGATTTAAAGTAGAAATTATGTTTTTAACTATTATTGGATCAGTAAATATAGAAACAGGGTTGATGCATTGAATTAGAATATTTGAGAGCCAATGAATACTTATATATTTTCTCTTATTTTGTTTTGTTTTTAAATACTAACTCGAGATACTAGAAGAAACTTGATAAATGGGTTTATGAAGTGTGGTGTAAGGAGAACAGACAAGCTCTGTGCTAAATTCATCACAGATAATTAATAGCAAATCATAAGCTCTATATTTCTCAGTTTATTCTATAGGTCTTTTTCTCTATTGAGTTACAATCTTCTTTAGTGAAAGAAATTGGCACACTGGGTATTCCCCTTTTACTGACAGAAATATGAGATCTTTTTCATAGTTATATACATAACCAA
Source organism: Bettongia penicillata ogilbyi (assembly GCA_023548195.1). Classification (NCBI taxonomy): domain Eukaryota; kingdom Metazoa; phylum Chordata; class Mammalia; order Diprotodontia; family Potoroidae; genus Bettongia; species Bettongia penicillata. The sequence continues at coordinate 75,797 of JAJHZJ010000880.1, forward strand.
AATATTCAACACTTAAAATTTAAAGTCATTATATTTAATACAAATTTTTTCCTGAATAAGTGGTTAATAAATAAAAATGTAAACTGACAAGTTACATGGACTGGTATAAGATCAAGCAAAGTTCAATATTTTATTGTTTCTTTTCTTGAGTTTGGTTTCCCAGATTCATTGAAAACATCTGAAGGATTGACCTCCTTTGAACCTTGATGGTTTACAGATGTGCTGAATCACCTGGGTTTCATGCCTACTGGCTCTGAGCCAATTAGGAGTAAAGTCTTTGTTATATATTCTGGGAAGCTGGCATTTTGCTTTGAGGGTTTCAGTTATGAGAAGGACCTTTTGATTCCTGGAAGTAACTCTGAGTAACTGTTTGTTAAGAATTCCTGACTATTCAGATGTTTTTGATGCCCCCCCCTCCCATCAGGTGGTGTATGTAGATCAAAGAACATATGCTAGCAGGCCATCCTATTACAACTCCGTTTGATACAGAAGACAATTCATGACATGCTCCCTCTAGTCACTTTCTTTGGCTCATTGATCTAAGAAAATATCATTTTATCATGGTACATCTCTTGTCTACATTTTGCCAAATATTGGTGACAGATTTCCCAGTTCTAATATAGAAGCTTAAACTTGCCAGTACAAGTGGAGTGTGACATAATCTCGATTTCACTAACCAAAATTGCATAAGAATAAAAAATTCTTAAGACTCCATTAACACATAAAGAAAATAACAAACCATTTCCTTGTTTAACGGCCATCAAAAGGTAACTAAACCTGGTTTGCTTTGGGGGCAACTCTTTGAAATTCCAATTAATCCTTTTGTCCCAGGCAATCCTCAATAATTCTTCCAAGAATTATGAAACTATTATGTGGCTTATATTGACCTCCTCTCCCCAGGAAGAATATACTTTAGGTAGCTGCTGAACAAGCAGTCCTCCTATGCTGTCTAAATCACTCGTGCATTGGTTTTCTTCTACAAGTGGCAGACTGTGAAGGAACTATGTAGGTGATGACTCTTTGAAGAGTGTGTTGTACATAAAACTCCAATTAAATTAATGTATATTTATAAAGCATAATACACAGCACTTATTTAATGCTTGTCTCCTCCTTCTAAAAGCAAAGATCCTTATATGCAAACCCTTTTCCTTCTTTTGACTTATTAGTCAAACATTGCCTCACATACTCTATCCTGAACTGATACACCTTTTTTACTGTAATTTTCCACGTGTTTTACCACTAAAATATTTAGAGGGGAGCACTGAGAAGTAATTATGCAGGGATTTTTGTAGGTGAATTTTCTATATAATTCCTTTTTTTCCCCCCTCAATGGACATCTCTAGTAAGCTACGCAAAGATAAAACAAGTAGTGGGTTTGGAAAGAGGCTCTCAGGGTTCGAATTCTAGCTCACTTACTATCTATGAAACCTTGTGAATTCACTTCACCTCTCTATATCTTAGTTTCCTCATCACACAACGTGTTAGCAAGACTACATAACCATAATATTTCTTTATCTCCAGATCCATGATTCTTGGAACCTGAAGCTTGGCAAGCCTTGATTACTCTTGACAGAAAGTTCTTCATAGATTTTTTCTGTTTTATTTTTATTATTTCAGTCTGAAATTATGTATTTTTTTTCCTTTTGGAATAAATTTATGATGGTTTCCTTCCCTGTCACAAAAGACTAAATATTTTTCAATGATATTGAAATGAAAATGGTAATTTTTTTGCAAGAAAATAATGTTGGGAAGAGAGAGCTCCGGCTCCGGTGGAGGCGACGAGGTAACAGAACAGTGCAGCATGTGGAACCCCAGTGCGGGGCAGCCAGGGATGTACACTCCTGGGGGTCCTATACCTCCTTCAACTTCCGGGTGCCCTGGGGTTGCCAACCCCATCAACCCACCATTAATCAATCCTGCATACCCTCCAGGTACCTGTCCTGCCCGCCTGGGTGTTTCCCAGGCAATCCAGCCTATCCTCCTGGCAATGCTTTTGGCCCCGGGCATCAGCCAGGATACCCAAGCTGTCCACCTCCAGGTCCCTACCCACCTCCAGGTCACTACCCACCTCCTGCCCCTTGTGCACCTTCTCTGAATCCCTTGGTCCCAGGGATAGTGGGGACCAGGTATAGTGATGGATAAGAAGATGAGGAAGAAGATGAAGGCTCATAAGAAAATGCATAAACATCACAAAAATGGCAAGCATTCTTCTTCCTCCTCCTCTTCCAGCAGTGACTCTGACTGAATCCTGGGCCCTCTTCCCCCCAAGTCACACCACCCCAGCTCTCCCATCAAGCTTTGGACGCCATACTGTGCTGGGGGAATATAGCCTTGCAGCCCCAACCTCAGTCCAACCTCATTCACCCCTTTGCCCAAATTGGCTGGTGAAAGTGAGGAAAGGATCGCTATTGGCCTGAGGAAATCTGTTTTCTTAACTTCTAGATTGAATTATTGGGGAGGTACTCCTTTCTGAAGATGTATGCCGTTTGAGCCAATGCTGAAGAACATTTTAGGATTTGAAAAAATGTGATTTTTTTAAAAATTTATTTTGTAATTTGTGTGGGAGAAGGAGAAGAAAGGGTACATGGCATTACCATGGTAGTTGGTCTGAGTATGGTAGTCTTATGATGATGGAATGTGGGAACTACATTTCCCAGCAGAATATGCAGTCTACTAAGCCCATTGCCTTCTGGGAAAGAGAGTTCTTTTGAATAGGATAATGTGGGTGCCATTTTGGAACCTTATTTCTTGGTGAGCTCTTTCCATCCCAGTCATTCTCAGATCTTACTCTGTCTCACTGTGCTTCCCAATAAAGCTGTTTATCCCAATCAAAAAAAAAATAATGTTGAAAAAGAGAAGAGTACTTTAATCAGATAACTTAAGAAAAATTATAACAAAATCATTGCCTATGATTGTTAAAAATAGTGTTAAAGGTGTATGAACTATCAAGATTCTCCCCATTCTTCTATCATTCTCTTTTTATTTTTTTTTAGATTTCTCCATTTTTATTAAGCATATTTTCATTTGGTCCAATGGAATACTTATTTTAAACCACATATTTCACTATTTCACTAATGTCAGAAATTGTAACTAAAAAAGAAAAGATAGGTGCTAAAAACACTTTTCATGTATCAATGAACTTGATATTAAAACCAATCAGAATTTTAGAGAGGAATATTAAAAATAGATTTCTTTATCTCTTAATAAGGAAAGTAGTGATCTTCATAAGTTACCACCACTTCGTGACAGATTATGCCAAACTAAATTTCCTTCTTTTTCTGACAGGGTCATTCTCATGAAATAGAACACTTGCATTTTGAGAATATGTTTGAAAAATTTTTAATGATAGCAAACTACTCTCCCAGTATTTTTTCACTAACTGTTTTGCTTCTGTTCACTATCATTGTTGAAGATCACAAAGTTATGGAGGTGGCGTTATGACATACAACCAACTTTTAGTTAAGTGAGGGAGGGCTGTGCAAAGTCACCAGCCACACTTTCTGCTCCAGAGCAATCTGGGTCCTGTGGCCAGACATAAATCAAGATAATTGGACATGGTCTGGGATGCAGTGGAAAACCTTGGCTTTTGCAAGTTAAGTTCAACTTGCCTACAAACTGGACCAGAAATCATTCCTTTAGGATTCTAACCCTTTTGACTCCAAATATTCCTTCCTTGGAGGCTGAATCAAAGATGGTGGAATAGAAAGACACACCTACTCTAGCTCTCACCCCATATCCCATAAAATACCTGGAAAAAATGACCCTAAACAAATTCTAGAACAGCAGAAGCCACAAAATGACAAAGTGAAAGAGCTTTCCAGCCAAGATAGCCTGGAAGGTAGACAGAAATCGCATCAGACTCAGAGAAGAAGGGCAACCCTCGGAGTGTAGTCCAGGCTTGACTGTGCAGCATGAGCAGGCCTCTGGGGTAGAATCCCTGGTAGTGGCAGCAGCTGTGGTTTACAGATTTCTCAACCCACAAATGCCAAATACGGCTTCAAAGGTCAGTGAGAAAGCATTTTCACCTGGGTGAGAAGGGAACGCAGTCTGACCCAAGTGACTCCAGTGCAGCAGTGGTAGCTGAAATACAGCTTCCATTTTAGAAGCCCTCCAACTAAAGGCCCTGGGAGAATCAAGCAGCTTATTGGGATCTCAGCCTTGAGTGGTGGCCCTGGGGTGAAGAGGAGCATGCTGGCCTGCTGGAGGTGGAGGCAGTTGAGGAGAGGGAACCACACTCTCAGCTTCTAGGCAGAAAATCTCTATCATACTGATCTCTGAACAGAGTGCAGCCCAGCGTTGACCACATGGCATGAGCAGCCCTCAGGGGTGAAATCCCTGGCAATGGCAGCAGCTGTAGTTCCCAGATTGCTTAATCCACAAACATCAAAGACAGCTTCAAAGATTCTGGGCAGAAAAGTTTGCAATATCTCACAGACCAGAGCACAGGCCAAGAGAGAAGTAAACTCCTCTCCCTTGATTGTGCCACCATAGAGGAACTGAGAGCTTAGAGGTTCCTAGAGTATGCCCTCTTCTTAACAAAGGACTTAAAAGTCAGGTAACTGGCTGGTAAAATGGCCAAAAAAGGGAAAACAGAACAAAAGTATAGAAGTTTACTTTCCTGGAGAACAGGTATTTTCTTCAATCCTTTCAGATGAGGAAGAACAATGCTTACCAACAGAGGAAGACCTAAAACTCAAGTCTTCTGCAACCAAAATCTCCAAAATAAATATACATTGGTCTCAGGCCATGGAAAAGCTTAAAAAGGATTTGGAAAATCAAGTAAGAAAGGTGGAGGAAAATTGGGAAGAGAAATAAGAGCAATGCAAGAAAATCATAAAAAATGAGTCAACTGCTTGCTAAAGGAGACCCAGAAAAATGCTGAAGAAAATAACACCTTTAAAAGTAGGCTAACTCAATTGGCAAAAAAGGTCCAAAAAGTCAATGAGGATAAGAATGCTTTAAAAAGCAAAATTAGTCAAATAGAAAAGTAGGTTCAAAAACTCGCTTTTAAAGACAGTAGTTCTTTAAAAGTTAGAATAGAGAAGATGGAAGCTAATGACTTTATGAGAAACCAAGAACTTACTACAGAAAAACAAAAGAATGAAAAAATAGAAGATGATGTGAAGTATCTCATTGGAAAAACAACTGACCTGAAAAACAGTTCCAGGAGAGAATGTAAAAATGTTGAGACTAGCTGAAAGCCATGATCAAAACAAGAGTCTAAGCATCATCTTTCTAGTACCATATTGAATAATAATGGTGATAATGGGCATCCTTGTTTCACCCCTGACCTTATTGTAAATGCCTCTAGCTTATCGCCATTGCATATAATGCTTGCTGAAGGTTTTAGGTAGATACTGCTTATTATTTTATGGAAAGTTCCCTTTATTCCTATGTTCTCCAGTGTTTTTAATAGGAATGGGTGTTATATTTTGTCGAAAGCTTTTTCTGCATCAATTGAGATAATCATGTGGTTTTTGTTGGTTTTGTTGTTGATATGATTAATAATGCTAATAGTTTTCCTAATATTGAACCAGCCCTGCATTCCTGATATGAAACCTACCTGATCGTAATGTATTATTCTCTTGATAAGATGCTGTATTCGTTTTGCTAAAATCTTGTTGAAAAATTTTGCATCTATATTAATTAGAGAAATTGGTCTATAATTTTCCTTTTCTGTTTTGTCTCTTCCTGGTTTGGGTATGAAAACCATATTTGTATCATAGAAAGAATTTGGGAGTACTCCTTCTTCCCCAATTTTCCCAAATAGTCTATATAGTATTGGAATTAACTGTTCTTTAAAGGTTTGATAGAATTCACTTGTGAATCCATCTGGTCCTGGAGATTTTTTCCTAGGGAGTTCATTGATGGCTTGTTCAATTTCTTTTTCTGAGATGGGGTTGTTTAAATATTCAATTCCCTCTTCTGTTAATCTGGGCAATTTGTATTTTTTTTTAAATATTCATCCATCTCATTTAGATTATCGAATTTGTGGGCATAAAGTTGGGCAAAGTAATTTGTAATTATTGTTTTAATTTCCTCCTCATTGGAGGTGAGTTCACCCCTTTCATTTTTAATATTAGTAATATGATTTTCTTCTCTCTTTTTTTTAATCAAGTTGACCAAAGGTTTATCAATTTTATTAGTTTTTTCATAAAACCAACTATTGGTTTTATTTATTAATTAATTCAATAGTTTTCTTAATTTCAATTTTATTAATCTCTCCTTTGGTTTTCAGTATTTCTAATTTGGCATTTTCTTGGGGATTTTCAATTTGTTATTTTTCTAGCTTTTTCAGCTGCATACCCAATTCATTGATCTCCTCTTTCTCTATTTTATTTATGTAGGCATTCAAAGATATAAAACTTCCCCTAAGAACTGCTTTTGCAGTATCCCATAAGATTTGGTAGGTTGTCTCATTATTGTCATTCTCTTGAATGAAGTTGTTGATTGTTTCTATGATTTCTTCTTTAACCCATTCCTTCTTTAGGATTAAATTATTTAGTTTCCAACTGATTTTTGCTTTATCTTTCCATGGCCTTTTATTACATATAATTTTTATTGCATTATGATCTGAGAAGGATGCACTGATTATCTCTGCCTTTCTGCACTGGATTTTGAGATTTTTATGTCCTAGTACATGGTCAATTTTTGTAAATGTTCCATGTACTGCTGAGAAAAAGGTATATTCCTTTCTATTCCCATTCAATTTTCTCCAAAGATCTGTCATATCTACCTTATCTAGAGTTTTATTTACCTCCTTAACCTCTTTCTTGTTTATTTTGAGGTTAGATTTATGAAGTTCAGAAAGAGGGAGGTTGAGGTCCCCCACTAGTATAGTTTTGGTGTCAATTTTTTCCTTCAAATCCCTCAATCTCTCCTCTAAGAATCTGGATGCTATACCACTTGGAGCATACATGTTTAGTAATGATATTGCTTCATTGTCTATGGTGCCTTTTAGCAGGATATAGTTTCCATCCTTATCCCTTTTGATGAGATCTATTTCTGCTTTTTCTTTGTCTGAGATTAGGATTGCTACTCCTGCCTTTCTTACATCGGCTGAAGCACAATATATTCTGCTCCATCCTTTAACCTTTATCCTATGTGTATCCCCCCGTTTCAAATGTGTTTCTTGTAAGCAGCATATTGTTGGATTATGGCTTTTAATCCATTCTGCTATCCGTCTCCGTTTTATGGGAGAATTCATTCCATTCACATTCACAGTTATGATTACAATCTGTGTATTTCCCTCCATCTTCTTTCCCACCATTTGTGCTTTTAGCTCTGCTGTCTCCCTTCCCCTCCTCAATAGCATTCACTTTTCACCACCTCCTCTTGCCACCTTCCCCTCTTTCTTTTAGCCCCCCTCCCTTTAACTCCCCTTTACTTTGCTTCTTCCCTCCCTTTTGCCTCCCTCCCCTTTCTTCCCCCTTCCCTTCCCACTGCTTATAGAGCTAGTTAGGATTTTCTACTTAAGTTTATTGTTCCGTCCTTTAAACCAATCTGATGAGAGTACCTCTCACACAATGCTCATCTCCCTCCCCTCTTTCCCTCTACTATGATTTTGTACTTCTTCTTGTGATGTAATTTGCCATTTTCTCCTTCCTCCTTTTCACACCTCCTATTACACTCCCTTCTCATACTTAAATCACATTTTTTATCATGATATCATTTACTTTATACCCGTTCCCCCTATGCTTATCCCTTTTATATTTCTTAATAGACGCACAGTTCTCAAGATAAACAGATATCATCTTCCCTTATAGGGAGGTGAACAACTTGCCCTCATTGAGTAGCAAATTGTTCCCCCCCACCACTGTTTACCTTTTTATGATTCTCTTGGGACCTGCATTTGAAGATCGAATTGTCTATTAAGTTCTGGCGTTTTGGTCAGGAAACTCTGGAAATCCCTTCCTTCGTTGAATGACTTTCTCCTTGCCTGAAATGTTATGCTGAACTTTGCTGGGTAGTTGATCCTTGATTGCAGTTCCAGCTCCTTTGCCTTATGGAATATTGGGTTCCAATTCTTTCGATCTTTTAATGTAGAAGCTGCAAGGTCCTGTGTAATCCTGATTGTATCTCCTTGATTTTAAATTGTTTCTTTCTGGCTGCTTGTAATATTTTCTCCTTCACTTGATAGCTCTGGAATTTGGCAACTATATTTCTTGGGGTTTTGAGTTTGGGATCCCTTTCAGGAGGGGAACGATGGATTCTTTCGATGACTATTTTGCCCTCTGAATCTAGTACTTCTGGGCAGTTTTCCTTGATGATTTCCTGGAAGATATTGTCCAGGCTCTTTTCTCCATCCTGGGTTTCTGGCAGGCCAATAATTCTTAAGTTTTCTCTTCTGTATCTATTTTCCAGGTCAGCTGTTTTTCCAATTAGATATTTTACATTTTCTTCTATCTTTTCATTCTTTAGATTTTGTTTGACTGATTCTTGCTTTCTCATTGAGTCGTTAGTTTCTACTTGCCCAATTCTAATCTTCATCAAATTGTTTTCTTCTGTTAACTTTAGTATCTCTTTTTCCATCTGCCCAATTTTTCCTTTTAAGAAGCTATTTTCTCCAGTTAATTTTTGTACTTCCTTTTCCATTTGGCCTTTCAGGAATTTATTTTCTCCAGTTAATTTTTGAACTTCTTTTTCCATTTATTCAATTTTCCTTTTCAAGGAGATGTTCTCATCAGTGAATTCTTTCTTAATAATTTTAAAATCATTGGCCAGTTTATCTTCTATTTCCTTCTTCAGCTGTTCCAAGAGAGCTGCTTGTACTTGCGAGTAATTCATAGTCCCTTCTGAAGTCTCAGATGGAAGTACAATCTCAGCTGTGACCTCTTTGGGGTTTGTGTTTTGGTCCTTATCCCTATAGAAAGATTCTATGGTTCTTTCAGCCCTCTTCTTTTTCCTGTTCATGATTTTGATTGAGTGTTGTGGCTTCTGGTTCTTTCAGTCAGAAGCTAGAGAACTTTTTGCTGAGCTGATGTGTGAAAAAGCTAAAAGCAGGTTTTTGTTTGGTGTTTCCCTGATCATCCCTGGGTTTAGCTTGTTAAGTGTGGGGAAGGGGTGGTCTGGTCCCAGGTGATCTCCTCTACTGAATTGAGGCAAAGGCAAGCTCAGGAGCTGGTAATCCCAACTGCCCTATTGTCTTTCTTATTCCCCTGGACATCTGAGGCATGCCTAGATGCTAATGCGTGTTCCCAACCCTCCTGGGGCTCCTCTCCTGGTGTTGAGGCTTGCCTGGGTCCTAGTGCGAGTTTTCTCTGCCCTGGGTCCTCTGTCCTTCAGGTTTGCCTCTGCCACTGTATGAGGAATCCCCCTTAGCTATTTTCCTCCTCTCAGGTGTTATGAGACTATTGGTCTCCTTCTAATTCTACTGATCTGGGATTTTTCTGGGGAGATATTTTATGGTTCTTTCACGGTCATCAAGGGGGAAGGAGAGAGCACTTCCTGGTTACTCTGCCATCCTGGCTCCTGGAAGTTCAAGTAGGTGACTTACCGAAGTTTGATCTTCGGGCTGAAGGTCTCAGGAGCTGCTGCGCTGATATCTGGCGCTCCGCGGCTCTTACTGACTTGGTTTGGCTTGTCTCCCACCCCGGGTGCCGCTCCTCTGTTTCTTCCCGCCACTCAGGTTTCTCAGATCTCTTCTGCTCCGCTGCTCTGGCCGTGCTGAGCTGGCCACACTGCGCTGTGCGCTGTGGGCTCACCCCCGCGGAACAGATCCTTCCCGTGGACCTTCCAGTCCCACCTGAGCTCCGAATCTGTCACTGTCTGTCTGCCACTCGATTCCACACCTCCAAAATTTGGTCAGATTCTCCTTTCAGAGGTACCTTTAGGAGTCTGTCTGAGAGCTTAGGTGAGTCGCTGCTCTCACCCCTCCATCTTGGCTCCGCCCCCCTCCTAAGCATCATCTTTCATGAAATTATCAAGGAAAAGTGCCCTGATATCCTAGAACCAAAGGGTAAAATAAAAAAAAAAAAACTAAAAGAATCCACCAATCACCTCCTAAAAGACATATAAAAAGAGAAACTTCTAGGAATATTGTAGCCATATTCCAGAGTTCCCAGGTCAAGGAGAAAACATTGCAAGCAAGTAGACAGAAACAGTTCGAGTATTGTGGAAATACATTCCAGATAACCCAAGATCAAGCAGCTTCTACATTAAGAGATCAAAGGGATTAGAATATGATATTCTGGAAGGCAAGGGAACTAGGATTAAAACAAAGAATCACCTACTCAGAAAAACTGAATATAATACTTCAGAGAAAAAAAATGGTCATTCAATGAAATGGAGGACTTTCAATCATTCTTGATGAAAAGACCAGAGCTGAATAGAAAATTTTACTTTCGAACACAAGAATAAAGAGAAGCATAAAAAGGTAAACAGGAAATAAAAATCATGAGAGACTTATTAAAGTTCAGCAGTTTACATTCCTACATGGAAAGATAATATTTGTAATTCTTGAAACTTTTCTCAGTATTTTGGTAGTTAGAGGGATTATATATACATACATACACACACACATATATAGATATATATGTGTATATATATATACATATATATGTATATATGTAGACAGAGTACACAAGATGATTTGAATAGAAAAGGGTGGTTTCTAAAAAATAAAATTAAAGAGTGTGAAAGGAATATCTTGGGCAGAGAAAGGAGGAAATGGAATGGGGCAAATTATCTCTTATAAGAGGCAAGAAAAAGTTTTTTCAGTGGAGGGGAATAGGGATGAGGTGAAAGAGAAAAATTGAAGCTTACTCTCATCATATTTGGCTTAAGGAGGGAATAATAAGCACACTGAATTTGGTATGAAAATCTTTATTAGAGGAAAGTAGTGGAGAAGGCGAGAAGTGGGATTTGGGGATGACAGAACATAGGACAAATGGGAGGAGGAAGAAATTAGAAGTAAATACTTTTGGGGAAAGACAAGATCAAAAGAGAGAATAGAATAAATGTGGGGCAAGATAAGATGGAGGGAAATATAGCTCTTCTTACACAACATGCCTATTATGGAAGACTTTTGCAAAACCATACATATATAGACTCTATTGAATTACTTGCCTTCTCAATGAGGATGGGTGGGGAGGGAGGAAAGGAGAGAAGTTGGAACTCAAAGTTTTAGGATGGAATGTTGAAAATGATTTTTGCATGCAACTGGAAAATAAGAAATACAGGTAAAGGGGTATAGAAATCCATCTTGCCTATAAGAAAAAAGAAAAGATGGGGATAAAGGAAGGGAGGGTATGACAGAAGGAATGGTAAATTGGGGGAAGGGGTAATCAGAATGCACAGTATTTTGGGGTGGGGGGCAGGAGAGAGATGGGGAGAAAATTTGGAACTCAATATTTTGTGGAAATGAATGTTAAGAATTTAAAATAAATATATAAAACATTTAAAAAAATATTCCTTCCTTGAACTCTATTTTCTACGTAAATGACTGTGAAACCTGGCTTATACTTTTAGGTAGGTACTGACCCTGCTTCCCTTCACTTCCTACTTCCACCTCCATTTATGCAACTACTATCCTTCAACTCTACAATATTCCCAGGAAGCATACCTATGCATTTCCCTACCCCATCCATCATTCTATTTAGTTTTAGGAACAAAATGTCTCAATGTGTTCTATAGTTAGTACTCCACTGTGTGTACTCTGCCATTAAAATGCCAATTGCTTCAGGATCCATATTGTCTTTCCTTTTGTATTTTTATCTTTAGTATTTTGTGCAAGACTTGGCATGATGTAAATGCTTAGTATTTCATTTATTCATTTATGTATTCATTCACACCTCTTTGGAAAGGTATAATACAGAGAATAAGAGATAAGAATTCAAAAGTGGTTAAATATTGACATGCAAAGAACAGAGATTAATGGTTCAATACCACCAAGCAGGTATACCTCTACTCCTTTACCCTATTCTGATGAACATTGTAATTAATGTCTTACAAAAAATGACACAGCATGAATATTAATTTACAGAAAACTCAATTATTGGAAGCATATATTGGATGACCAACTTGTTTTCTAAACACAGCTTGTAGTTGTTGGTGTTCCCTTTTTATATCAAAGAGGACTAATGACACAACGACACCAGCAAGGTGATTTCTTGACATGCAAATGATTTGCGTTTAAGTGAAGTAGAGCTATGCAGAATCATCAGACTCACTCTCTCCTCTAGATTCATCTGAGTCCAATGGCAACATACTGACAATGGCTCAGAATGCACTGGGAGACCTTGACCTTTTTAAGTTAAGGTCTTTCCAAGGTCTCAGTTTCTCTGAGTTATTGCCCCTTCAGTACTTAAAAGTTAGATAAGAATTGAGGTAAAAGATGGCCTACTTTACATTCACAAAAGACTAAGTATGGAAGGGCAGATCCTTAGATTTTTCTGGTTAGAACAGAAAAAAATGTGATATACTCAATGAGAAGAGCTTATGAGTAAAGAGGATGATCTAAATCATGCAAATTGGCATTCAACACAGATAAATATAAATGCTCTGCAGTTAATCTGAAACAAAATGTGGGTAGATAAAATACTTCATATTTTTGTTGACACAGCTTTGTTTTACTGAGTTGTGAATTTGGTGGTAATCAACAGTGTACTATGAGTGCTGAAGAAATTAATTCAATCTCAGATGACATTAATGAAAGTGATAGGCATATGATATACATATGATCCTATACAAAACAGGGATCTGAGAAAGACTACTGGGTATGGATTCAGGAAACTAAGATTTCTATCTCCACTCCAATGCAAACTCACTATGCAGCCTTTGGCAAGTCATTTATATTTCCTGGGCTCAATATAAAATGAGAAGCTTAGGATAAAAAAGTCCTAAGGTGCTTCCCCTTCAGAAATTTTATAATTTCTCACAGTCCCCACTGTAATCTGGTACCTATTATACTTAGAATTTTGTATTAAACTCTCAAAAGCACACATAAGGAGATTTTCTGAAAAAATGAGCATTTTATTAGATACAATGTGAATCTGTATTTATGTATGTATGCATGTATACACATAAGTATGTGTCCAAATATACATATGCACACATGAATAGACACTTTATATAGAGAGCATTGTAACTGTCCTTATAAAAATCTACAGTAAAGAGAAACTGAGGCACAAAAATTTCAAGCATAATTTATTTTTTTGCAAAGCTAAAGTTACCAATAGTAAATATCAGTGGTCCCTCACTGATCAGAGATGCATTAAATCAGACAGAGCAGTCTTACATAGCTGTTAAAGATGAATGATGGGATTACATTTAGCTGATACTTAACGACATAATTAATCAACATACTCTAGAAAGTCTAATATTAGTAACCCATGATTTGAGACTGTCCAGGCAGAAAATTCCTATCCCCTTCCAATCTGGCATAAGAGTCTGAATTGTAACACAGAAAAATAGTGATGGTAAATTTTTATTAAGAAGTCAGACCTTCTAATGTTAAGTAGGTGACACTGGTCTCTAAATCAAACTAATTCCAGTGATTAGATAAAACTTTAAATCAATAATTAATAAAGAATACAGTAGGGCATGAGTTTTGTAGTTCACATAACTATGTGTGCATTTGTATGTCATTTGTCTGGGCACAAGATACACAAATTAACACACATATATACATATACATATATTTGTCTACATATGTATATACGTAAAAAGAGGAGGTATATTGTTTGTTTTTTTCTGAAAAAGAGGAGCTGGAAGGATGAGGGTGACCATCATTGATTTCAAATATTCCTAGTATTATCATATGAAAAGGTACTAAAAATTTTTTTAACTTGATTTCATTGGAAATCCTTAGAAGTTACAAACAAGCAAATTAATGTAAGGGGGAAACTCCCTCCTCCCAATAATCAAAGTTTCCTCAGATATGGTTTATTTAATAGAAATTCACTTTCTATCACTAGAAGTGCTCAAGCTGAACATTTATCAGTGATTTAGTAGTAGAAATTCATGTTTATTGGACCATAGATTCAGACAAGGATAAGAACTCATCCACCATTGAGTTTAACATTTTCATTTTTCAAATGGAGAAATTGAGTTCCATAGAAGTTGTGACTTTTCTATGATCTTAAGGTAGTAAGTGGAGGAATTGGGTTTTGAAACCTGTTTATCTGACTTCAAATTCTATTCTCTTCCCATGATTCCACATACTGCTTCTCTCCTTGTATTTTAAGGTTAAATTAGTTAAGAGCCAATATCATTCAAAGAAGAAGAAGAATTTGAAGGCTGGCCATCTAGGTCTGAATCTTAACTTGATATTTAATACCTATAAGACCTTGGAAAATGAGGACATTGACCAAGATGATCTACAAAGTTGCTTCTAACACTAAACCTATGACTCTGTGACACTAAACTAATTCTCATTCAGTAGCTATATATGAAATGGTCATTAATTATTTTAGTAAATGAGAGAGATTAAAAAAAATAAAGTGCCTATCTTCATGGAGTTTATATTCTGATATAAGATCACAGGACTCTTCCAAGTGTAAAACCATCTCAATATTAGCTCTTCTCACTTGGAACAGTATGGGTATCAATGGAAAAAATGTATATTTCTTAATATCAGAAATTACAAGTTGATCAGAATCTACAAGATGGCAGAAGAAGGATGATCAGATGATTTGCAATGCTGAGGTCAAAGTCCGAAGCATACCCATGCAGGATCAGTAAGAATGCACCTTCCTTCCTGGAAGGAGAGTATTATCAGGGATAATTCATTGTCCTATCTCAGACCATGACAAGACAAGGAAGGCAGGAAACCACTTGGAGGTCAAACACTAAGTAGTAATATAAGGGCTAGAAGCAATGTCAAGCATGGAAGACTATGGGGAGCATTATATTTAATTTATATATGCATTTCTACAGAAATTTAACTTTAAATTTAGTGATATGTACCAGAGAGAAGGGAGGGATGTGTGTGTGTTTCTGCCTGCCTATCTTTCTGTCTATTCTGTATTTCTTTTCTCTTACTAACAGTAAAAAAGAGAGTGTAGCAATCCTAAGTAGAAAAAAATCAGTATTTTCCTTATTTAAAATATATTCCTTTAAAATTTTGTTTTTCATCAATACTGGATTAAAACTATTCACTTAACTATAAAGAGTAATATGTCATAGATTTGAAATGCCCAATTTAGCAACATAAATAATGTAATCAAAGAAAACCTCTCAGACTTTCAATAATACTTCAGTACATATTTTCAGAATATTACAAGATACAAGATATATTAAATATTCTTCAAAAGGTTTCTTAAAAAATAATAAGTTTTTGCCAATCTTAGACTTAGAAAAGATATAAACACATTCTTCATTCCTTTTTCTTGGATAGGCTGAGTGACAGGAATGTGGAATAGAGCATGCAATGTCAGGTGCAGTGAATGCAGCAGTCAATTTTGCTTAACCTTTTGTAGTTGTTGTTACAAGGAAAAATTCATAGGAGAAGAGGAAAATATATACTTGGAAATTATTTACACACAACTATAAAAAATCCCAATAAAACAAAATTATAAAATGCATAATTTTGTTTATTATCAATGTGATTAAAATAACATTTACTTTTATGATGGAATATTTATAAAAATTCTATTTTGCTTTTAATATACTTTCTAAAGCAACACATAGTTATGTAATGCAGTCACTTCATAATTTTCTTTAGTACCAAGAGAATCTTAAATATGTCTATTTCTAAGACTCATTGGCTTATATATAATAGATTACAGGTCCTGTTTTTAAAATTTTCACTCTAAGAAAAAAGACCTAGAAATTTACATATTCTACTCACAAGGCTGGATTTCTTATTTTAATTTAATATTTTAGGAATCATCCCTGACCCAGAATATTACACGACTGAATAAAAAATAAAGTGAATGACTTACTGGACAAATTCGTTAAAGTAAACAAGAGTTCAAGTAAAGAAAGAATAAAATGATTTTCTTGCAAAAATCTGGCAATCTCTTTTAAAACTCAGTCCCATGTCAATGATTACCATAGCAATTCATTCAAGCTGAATCCCAAAGAAAGGCAGATAGTATAATGTCGTGGTTTTTATTTTCTTGTTTGTCCTTTCTTTTTTAAGAGGAACAATGACATCATGGGTAATAACTTGACCCATTCATGAGGTTGATTTCAATGAGGTAGAGTTGCACAAAGTCACCAGTCTTACAACAAAAGTCAAGATGACTGAAAATGGCCCAGGTGCAGTGGATGGCCTGGGTATCTTCAATACCTGATCAAGCTCTGACTCACTTTAGCTGCCTTCATACCCATTGGAACAAATTGCTCTCATACACTCATTCCACATAGAGAATTATCTTCTCTTTTCTTTTTTTATTGAATTCTGGGCAGATTTGGACTGATCATTCACATTTTTGTTATTATTATTATTGTTATTAGTGAATTAATTTACTTTTTACTTTTCAACATTCATTTCCATAAGATCTTGAGTTCCAAATTTTCTCCCTATCTCTCCCCTCTGCCCACCCCAAGACAGCATGCATTCTGATTAACCCTTCCCCCAATCTGCCCTCCTTTCTACCTCACCTATCCCTTCTCTTATCTCTATCTGCTCTGTTTTCTTGTAGGGCAAGATAGATTTCTTTTCTTGTTTTTTAAATTAATTAATGTGTTAGTTAGATCCACCAAGGACAGGAGTTGACTCTGTTGTTCAGTGTTCACAATGCTATTGCTGCCCCTTGACAATGCAGATCTTTGTGAAGACCTTGACTGGCAAGACCATCCCTGAGTCGAGTCTCGTGACACCATTGAGAATGTCAAGGCAAAGATCCAAGACAAAGAAGGCATCCCCCCAGATCAACAAAGGCTGATCTTTGCTGGAAAGCAACTGGAAGATGGGCGTATACTGTCTCACTACAGCATCCAGAAAGAATCCATCCTACTCCTGGTCCTGTGCTTGAGGGGAGGTGTCTAAATTCCCTCAAGTTTCTTTCAAGCCTTTGAGTAATTTTCACTGCAGTTTTCTTTCAATAAAGTTGTTGCATTCTTACTCTTTTCCCTTTTTCCCCCCTTGCTACCTCCTCCCTTCCCAGATGGCATGCAATCTTACAAAAGTTTTACAATACATTCTTATTAAATACACTTTCACATAGTCATGTTGCATAGAAGAATTAAAATGAATGGGAGAAAACATGAAAACAAATTAAAACAAAATGAAGAAAAAGGACCTTAGGAAGCATTGCTAACAATAAGGGTAATGGAAGTGACAGAATTCCAGTTAAGCTATTTAGAATATTTAAAAGATCATGCTGTTAAAGTGCTGCATTCAACAGACCAGCCAATTTGGAAAACTCAGCAGTGTGACCTTCAATTGCAAAAAATCAATTTATATCCTAATTCTAAAGAAGAACAATACCAAATAATGTTCAGGTTACCAAATAATTGTGTTTCTTTCACACACCAGGCAAGTTATGCATATGGTTATGTTTTCTAGGTTTCAGAAATATATGAATGAAGAGTTACCTAGGAGGGCAGTCTGTTTTTTGAAGAGGCATAGGAATTAGATTGTCAAAATTCACTGAATCATGTGAAAGCAAAAGAGTTTCAGGAAAAAAAAAAATGCTTCTCCTTCATTGCCTAAACTCAAAGCTTTTGACTATGTGGATCTCAAAAAAATTTTGCAAGTCGTTAGTCACAGAGGGTCCAGATCATCTTGGCTCTTGAGGTACCTGTTTGCAAGCCAACAAGCAAGAAGTATGGAACAACTTATCAGTTTATGATTAAGGAAAGGAGTACAAGGATATGTATTGCCACCTTAATGCTTACTAATTTAATAATTAATTATTAAATAACAATTTAATAATTAACAAAATAATTGACAATGAATTATTAAAATAATTAATTTAATAACAATAAATTATTCAATAACTTCCAATAAGGTCCAGGCTGGATGAATCAAAAGCCTGAATTAAGTTGTGAGGGGAAATATCAACAATCTCAGATATGCTGAAAATATCACTGTGATGGCAGAATTTGAAAAAAGATAAGAAACCACTTGATGAGGTTGAGAGGAAAGTGCGAAGCTGTTTTGAAGCCTAGCATGAAAAACCAAACAAGCCAACCACAAGAACAAAAACTTAAGATCATAGCAACTATTTACATCACTTTGTGGCAAATAGGGAAGAAATGGAAACAGTGTCAGATTTTAGATTCTTGGGCTCAAAAACCATTGTACACAGTGAGTGCACTTATGAAACCTTTCCTTGGAAGGAAGCTACTTCAGATCTGGACAGCAAACTAAAAAGCAGAGACATCCTCTTGCTGACAAAGGTCCATATAGCTAAAGCTTTGTTTCTCCAATAGCCATGTGTCACTTTTAAGAACTGGACTATAAGGAATGCTGACATCTACTGAACCGATGCTTTTGAATTGCGGTGCTGGAGAAGATTTCTGAGAATGTTCAGTAAGGAGCCCAAGTCCATCAATACTTAAGGAAATTAATTCAAACCAGTTACTGAAGCTGAAGTTTAAATACTTCGGTCACATAATGACAATTATATATGGAATGTATGTGTGTGTGTGTGTGTGTGTGTGTGTGTGTGAGTGTGTGTGTAATTTTCAACAGCATACAGGTTTTGCCTTCGGTAAATTGTAACTACTTCATGAAAACTTATGCTCCTTCCATTTTGGCATGATTTTGGTCATCTTTTTCATCTCACTAAAATAAGTCCCATACAACTGAATATGTCCAATATTCTTCCTATCAACAAAGCATATTTGATTGCTCTGTATTTCCAAGTCCTTTGGTTTGGAAATTTAAGGAAATTTAAAACAACCTCAAACAATTTTATTAATGTTTGTTAATATGTTTATGGTCATTATATTGGCAGGGTAGAAATATAACCATAAAAAAGATCACTAAAAATCTTAGCCTGTAGGATGAAATCCTTTGGTGCTGCAACTGTGTCTATAGGGCTAATCATAGGGCTGAATTTTTCTTAAAGGCCACATATCCTCTTAGTAAACGCTGCTTTTTCTCATTTACTTACTATGTACCCATTTTTTTTCAATTTCTTCCTCCACAGTGTCTCTTTCTTCTAACCTTCTTCTCTCCATCCACACATATATTATCCCAGATCAGGATCTCAAGAACCCTTGCAGGGAAAATAAAGACGGAAATGATTTTCTTATCGTCTTGCTTGTCTAAATCAATCTGCCACATAGCCTGAGGGATTTTCCTAATGTACTGGTCTAAACATGTCACACATCTCCATAACTTACAGTAGCATTTTTTTACCTCCAGTATTAAATAGAATATTCAAATGCTTGTCATTTAATTCCTTTTACATCCTGATGCTGTGATCTTTCCTACATGTTGCTCACACTTCTTACAGCCTAGTCACACTAGTCTTCTTACCTTTCCTCATACTTGATGCTGAAATTACCATTTATGTGTCTTTATAGATGCTGTTTCCCAAATCTGCAATGTATTTCCTCCTCTTAAAATCTCCATGAGATATTTAATAGTTCCCTCAATTGAGAATGTTACCCCTCAACTTCACTTTATCTGTTTTAAATACATCTATGTATTTATATGACATCTCCCAGGATGGAAGAGTTCCTTCAAGTCAAGGATTGTTTCAGTATTGTTTTGACTCCCTAGTGTAGCACATTGCTTGGTGCACAGTAGACATTTTATAAGTGTTTGTTGATTAAATGTTTGATTGAGTGGAAGAGTCTAATACTGGGACCTCAGGTCTCTGGCTGTTTCTTTTCTTTTGTACTTCTTTCCGTAAGTGTTAGGGTGAAAGTTCCCCCATGACATTTATGTGTGTCTGTCTAGATGTAGGAAACAAGGATGGTTGTAGTATTATCTCTGACTAGGGGATTTAATTGATTAATTTCTGTTATATATAATCCACTTTTATATGGAGATATACCTTTGTTCCATATTAGAACTATAGAGGTTTTTTACAATTCTATTTAATATTATAAAACCCTTTCCCAAATTTACAGTGATGTGATACTTTTGAAAGGCAGAAAATTTTTGCCTTCATTTTCAATTGTATTTCAATAGAGTGTCTTCTTATTTCTTGCAATTTATTTTTCTTACTTTGCAGTTCTCTTCTTAGGTTGTTCAGGGCTTAGGTCTGATGTGATTTAAAGTTATAAATATGCAAACTGTAATAACCTGATGATATTAAAGCCTCTATTTTCAAAGAGGTTTCTTAAAGTCCCTGTTCTATGAAGGCAGTCCTTTTCCTGATATCAGTTTATAAATGCCTTGGCTGCTTCTGAAAATAAATAGTACTCTCATTCATCTTTAATAGTGTTTGCGAAGTTCATAATTAGGAGCACAACAAGCTTTTAAACATCCACATGTCTGAGCTGCAGTGGTGTTTAAAGATCAATGGCAATAGAAGGGATCATTTTTCATGCATATTATTATGCATCTTTGTATGCCTTTATATTAAAAGCCATTCCAAGAAATGAAAGCGTAGGTCTCATCACTGATCAGTGCATTTTCTTTATTAATATTACCCTTTCTTTGCTCAGAGAGGGAAATGTAGGTGTTGAATGATGATGATACTGTGGTTATATAATTTCAAGGCAACTTTCACAAACCACAAATCTGCCATATATGCCAGCCGTTTATATACATATATATGTGTGTGTGTGCATGTGTGTACCATATGTGTTTATGTACCATATATACGTATACATATATGTATGTTTTAGTTCATGTTATTAAGCTTATAATATAATATAAAATAACTTCTAGTAGGAATGTAAAAAAATACTACATAAATAGTTTCCCAGGAAATATATTTTGTGTATATGATCCTAAGGAGGGTAAATACTATCAAAATAAGAACTCACCCAATTAAAATATATTTTCTATGTCCTGTTATTTTTCTTGACAAAGAATTTCACTTCTTTTGCTGGTTCTTCATACTTGTGTTATTTACTAGTTGTTGGTCAAAATCTATATATCATTCTCTGTCTCTCTTTCTCTTGATCTTTCTGTCTCTGACTCTGTCCCTGTCCCTGCCTCTGTCTGTTTCTTTCTTCACATAAAAACACAGAGAAGTTTAAAATAAATGTGCAGTTTTGTTATAGTGACCCAGATATATTCATAATCTAAAATTAATCTGTTGTATACAAGTATAAAACATTCTGATTTATGGGTACAATGGGGATTAGTAAAATTTAAATTTATATAAGTTTGAAATTCTAAGTACCTAATGCTTCGCCAATAGTTTTAAAGCCTTCATTTTTCTCTAAATTGTTTTTTTTTTCTTTTCTGTATTTCTTTTTCCTAAAGTTAATGTGAAAGAAAATAATTAAACTGATTTACATAAAATGTCTTCATAAGCAATGACTTCAGATCACTTGATTTGTTTAGAGAGATGAAGAATGAGCAATATATTGATAACTAGTTATGAAGAATTATGGCCAAAATGCATTGTCAAACTTTGTGCATCATATTAAAATACTTTACCTTTTCTTCAACTTAATCAAATCAGCTTTGTGAACAATTTATTATGCAGTAATTTAATGGTTTATACACCTTCAAAAAGAGATAGCCAATCTTTTGTTTCATCTTTAAATCAAGTTGTTAAAGTGTTCCAAATCAAAGCAAGAGTGTATAATTTTACATTCTAATCACATCATGAATTCTTGCTGTCATTGTTTTACAAATAAATTTGAGTGGTGTTGAAAACAAAACTTCACATATATCAACCATCTGAAACAGCCTGTATTTCACATTCTTCAGTATCATGTATGCCATGATTGGTTGACTGCTTTTCTGAAATCTCTTGTCACAGAACAAATGGAAATAGATTCTTTCCGTAACAGTGAACAAGCAATGCCTGGAGGTATATACTTTCCTATGACATTTTAAAAGCATACGTCTTTCCTTTAAAATTTATAGTTCTCAGTATTTTATTGAAAGTAGTTCTTATTTTCACCTTCTTGGATTTATTTAGTCACTTTAGGAAAAATTGTTACTATTGAAGCACGTATTTTACCTAATAATTATTTCCCTAAGAAGACATTTGGACCCGTGTTAAATATTTCTTAGCCACTGAACTTAAAATGCAGTAAACAACCAAGAGCATAATTACCTTAGGAAAAGATACATAGCAACAACCAAAGCATTATTTCATGTAATATATTATAATACAGGTTATAAACAAGAAGATTGAAGATATTTTTTCTTTATTTTTCCAAGGGACAGAAATAAATAGCCAGTTTTCCCAGAACTAAGATGAAATTGAATTGAAATAGAACACTTAAAAAAAGGTTTCCACTAGATATTTATTTCTGAAAGAAGACCTTCTTGGAGGAAAATGTATCCTTTTTATGATATTCTTACTCTTTCTTGAGATTGTAATAAATTTTATCCTTGATGAATTCATTCATATATTTTCCATAAAACTATCACCCTCCAAACTGCAGTTCTATCACTGGTATTGTGCAGTAAATTATCATGTCAGTCATTTTTCCAACACTAATAACAATGGATTTCTGCCATAACCTTCAGTTCTGATAAAATATATGTATTGAGTTGGAGTCACCTCTATTTTGTAGTGGTAAACACTAGCATAATATTTGAGGCAAACAGCTGGTGGGTTAGTCAGTCATTAAGTAAGCATTTCTTTATTAAGCATGTCCTATATGTCAGACACTGGGCACCCATGGAGATACAGATATAAGCAAAAAGAAAAATAGTCTCTTGCCCTCAAGGAATTTAGATTCTAATAGGGAAAGACAATAAATTAAACTGATCTAGAAAAAAGAGGAAATGAGACCAGCCAACAATACTGCTGGTTGAAAGTCTCCATATTTCTTAGGCAGCAAAAGTAGAGAGATCTCACAAGAAAGGTGCAGGGTAGCAGGAAACTCATAGCATGGAATCTGGAATCAAATGGGAACAGTAGAACAAGTGTAGTAGCACCCAAACTCAAATGATTAACTACCAAATCCAAGGGTTCCAAGCACTCTGTTCAGAAATGCAATTGAAGGCCCTCTGAATTTAATCCTTCAAAGGGGAACCTACTTTGAAGGTTGAGGTCAGTGAAGAAAAACAGATGACTGAGATTGAGAATGAGCAGGTTGACCATCATATCAAAAAGCAAAGCAAAACAATAAAGGTGGTAAAATCTGACCCTGACAAAATATCTCAATTGAGGAACTAAACTTAAGGACATAAATAATAATGAAATAAATAGAAGGACCAGAGATGTGCTGGGGTTATCTCTAACAAGCTTGGCAGAACCAGTGTTATATTTTCAATATGAGCGCTTCCACATCAAATATCAGCAATCAGTAGTCAAAGTTTGTTTGAACTATCATTTTGTTCATTGTCAAGACTTAATAAATATTAACAACAGAGATCAAGCTAAAGAGTGGGTACATATATTTCTCCTCCCCTCCCAAAACCTTGTTGATAAACATTTACAGGTATACCCTTGCCAACAAAAGTAAAAGAAGTATTACAGATCCAGAGATCCTTAAAAATCAAACTTAGAAAGGGAGAGCAACTACTTAACAATTTTAAGCAGTCTTTACATTTTCTACAAGGACCACATAAACACCTAGAAGTAATGAAGTAAGATATAACAAAAGAAACAAAAACTTAGACAGAAAGAATAGCAGTAGACGCTCTGAAATTTAATTTAGATAAAAGAGAAAGCAGTGCATCCATGAAAACCAATATTTAAGAATTATATCCAGAGATTGAAAGTAGAATGGATTTAAATATCTAATACAAAATCACTTGACCTTGAAAACGTATTATGAACAAAATCAAAGTGATTTTGCTGTATATGAATTTCAAGGAATCACTGCCAATATCATTTGGAAATAAAAGTCAAAATAAAAATAGAAACGAAATTCCAGAAATTCTTTGTCAATAAAAAGGAAAATAATTGCAACAGCCTAAAAGAAAAAAAAAACTTCAAGTGCTTCAGTACTGGAACTTAAATGTCACAGTAACTCATAGCTTCTATGTTTTTCTTTTTCTTTCGTTTTTTTTTTTTGTGCATTTATTTTTTTATTTTTTTAGAAAAAGAAACCTTTTATAAACTTAAATACAAAATAAGAAGAAAAATCATTTCATGCGCACAGTAGAATATGTCAAGATTCAAAATATATAGCAATGAATATCCATTTCAGGGAAGCCTATGTAATAAATACAAAAGCATTGTGTTGAGAGTGGTCCATCTTTTTTTTTTTTTTTTTGCTTCCTTGTTAGTTTTCTTTTGTCCTCTGCAATGCACTTTTTACTTTGTCCTTTTTTTTCATCCCCCATGGAAGGCTCCAATTAAGTGTGGATACACTCACACACAACACACACCCACACACGAACGCACATTCATACATACATAAATATGTGTATAGGCATATGCTTTCCGTAACATATTCTACTTCCAATCTTTTTTCTTTGTATTTCTGTGTGTCTTTTATCTCCTATCCCTCCCAACTCCTCTACTCTACTTCTACCCTTTACATTGCCTTCCTATTACTTAACATACCCCCACAAAACTCCCCCCTTTATTCTTCCATTCCCAGAAATTTGACACCCTTCTATACAGCCCTTTAAACTATTGCTTCACCTACTGCTCTAGAGATTCCTCCCTGATTGTCTCCTCACATCCTTATGCCTTTAGTGCTTTATTTCTTTCTGAATTTTGAAGAATTTTATACTCTAGATATATATGTATTGTCCCCTTTTGTACCCATTCCCATTGAAGGTAGATTTCCAGAACTTACAACCCTTCTGCTCAATCCAAATCCTCTTTCTTGGTTCTTCCTCTCTCACTTCATTTGTATAAAATAATTAATCTTTTTAGCTATTGCTAAATAGTTTTGCTCTTAAATTCATATCTTACTGAGATTTACCCCAATTTTCTAATTAGGAAAAACAATCTTAGACAGGTGTTTCATATTTTATATACATAAAAGCTAAACACCCTGTCCTTATTGAGTCCCTTGTAATTAGTCTTAAGTAGATACCTCATATTTCTCTTGACTCATCCAAGTAAAATTTTCTATTAAATTCAGTTTTTTAACAAAGTCCTGAAAGTAAGAGAATTCATTAAATATATATATATGTATATATATTTAAATTCAGTATTATGTTCAGACACACATATATATATGTACATATATACATGCATACATATACGCATAAGCACATATATATATCCAACATACACATATATATATATATTATACACTTATGCACATGTATCTATGTATGCATTTATGTATACTATATATAAATATACATCCACTAAATCTAAGTATATCTATACATATATCTATCTATATCTATATATAATCTATATCTATCAGGATCAGGAGCTGTATCACTGTTTTAGTGGATTCAGTTTAGAATAAGACCTCTAAGGAAAAGCTCATTAATTGCCCTGCTCTGATTTGGAGTTAGGATTGGGAGAAAGCTCATCATCTGAAACACTTGGTAGTTTTGGATATATTGTATCATTAACTGAAAAAAAAAAACCTTTCATAATCATATGAGCAACCCTTCTCAGATGTCATTATGACTAATCACACTATAGGTAATGGCACACTTCCAAACCTAGAATCAATTGCTTTTTAAACTTCTTCTTTTTTTTTTCTTATTTTTCAGAACAGGACAGCTATGCTGCTGATATTCAACTTTAAGATCCTTGTCCTTAATGTTATGCATATTCAATGAGTATTGTTCCCTTAACTAACTGAGTTCCCAAAAAAAAGGGGAAACAGAGAAGAAGCTGTCAATTATTGAGTAAAAAAAATCTTAGTAAATATTGATTGGACTAAGTTCTTTATTTTTAATTCAATAATAATGTTAGTAAACAAAACAAAGTCTTTGCACAGCACTTTAAGGTTTGGAAATCACATTATTAATGTTATCTAATTTTATCTTTACAACAACCCTTGGAAGTAGATGCTATTGTTAAATTGTTTTTACAGATGAGGAAATTGAGACAGATATAGGTTTAAGTGACTTTCCCTTGGTCACCCAATGAGTAAGTAACCTGAGAACAGATTTTTGTATTAGACATGTTGATCTTGAGATGACTATAGGGTATCTGGGTAGGAATGTCCAGCGAGTATTTGAAGATAAAGCTGAATGTCAGGAGGAAGATGAGGGCTGAATGTACAGGTTTTTGAATCATTTACATAGAAATAGCAGTTGAACACATGGGAGCTAGTGACATCACTAAGAGAAGAAATATCTAGAAAGAGAAGAGAGCCCAAGTCAGATTTCAGTGTATATATCCACATATAGTAGAGGAGGATATGGGTGAAACCAAGGAAATTGTAGTTTAATAAGAGTATGGAATAAGGCTTTGGCCACAAGAAAAAAAATAAAACGAATAAACATTGATAGAGAGGAGGAGGCATTCTTTTCCCTCAAACTCTTAAAGACAACAATCTAGATATAAGGAATGAAAAATATTAATGTACATGTTGGCTAATATGAAAGAATTCAAAGTGTTATTATTGTTATTATTATTAATATTAATGTCAGGAGAGATAAGACAAATATTTCTTAACATAAACTTGCCTAATGTTAACAAAAATAAAGAGCAAAAAGATAAACTGTGAAAAATTTGTCAAAAAAATTTGATCTTTCAAAATATTTTCTAGCAGGAGACTAATCAGTAACAGTTGAGGTCTGACAGGAATTGGAAAGGCTAATCCACAAAATGAAATGTAATAGGTGACAAAGGAAATTAATTTTGTTCTTATTAACAGATTTCCAGAACATAATTGTCATCTTTCCAGGGGGCCATATAATTGACTCGTAACTGTACATTTATAAAACCTTATATCATAAAGATATTTCTAAATAATAAGACACTCTGTTTAATATGCTTTTGCTTCCCCAGATCAAGGCATGATTGAAAATATTTGACCCAAAGTCTGCTTAAAATTCATCTAAACACGTTTTTTCAGTTAAAAATTAAATACCGTTGCTGACAGTGTAAGTCTGAAATGTATCTCTGCTAGTCTTGCTCATGAGAGAAATTGTGTTTTGTCAATATCATTTTCATATATAGTATGATTGTATGACTTCTGACATGGATTTATACCTAAAATATGCCAACCCCTCAATGAGTGCCTTTTATTTTAGCATTAGTCATTTTGACAAAGAAATTCACACAATTTTTGGAAACGATTCTAAACAAAGTAGATCTCTTTCATCTAGAAGATAGCTAAATATAAATTGATTAACAAATATCATAGAACTTTTATTCATTTTAAACTATTATGGATAAAAATGCCAAAAATCATGAGAAAATTTTTATGAAGGGAAAGTTTATAAGGAAAATAATATTCATAATAACTACAACAATTTACCTAAAAAGAACAGCAGCACCATCAAAAAACAGAACACTTAGAGATTTTAATAATAACTACACTATCCTCAATAGAAGTTACAAAATAGGTACTTTTATCCTTTCTTTGCAGAGATAGGAGACAATGGATGTAGAAGATTGCATATATTGTCAGTCTGTGTATTGGTTAGATTTGCTGAACGTTTTTTCTTTTTTATTTCAATAACTGTCTTGCTCAGTAGGAAAGGGAAAGACATATTTAGAAATGAAATTGTGTAAACAAATTCTATCAATAAAACTTAAAAATAAAAGTATGCCCAACTGATGTTCTCTTAAAAACATTTGAAGAGGTAATATTTTAATATTAATGAGATTCTAATATATATTTCCTACAACAACAACCAAAAAGAAAACAAAACAAAACACTGGCTTCCAAATGGGAAGGTAAGGTTTTTAAAAAGTTGCAAAGCATCTTTCATATTTTATCTCATATATTCCTCACAACAGTCATGGGAGAGAGGTCCTATTATTATCCCAGTTTTACTCATTGGAAAAATGGGCCTGAGTTTAATAATTTGTCCCATGTCACATAGTTAGTGAGCATTTGAGTCAGGTTTCAAACACAGATTTTCTTGTTTCCAAGTAAAAAATTTTATCTATTGCAACATTTAGCTCCTGGGGATATTTTAAAGACAGGACAGGTCACAGACATGGAAAACTACAGTGAACAAAGGATATTTTAACCAACTTTTTTTTTTCTTAAAGAACAAAATGAATTCTATCTCAGTAAGTAAGTCTTTAAATAGTGTAATTATTACTTCTACATATACTCATAAAATCTAATCTTGGAAACAAACTCTGAGGTCATCTAGTCTAGTTTTCATCCATATTATAAATGTTGTTGACAAGATCTCTGACAGCTGATCAGATAGCTGGCTCTTGATAACCTCTTTTTGACTATGCCTCTAGGCATCACTTTCTATTTTTGGAAAATCCTAATAGTTAAGAAGATTTTCTTCATGTTGAAATCAATATTTCATCCTTTACTTCTCTTCTATTGTGATGGCAAGCAAAGTAGAATATTTTGCCATTTTTGTTTTAGTATAATCAAGTGCCTCTGATTGAATCTTGCCTTCATCAACCTTTATTAGGAGTAGAGAAACAAGAGTTTGCTTAACTGGAAACAGTATGTGTATCTGTATTGTTAATTATTTTAATGTGATTAAAGAATATCTTCCTCACCCATTAATGGGCCTGGGAAGATTTATAGGAAGGCCCATACCTTTTTCCAATGGGACAATGATTCTCAAGGGTTGTGATGCCCTCTGACTCTAAAAAATATCTGAATATTCTGAGAGTGAGGTTTTACTTTGGGAGTTACTGACTTGAAGTGTTTTATTTGGCCACATGAAACCCTGGGAAATGACTAAGGAGCCACTGAGCTTTGAAAACCCACATGTTGGTGCTTGCTTCCCTCTCTGGTGACAATGTACTATGGTTAGACAGTTGCATCTGTCTGTTGATATGTCAGGCAATGGAAACTTGACTATTGATCTTTGATTTCTCTGCATTTTCTCTGAACTTCAGGGTGCTGAATTTTTTCCATGAACTAAAGTGAATGGTATACATGTGCTTTATTAAAGTGATTGTTG
The DNA here is from genome assembly GCA_023548195.1 of Bettongia penicillata ogilbyi. NCBI lineage: Eukaryota > Metazoa > Chordata > Mammalia > Diprotodontia > Potoroidae > Bettongia > Bettongia penicillata. The sequence continues at coordinate 104,772 of JAJHZJ010000880.1, forward strand.
ACCCTTTGAAATTTGCCTTTCTTTTTAGAAATGCAGATATAAGAACATGTGAAAGCAGGCCCCCCTCTCTGTATATCAGGGTGCTTACTGATGCACTCATTAGCCCTGTTTCTTAATTTTAGGACCAAGCAGGACTAGTATAATTTTTTTTTTTCAATATAATAACCTTGAAATACTTCAAGATAGCCATAATTTCTGCATAAGTATTTTCATCTCCAGGCAAAATACTCCCTTTTCTTTCAACCAACTGTCAAGTGGCATGGACTGAAATATACTATCATTCTAATGGTTTTTCTTTGGAACCACTCTAATTTGTTCATATACTTTGTAAATCCTACTGATCAGAAGAAAACTACATTTCTATCCATGGTACGAATTGATATTTGTTTAGAACTGTGTGGGGTTTATAAAGTCTTTTCATTAAAATAGTCCTGTGAAATACCCAATAGAAATATTGTAGTTGTCAGTCAGGGCACAGTTAGGATCAGGAAAACTCTAGGCCATTTTTGCAAAAAGTATATAAAATAAATTCTTAAGAGTTCACTAGATTGGAGGGGATAGGGATTTCTACTTCCTTTCAGTTTCTTTGCAGACAAATTTTAGCTGCTCTTAAATTTAGCGATTTTTTTAACAGAGATTTCTTTTACAAGAGGTTTTATATACCTATGTGTGTGTATGTATAGGCATGTATATGTGTATATATGTGCATGCACATATATGCACACATATATACATACACATACCACAAATGGGAGTAGGAAATATTGCTGTGCAGGGGAAGGAAGTAGATAAGTTTGGAAAACCAAGAAGAATGCTAAAGCTGAAAAGATTATATACTGGGCCACTCACAAAATGGTGGTTTAGACCAAGGTTCACATACTTAGAGGTAAGAGTCCAAGCTAAAAGTAGTTAGGAAATGTACAGCTCCACACACTCAAATATAAAGCTGTCAGTAAAAAGATTCACTAGTCAGAAAGCTTTGGTCCAAAATAACTTCATCCACTTTGCTATTCTCTTTGAGTTCTCTGCTAGTTTATAGCAAGAATCTCTGGCCCAAAGTATTATTTTGTGAACTTTCTCACTCATATACTTTTTATTTAGGCTGCAAATATGAGTAAACATGAGAATACACTATACAGAGGGGGCGGAGCCAAGATGGAGGAGTGAGAGCAGCGACTCACCTGAGCTCTCCGTCAAACTCGTCCAGGTACCTCTGAAAGGAGAATCTGACCAAATTTTGGAGGTGCGGAATCGAGTGGGAGACAGACGGTGACGGATTCGGAGCTCAGGTGGACTGGAAGGTCCACGGGAAGGATCTGTTCCGCGGGGGTGAGCCCGCAGCGCACAGCGCAGCGTAGCCAGCGCAGCACAGCCAGTGCAGCGGAGCAGAGGAGATCTAAGAAACCTGAGTGGCGGGCAGAACCAGAGGAGCGGCACCCGGGGTGGGAGACAAGCCCAACCGAGTCAGTGAGGGCCTCTGAGCGCCGGATATCAGCGCAGAAGCTCCAGGGACCTTCAGCCCGAAGATCAAACTCCGGTGAGTCACTTACTTGAACTTCCGGGAGCCAGGATGGCGGTGTAATCAGCTAATGCTCTCTCCTTCACCCTTGATGACCGTGAAAGAATCATAAAATATCTCCCCAGAAAAATCCCAGATCAGTAGAATTAGAAGAAGGAGACCAATAGTCTCATAACACCTGAGACAAGGAAAATAGCTAAGGGGGATTCCTCATACGGTGGCAGAGGCAAACCGGAAGGACAGAGGACCCAGGGCAGAGAAAATTTGCACTAGGACCCAGGCAAGCGTCAGCACCAGGAGAGGAGCCCCAGGAGGGGTGGGAACACGCATTAGCATCTAGGCGTGCCTCAGCTGTCCAGGGGAATCAGAAAGACAATAGGGCAGTTGGGATTACCAGCCCCTGAGTTTACCTTTGCCTCAATTCAGCTGAGGAAATCTCCTGGGACCAGACCACTTCTTTTCCACACTTAACAAGTTAAACCCAGGCCTGATCAGGGAAACACCAAAAAAATACCTGCTTTTAGCTTTTTCACACATCAGCTCACCAAAAAGTTCTCCAGCTTCTGACTGAGAGAACCAGAAGCCACAACACTCAATCAAAATCATGAATAGGAAAAAGAAGAGGGCCGAAAGAACCATAGAATCTTTCTATGGGGATAAGGACCAAAACACAAGCCCCAAAGAGGTCACAGATGAGACTGTACTTCCATCTGAAACTTCAGAAGGGACTATGAACTACTCGCAAGTACAAGCAGCTCTCCTGAAACAGCTGAAGAAGGAAATAGAAGATAAACTGGCCAATGATTTTAAAATTATTAAGAAAGAATTCACTGATGAGAACATCTCCCTGAAAAGGAAAATTGAACAAATGGAAAAAGAAGTTCAAAAATTAACTGGAGAAAATAAATTCCTGAAAGGCCAAATGGAAAAGGAAGTACAAAAATTAACTGGAGAAAATATTTTATTAAAAGGAAAAATTGGGCAGATGGAAAAAGAGATACTAAAGTTAACAGAAGAAAACAATGTGATGAAGATTAGAATTGGGCAAGTAGAAACTAACGACTCAATGAGACAGCAAGAATCAGTCAAACAAAATCTAAAGAATGAAAAGATAGAAGAAAATGTAAAATATCTAATTGGAAAAACAACTGACCTGGAAAATAGATCCAGAAGAGAAAACTTAAGAATTATTGGCCTGCCAGAAACCCAGGATGGAGAAAAGGGCCTGGACAATATCTTCCAGGAAATCATCAAGGAAAACTGCCCAGAAGTACTAGATTCAGAGGGCAAAATAGTCATCGAAAGAATCCACCATTCCCCTCCTGAAAGGGACCCCAAACTCAAAACCCCAAGAAATATAGTTGCCAAATTCCAGAGCTATCAAGTGAAGGAGAAAATATTACAAGCAGCCAGAAAGAAACAATTTAAATATCAAGGAGATACAATCAGGATTACACAGGACCTTGCAGCTTCTACATTAAAAGATCGAAAGAATTGGAACCCAATATTCCGTAAGGCAAAGGAGCTGGGACTGCAACCAAGGATCAACTACCCAGCAAAGTTCAGCATAACATTTCAGGCAAGGAGAAAGTCATTCAACGAAGTAAGGGATTTCCAGAGTTTCCTGACCAAAACACCAGAACTTAATAGACAATTCAATCTTCAAATGCAGGTCTCAAGAGAATCATAAAAACGTAAATAGTGGGGGGGGGGGGGGAACATCTTGCTACTCAATGAGGGCAAGTTGTTCACCTCCCTATAAGGGAAGATGATATCTGTTTATCTTGAGAACTGTGCATCTATTAAGAAATATAAAAGGGATAAGCATAGGGGGAACGGGTATAAAGTAAATGATATCATGATAAAAAATGTGATTTAAGTATGAGAAGGGAGTGTAATAGGAGGTGTGAAAAGGAGAAGCAGGAAATGGCAAATTACATCACAAGAAGAAGTACAAAATCATAGTAGAGGGAAAGAGGGGAGGGAGATGAGCATTGTGTGAGAGGTACTCTCATCGGATTGGTTTAAAGGACGGAACAATAAACTTAAGTAGAAAATCCTAACTAGCTCTATAAGCAGTGGGAGGGGAAGGGGGAAGAAAGGGGAGGGAGGCAAAAGGGAGGGAAGAAGCAATAAGAGTAAAGGGGAGTAAAAGGGAGGGGGGCTAAAAGAAAGAGGGGAAGGCGGCAAGAGGAGGTGGTGAAAAGTAAATAGTAGTGAGGAGGGGAAGGGAGACAGCAGAGCTAAAAGCACAAATGGTGGGAAAGAAGATGGAGGGAAATACACAGATTGTAATCATAACTGTGAATGTGAATGGAATGAATTCTCCCATAAAACGGAGATGGATAGCAGAATGGATTAAAAGCCATAATCCAACAATATGCTGCTTACAAGAAACACATTTGAAACGGGGGGATACACATAGGATAAAGGTTAAAGGATGGAGCAGAATATATTGTGCTTCAGCCAATGTAAGAAAGGCAGGAGTAGCAATCCTAATCTCAGACAAAGCAAAAGCAGAAATAGATCTAATCAAAAGGGATAAGGATGGAAAGTATATTCTGCTAAAAGGCACCATAGACAATAAAGCAATATCATTACTAAATATGTAGGCTCCAAGTGGTATTACATCAAGATGCTTGGAGGAGACGTTAGGGGAGTTGAAGGAAGAAATTGACAGCAAAACTATACTAGTGGGGGACCTCAAACTCCCTCTTTCTGAACTTGATAAATCTAACCTCAAAATAAACAAGAAAGAGGTTAAGGAGGTAAATAAAACTCTAGATAAGGTAGATATGATATATCTTTGGAGAAAATTGAATGGGAATAGAAAGGAATATACCTTTTTCTCAGCAGTACATGGAACATTTACAAAAATTGACCATGTACTAGGACATAAAAATCTCAAAATCCAGTGCAGAAAGGCAGAGATAATCAGTGCATCCTTCTCAGATCATAATGCAATAAAAACTATATGTAATAAAAGGCCATGGAAAGATAAAGCAAAAATCAGTTGGAAACTAAATAATTTAATCCTAAAGAAGGAATGGGTTAAAGAAGAAATCATAGAAACAATCAACAACTTCATTCAAGAGAATGACAATAATGAGACAACCTACCAAATCTTATGGGATATTGCAAAAGCAGTTCTTAGGGGAAGTTTTATATCTTTCAATGCCTACATAAATAAAATAGAGAAAGAGGAGAACAATGACTTGGGTATGCAGCTGAAAAAGCTAGAAAAAGAACAAATTGAAAATCCCCAAGAAAATACCAAATTAGAAATACTGAAAACCAAAGGAGAGATTAATAAAATTGAAATTAAGAAAACTATTGAATTAATAAATAAAACCAGTAGTTGGTTTTATGAAAAAACTAATAAAATTGATAAACCTTTGGTCAATTTGATTAAAAAAAAGAAAGAAGAAAATCATATTACTAATATTAAAAATGAAAGGGGTGAACTCACCTCCAATGAGGAGGAAATTAAAACAATAATTAGAAATTATTTTGCCCAACTTTATGCCCACAAATTCGATAATCTAAATGAGATGGATGAATATTTTAAAAAATACAAATTGCCCAGATTTACAGAAGAGGAAATTGAATACTTAAACAACCCCATCTCAGAAAAAGAAATTGAACAAGCCATCAATGAACTCCCTAGGAAAAAATCTCCAGGACCAGATGGATTCACAAGTGAATTCTATCAAACCTTTAAAGAACAGTTAATTCCAATACTATATAGACTATTTGGGAAAATTGGGGAAGAAGGAGTACTCCCAAATTCTTTCTATGATACAAATATGGTTTTGATACCCAAGCCAGGAAGAGATAAAACAGAAAAAGAAAATTATAGACCAATTTCTCTAATGAATATAGATGCAAAAATTTTCAACAAGATTTTAGCAAAACGAATACAGCATCTTATCAAGAGAATAATACATTATGATCAGGTAGGTTTCATACCAGGAATGCAGGGCTGGTTCAATATTAGGAAAACTATTAGCATTATCAATCATATCAACAACAAAACCAACAAAAACCACATGATTATCTGAATTGATGCAGAAAAAGCTTTTGACAAAATACAACACCCATTCCTATTAAAAACACTGGAGAACATAGGAATAAAGGGAACTTTCCATAAAATAATAAGCAGTATCTACCTAAAACCTTCAGCAAGCATTATATGCAATGGAGATAAGCTAGAGGCATTTCCAATAAGGTCAGGGGTGAAACAAGGATGCCCATTATCACCATTATTATTCAATATGGTACTAGAAATATTAGCGGTAGCAATTAGACAAGATAAAGAAATTGAAGGAATAAAAATAGCCAAAGAAGAAACTAAGTTATCACTCTTTGCAGATGATATGATGATATATTTAGAGAATCCCAGAGATTCAAGTAAAAAGCTACTTGAAATAATAAACAACTTTGGCAAAGTTGCAGGTTACAAAATAAACCCACACAAATTTTCTGCATTCCTATATATTAGCAACAAAGTCCAGCTCCAAGAGATAGAAAGAGAAATCCCATTTAAAGCTAAAGTAGACACTATAAAATACTTAGGAGTTTACCTGCCAAAACAAACCCAGGGATTATATGAACACAATTACAAGACACTTTTTGCACAAATAAAGTCAGATTTAAGTAGGTGGAAAAACATCATTTGTTCATGGGTAGGCCGAGCTAATATAATAAAAATGACAATTCTACCCAAATTAATCTACTGATTTAGTGCCATACCAATTAAACTATCAGATAATTATTTTCTAGAGCTGGATAAAATAATATCAAAATTCATTTGGAAAAACAAAAGGTCCAGAATATCAAAGGGACTAATGAAAAGAAATGCTTGGGAAGGAGGCCTAGCGCTACCAGACCTCAAATTGTATTATAAAGCAGCAATTATCAAAACCACTTGGTATTGGCTAAGAAACAGAGGGGTAGACATATGGAATAGGCTTGGCACTCAAGACACAGTTGGCAAGGAATATAGCAGCCTCCTGTTTGATAAACCCAAAGATCCCAGTGTCTGGGATAAGAACTCATTGTTCGACAAAAATTGCTGGGAAAACTTGTTAACTGTGTGGTGGAAATTAGGCATAGACCCATGCCTGACACCGTACACAAGAAAAAAGTCCAAATGGGTACATGATCTAGGTATAAAGATTGATACCATGAATAAACTGGAGAAGCAAGGTATAGTGTATTTATCAGATTTATGGAGAGGGGAAGAATTTTTTTCCAAAGAAATGATAGAAAGCATTATGAAATGCAAGATGGATAATTTTGATTACTTTAAACTGAAAAGTTTTTGCACAACCAAACCCAATGCAACCAAAATTCGGAGGGATGTAGTAAATTGGGGAAAAATTTTTACAGCTAAGCTCGGGGATAAAGGCCTCATTTCTAGAATATATAGAGAACTGACTCAAATATATAACCATACAAGTCATTCCCCAATTGATAAATGGTCAAAGGATATGAACAAGCAATTTTCAGGGTAAGAAATCAAAAATATCTATAATCATATGAAAAAGTGCTCTAAATCACTATTGATTAGAGAGATGCAAATCAAAACAACTCTGAGGTATCACATCACACCTGTAAGATTGGCAAACATGACAGAACAAGAAAATGATAAATGCTGGAGAGGATGTGGGAGAGTTGGAACACTAATTCATTGTTGGTGGAGCTGTGAGATCATCCAACCCTTCTGGAGAATGGTTTGGAACTATGCCCAAAGGGCTACAAAAATGGGCATACCCTTTGACTTCCAGTTTTTGGCTACCAGAAATATCGCTACTAGGATTGTATCCCCAAGAGATTATAAAAACGGGAAAGGGTCCCACGTGTACAAAAATATTTATAGCAGCACTCTTTGTGGTAGCCAAAAACTGGAAGTCAAGGGGATGCCCATCAATTGGGGAATGGCTGAATAAATTATGGTATATGAATGTAATGGAGTATTATTGTGCCATAAGAAATGATGAACAAGAAGACTTCAGGGAGGCCTGGAAGGACTTATATGATCTGATGCTGAGCGAAAGGAGCAGAACCAGGAGAACTTTGTGCACAGCAACGACCACAGTGTGCGAGAGTTTTTTCTGGTAGACTTGGAACTTTGTAATAACACAAGAACTTACTGAGAAAAAAAATCCTAATGTCGGTCCTCTAAGGCAAAATGCCTTCCACACTCAGAGAAAGAAATGTGGAAGTCACTTACAGAATGTAGCAGATCATGTTTGTGGCTGGGTGGGTTTCAGTGTATTATGTGTTGATTTGTTATATGATTTCTTCCATTTATTTTAGTTCGACTACATAGCATGAATATAGTGAAAATGTGCTCAATAGGAAAGTATATGTAGAACCTAAACAGAACTGTATGCTGTCATGGGGAGGGAGGGGGGTATTGGGGGAAGGGTGGGGGGGAATAAAATCTTAACTTTAAGGAAATGATTGTAAAACATTAAAAAAAAAAAACTCTGGGCAAAAAAATAAAATAAAAAATTAAAAAAAAAAAAAAGGAAAACATGGCAAAACCTGTATCAATTAATGCAAATTGAAGTAACAAAAATCAGAGATCATTGTGCACAGCAATTTTATGATGAAGATCAACTTTGAAAGACCTAACTATTCTGATCAATACAATGATCTGAGACAGTTCCAAAGGATTTGTGATGAAAAAAATGCTATCCATCTCCAAAGATAGAACTGATGAACTCTGAGTGCAAATTGAAGTATAATTTTTCACTTTATTTTTTTTGTAAATGACATATAAAATATGTTTTATTTGATTTCACATATATAATAAAAATCACATTGCTTGCCTTCTTAGGAGGTGGGAGAGAGGTGGGAAGGAGGGAGAGAATTTTGAATTGAAAATTTAAAAAGAAAAGAATGTTAAATAAATAATGAATTTTAAAAATAAACAAGTTTGAAAGAGAAAAAAAAAGAATACACTATACAAAATGAAAAAATATTCCTATTTAAGAAAATCTCATGTTATGAACCCCGAAAAAGGAGAGTAATATCAGAAGTGCAAGTCACAGAAGAAAAAAAATGGTTTGTTCAAAAGGATTTTTGAAGTAGATGGAAGAAATGAAGCAAAGAATTAGATGATAGATAGATAGATGGATGGATGGATAGATAGATAGACACATCTGTATATACACAAATTTATGTGTATATGTATTACATGTATATGCATATATACACAAAACACATGTACACATATATACAAATGCACATATGCAAAAACACATGCACATGCATACACACATATGCATACATATACACATGCGTACATATTTTTGTGTGTATATATACATATATATGTATGCATGTGTATAAACAGATAGACAGATAGATAGACAGACAGACAGACAGACAGACAGACAGATAGATAGATAGATAGATAGATAGATAGATAGATAGATAGATAGATGTAAAATCAGAGGTAGAAAGGAAGAAATTGACAGAAGAATAAATACCTTAGATTATAAGGCAGAAAACCTTATCAAATAGGGATGTCATGGAAAAATAGGATCGGACAAACACAACTTCTGGAACAGTTACTTGGTAATAAATAAAGTACTGGATCTACATTCAGGAAGATGTAAATTCAAATCCAACCTCTGAATTATAGTCACTGTGTGACTTTGGCCAAGTCTTAATACTATTTGGCTCAGTTTCCTCATCTGTAAAATGAGTTAGAGAAGGAAATGGCAAACAATTCCAGTACTTTTTCACAAGTAAACTCCCAAAATGGGATGATGAAGAGTTAGATATGACTGAACTCCATGAGACAATAAGATATACTAAACAAATTCAAAAGATGGATAAAATTTATCCTGTATTTTCTTCTTTTTCTTCCCAAAATAACAGATCTGAAAAAGAGTTTGGAATAAGACAGTTTAAGAATCACTCTTTTCATTAGAACCCATGACCAAAGACACAAACAAAAACCCCTAAATGCTGTATTTCCAAAACAAACAAACAAAAAAAGCAGGAAGAAAATAAAAAAGACATAAATCTATTAGAATCAGAGGACTGGGTGAAAATATAAAGACTCCACCAACGACTTGCTTTAAAAAAATCTGAAAAAGTTTTGAAATGTCACAGATCAAATCCAGGATATCCAAGTCAAAGGAAAAAAAAAAAGTAAACCAAAGCCAGAAATTGAAAAGACAAATTTTAAGGCAACTCCATGGTATGGTGGAGAGGACAAAGGGTCAGAAAGTGAGAAAACTTGAGTTCAACTCCAGCCTCAGATACTTAATTATCTCTGTGACCCTGGGCAAGTCCCTTAATTCTCTTTGCTCCACTTCCTCATCTGTATAATGATCTGGAGAAGGAAATGGCAAGTCACTCCAACATCTTTGTTATAAAATTCCCAAACTGGGGTCAAGAAGAGTCTGACGAAACTGACACAAGGAAAACAAAATGCTAAGGAACCACTCTCACATCTTGTCTGGCTCTTCTCCTTACAATCACATAATCTATTAGATGCCAGTGTTTGCTGCAAGGGTGCATCCTTGAAGTTTTATTGCATTTAGGTAAAGGGAAGACAGTGTTGGTGATGAGAAGGTCATGTGATGCACAACTCTTCAACGGTGAGTGACCATTGCTGTTGCTGTTTCCAACTCCTTTCCTCTCTAGGACTCCCTGCCAAGTCTGGTAGTCTGAGCCTACTCTAGCATTAAAGTCACTCAGAATTATAAGCTTGTCCTCTTTTGGTACATTGATGATAAGGGTCTCTAGGACTTCATAAAATTTGTCTGACTTCACCAAGGTTTGCCATGGTGGAAGCATGGGCATTGATGATGGTGGCATGACATTTTCCTGCAAGTGGTGATCGCATTGTCATGAACCCATCATTCACAAAATGTTGGGGAAATTCAGAAGCTGCTAAATGAAAAATGAGAACTCTACAGGATTTACCAACAAGATAGTTCATCCACCCCTAAGAGGACAGCATTTAACTCCATCGAAAGAAAAGCTCAGAGAAATGCAGGATTCCTGGCTTAGTAAGAAGGCAGATGAAATTCAGTTTTATGCTGATAGTAACAATAAAAAGCACTTTTATGGTTCCCTGAAAGCTATTTATGGACCAAAAACCTATGGTACATCACAACTACTCAGTGCTGATGGAGTCACACTGATTAGTGATAAGGACATGATCCTAGAGAGATGGGCTGAATAGTGTTCTCAACAGACCATCATCAATCAATGCTGAGGCCATTGACCATTTACCTCAGGTTGAAGCCAGTTCCTCTCTAGCTGAACTTCCAGCTGAAGAAAAGGTTTGAAGAATTATTAGGCTCCTTTCATGTGGCAAAGCCCCTGGTGCTGATTCTATTCCAGCTGAGATTTACAAGGGATACCGTTGCTCACACAAAAGCTGACTGAAATTTTCCAGTTTATATGGCAAGAGGAGGTTATCCCCCAGGAGTTCAAGGAAGTCTCCATTGTCCATCTCTATAAGAGTAAAGGGAATAGATTGTCCTTCAACAATCGTAGAGGGATCTCTCTGTTAGTGGGATCATGGACTTCAGAAGCGTTACTGATGCTACATTTACCCTGCTTCTAGTTATTATCTTCTTATTCTTTTGGGCCTTTGCTTGTCTATTCAAGTTGTTTGCTAAATTTGTCTCCTACAGGCTTAGTGCCCTCCACTTGTGTGTGAGTGACTGCTTAAGTTGGATGTCACCCTCTGTCCAAGGCTACAATATATTACTCCTGGACCTGACATTGATGAAGCTATCCATATCAGCTAAAGAACTGACCCTTCGATGGGACCTTGTGAGGCAGGAACATCTCTCAGGAACAATCTCAGCAGGCAGTAATTATAGAAGAAACAATATTCACCCTTTATACCAAGGATTTTAAGTCCCATTCATTGAGCATGGAATGATGCAGTTCTTATGCCCAAGCCCCCACTGTAAGATATTGTTTTATGTGTTCATTTTGTGTTATCCCTGTTATATTGTTATGAAGTTATGTTGATATCATTTATCTCTAAATTCCCATTGGCCTATTAATGAACATGAAAGATCTTGGGGACAAATGTAATGATAAGGGAATTTGATGTTCTTCCCTGGCCCTTAATAGACCCATGTGACCTGTTTTGAGCTTCGACCCAACCCACATCCTGTGTCACATGGAGCCAGTGGTGGGAGGAACTTGCCACATGGGTGGAGTAGGAAGGGTGTAGCTAAGAGAGAGTGAGACACAGCTGGGAGAGAGCAGGAAGAGCAGAGCAACTAGTGTAAGTGAGAGAGGGAGTGATTTCCTAAGGGAGCTTCTCTATGGGGAGGTCAACTGGGGGGAAGGCTTGAGGATGGCTGTGTTCTCTTTATTGCTAATATGAACAAACCTCATTGTTGCCATGATGGAATTGGCTTTCTGGTTCTGAATAATTATCTTGGTTTCATTTTTGAGAAAGAGAGTTTATATTTTGTGAACTTACCTTGGAAATGTGCACGTGTATACATAGGGGCTGCTGTGGGTATCACACTAGTGATACAGGGAGAGAATGAAGGCAGCCTGACTAATGGAGAGTGAGTCAAGTCATCTGTGCTAGGAAGGAGAGAAATTGCAAAGGAATCAGTTCTCTTCACAGAAGATGGGTGGAAGAATATAATTCCTCTTCTTCCTACCATTTGGATTTTCCTCTATACTTCAAACTTACCAGATAGTACTTCCTCTAAATTACATAATACACTTTTAGGGAAACAAATAAACAAATGCAACTTTCTTTAATCTTTAATATATTTTCATTATCAATATGATCAGATATTAGGATTATTGAAGATCTGAAATACTCCAGTGGATTATTTTTCTTTTTAAATAAGTTGATTCCTGCTTTGCATGGAAGTTTAAAACATACAATTCCTAACATCCCTTTTAAATAAAAGAATGTTTTTCTCCCCATGAACTTCATACTCATTTAAACTAGTACTTGGTCTTTTAACATCAATTTTCATTTTCTCACCTAAAGTCAAAAGATAGAAATCGTAAACCACAAATCATTTCTTATCTGAAAATCATTTTATCATCTCTTCCCAACTCCAGGGAAATGGCCTCTTTCTGTCAAAGGGTCTTATTAAGATCCATTTCACATTAACCTTTTCATGTTGATTAATGGGTGGTAAATTACATACTTGAACCTATTAGATCAAATAGAGGATTATTTTCTTTGGTAAAAGTCTATCACTGAAAAGAACTCCCTTCAGCAGTACTGAGAAATATATATTTTAGACTTTCTAGTACAGCTAACAAATCCTGACAAGGGTCATATATTTTAACCTAAACATATTAAATTATCTGGAAAGCGGATGAGTAGAGAGAGCTTTACTGTCATAGACAGTGCAATATTAAATACCTCTAGCTGCAGCAAGACAAAATCAGAAAGATGAAGAAAGATGAAACTAAAATATTTTCAATTAATTGCTATAAAACATAAAGTTGAAAAAGGTTTAAGGATAGGAATGATGCCAATATATGTTTGTTGTTGTCCGAGCACATCAAGCAAGTATACAGGTAAAGGGTTTATCAGCAAGTCAAGATCATGCAATTATCTGCTAGTATGGGCAAGGGTGAAAAGCTAAAGGGGGTGGTTAAATCATAAATCATATTTATTCAATTAAAAATTCTAAAAATATGCTAGCTGATTCGACAAAGAATTATAATCTGACCTGTGTGTTTTGGAGATAAAAAGATTAAAAAAAATTAATTTTGCCTTTAAGGGGCTTGGAATCTAGGGTCATGATACATTCTCACGAATATGTAGTGTAGAAGACATAATGGGATAAGAAGCAAAGGAAGAATAAAGCAATGATCTATGAAAATGAATCGGGGGAATAATTTTAATCTGAAAGGAAGTGTTCCAGGGATGGTAACATATGAACTGTGCTTCAGTCATTATTCAATAAACACTTATTAAGCAAATAACATATAATGTGTTAGTCTCTGTTTAGTACTGAATATACAAAGATTAAAATTTGAATAAGTGCTATAGTTAAGGACTGTTATAGTTAAGGATTATATTGGGTGAAATGATAATTTAGTGCTTCCTAATTGATAAATGTGTGCTTATTTGCTCCTCTTTGCTATAATCTTACAAGTGCAGAGGTCTAATCTATTATATGGTTGAAAAATCTTCCAAGTCACATTGTACATGATTAATTAAGTAAATGGAAAATAAAGAAGGAAGATGAAAAAAATAAATAGATGAATAAGGAGAAAATGTATACAAAGAAAATGAAAATTTATTTTGAGAAAATATGTTTAGTATCTTGGAGGAGTTAATATAAGTCTTACATAGCAAGTCACACTTGAATTTAACCAGGAAGCAAGTTGGAGATTTTAAAAAGCAGAGCTGATGAGGTGTCTCATGTCTTATGCCAAGTACATGGCAATGGAATGCCATTGGGCAATGGTATGCACACGCATATTTGTGTGTCCTTGCATTATATGTACATATTTACACTATATGTATATATGTATATGTATATATGTATATGTGTATATATATACATATTAGATATACATACATTAAGTATGCACATTATATTTACCATTATATATATTCATATATATATATTACATACATACAATCATCTACATATATATATATTTACACATATATGTCTGTGTATGTGTTTGAGAGTAGTCTTGCCCTGTAAAGATCTAAATGTTTGAGGGAAAGGATTATCTCATTTGCTTGCAGTTGTGCTCCTAGAATGTAGCTGCATGCCACAGGGAAAACTTTTTAATCACATAACAATGCACAATAAATATTTTCTTTCATTCACAGATTCATTCACTCATTCAGACACAAAGAAAATGGCAAAAAAAATGTGGTTTACATTGCTTTTTTCTAGCTTGTTGAGTGTGAGATGGAAGTATTAAGAAATTAGACTAGAATGACATGAGTCAGAGCCATCCCCAGCATAAACATCAAAATAATTTCCTCAGAGTTCTAATCTTGCCATGTCACATTCCTGATCAAGACATAAAATCAGAAGAAGATCATGAAGTCAAAACAACTACAAAGAAAGTCTCAAAGAAAAATGGAAATTGGACAAAAGCTTAAGAAGAGTTCTTGAAGAACAAAAATAGATGATTTTCAAAATCAAGTAAAAGTGGGAAAGGAAAAATTTAGATAAAGGAATGAAAGGAAAAAATAAAAAAATAATTAAAAAGACAATCAACTAGTGAATGAGACATAAATAATATTGAAGAAAATATCACCTTAAAATAATTGCTCAAATGGATAAAGAAGCACAAATAATTACTGAAGAAAGCAATTATTTAAGAATTAGAATAGTGAAAATCAAAGCTAAAGACTTCAAGAGACATGAAGAAAAAATAAAAAGTCAAAAGAACAAACTGAAAGAAAATGTGAAATATTTAATAAGAAATTCAATTCACAGGAAAATAGATTCATAAGGGACCATTAAAATATTATGAGATCATCTGAAAGCTATTATCAAAGAAAGAACCAAGCCCTCATATTTCATGAAATTATCGAGGAAAAATGTCCCAGTATCTTAGGATCAGAGGGCAAAATAGAACTTGAAAAAAATTCACTTATCACTATCTGAAGGTGATATGGACATCAAGGAATTTTACAGACTAATTCCACAACTCCCAGGTCAAAGTAAAAATGTTTCAAAAAGTCAGAAGGAAATCATTCAAATATTAATGAATCACAGTTGGCATCAGTCATCATCTAGTAGGTAGCACATTAAGGAAGTAGAGGGCTGAGAATACAATATTGCAAAAGGTAAGTAGAAATTTCTAGTATTCATGATTAAAAAGACTAGATCTAAATAGAAAATCTGACTATCAAATATAATACTTGAGAAGTATAAAAATGTAAACATGAAAGAAATATCATAAGGGACATAAAAATTTAAACTATGAACCTTTTTATATGGGACAATGATGCATGTTTTACATGTATATTTTTGCATTACATTTTTACATTTTATACTACTTTTTTACAACTTTATCGTTATTAGAGTAGTTATGATTCTACATAGTAAAAAGTTGTTTTTTATTGATTATGGTGAGATGATGTTAAAAATCATGGATAGGCAATGATGTGGGATATCCCAAGAGAAGAGGGAAGGAAGAGGAAAAAATGGCAAAATCACCTCACATAAAAGACGTGTACAAGGAAGAGCTTTTATAGTGGAGAGAAAAATGTGGGGGAAGGGAGGAAATGTTTGAGTCAC
This sequence comes from Bettongia penicillata ogilbyi, assembly GCA_023548195.1. NCBI lineage: Eukaryota > Metazoa > Chordata > Mammalia > Diprotodontia > Potoroidae > Bettongia > Bettongia penicillata. Next base: position 120,546 of record JAJHZJ010000880.1, read on the forward strand.
TTTCTGATTTACATTACTTCCAAGTTATACACATACACTTAGCTCTTCTTGGCAATGCAAGGATCTAAAACAACTCCAAAAGACTTACGATGAAAATTCCCATCCATATCCAGAGGAATAAATGCAGAATTTGAATGCTGATTGAAGAGCATTATCTGCTTTTTTTATATTTTGTTTTCTTCTTTCTCATGCTTCTTCCCATTCATTCTAACTCTTCTATACAGCATGACTAATGTGAAAATATATTCAATAAGAATGCACATGTTGAGCTTATATCAAATTACATGCTATCTTAGGGAAAGGGAAGGGAGTGAGGTGTAGAAAATTGGAACTTATGGAAGTGAACATTGAAAACTAAAAATTAATTGATTAATTAATACAAAAGGGTGATCTAGTAGTTCAGGAATTTGATATATGTTACAAAGTGGAAATCACCAAAACAATTTGGTTCTATCTGAGAAATAAAGTGTTGGTCAGTGAGATAGATTATGTATACAATACACAATCGTAAATGGTCATAGTTATCTAGTGTTCCATAAACCCTAAGAATTTCAGTTTTAGGACAACTATTCACTAACAAAAAGTGTTGGGAAAATCAGAAAGTAGTTTGGCAGAAACTAGACAGAAACATCTCATTCAATGTGTGAAGATAAGGAAAATGTATAAACAGTTTAGACATAAAGGATGCTATCATAAGTAAATTAAAGGAATTGTGGAAAAATTTACTGTCATATCTATAGATAATAAATTATTTATTACCAAACAAGAGATAGAGAGCATTTCAAGAAGGAAAAGGGATAATTTGGTCATTGTCTTTCATTCTTGAAGAAGACCAAAATAATGTCACTCACTATGTTGGGGTTAATGAACAATGTGTCTGACTTTGGCTGATTAAATCAGTATGAGCTTAGAAAAAACTGCAATAGGTCCATGAAGAGTAACGATTACTCTAAATTTGCACATCTCATATTTCTTTTGGGATAGTGCAATTTTACTTTGCCCATAGAGCAAAATGTCTTCTTTTATATACGCATGTCAGGCATGACAGTCCTCTGACATGTCTCACAATCATTTCAAAAGTACCTTGTGAGTGTATTTGTATTGCTTCTTCTGACTTCCATGTGAGTGCTTGTCTTCTGTGAGTTCCCTTAAAAGAGTCTTTTAGGTAAATATTCATTTGAAATTTGAACAATGTTTTCAGCACATGAAAGCTCATCAAAGTTGCACTCTCTGCCAGAGACTTTGAGTGCTTAGCTCAAGAAAAAACTCTGTATCTGGAATTTATCTTCCCAGGTTATCTTGAAAATCTTCCTAAAACAATGCAAATGAATGTAATTCAGTTTCCTGCAATGGCAATGGTAGACTGTCCAGATTTCACAGGCATATAATAATTAAGCATCACAACAGTTCTGTAGACCTTAAGATTTGTAGGCAACCTAATACCTCTCCCATTCCACAGTTTCCCTTCAAAGCCACACAAGAGGAGCCTGATGATAATTAAAACCTCCTATTGAGTTGGGAATTTGACATAAAAGGGATGGACTTTAGCCTGAGTTATACAGTCAGTGTTTTCAAGTATTAATTGATGATGATCCATTGAGAATACTATGGAAGTGTCCAGTGCCTCTCTATTGAATTGTGTCTTTGTCACTAATCAAAGTGGTTCCATCAACACTGTGTAGTGAAGATACATCATAGATCTTTGGCCCATAAATAACCTTCAGGGCATCATAAAACTGTGTTAAATTATTCCTCTCAGTATAAAACTGTATAAATTTCATCTTCCTTCTTACTAAACCAAGAATCCTACATCTCAAGTCTTTTAATGTTGACAGACTTAAACATTGCCTTCTTAGAGAAAGATGAACTATCCTTTGCTATATGCTGTGGAGTGTTTGTTTTTCATTTATCAGCTTCTGAATTTCATCATCATTTTAATCAATCCAATTTTGATGCTTGGAAATGTTTTGGTCAAGTTGAGTAAAAAAATGCTGTGCACCAATTCTCTGAAACCTACCTACTTTTTTTCTACTTGACTGTTGCCAACTGAATGTTGGCTCAGCTTTCCCTCCAAGGAAGCAATGAATTGTTTACATTTGGAAAAACACTCTAAATCTTGTGCTGTTAAGTCTTATGGTAGTTGTCTTGCCTTGGGGCCACCCCTTTTGTTGAATGTGAAAGTTTAGCTTGGAAAGTGTGTCTTTGCTTGATCCAGTACTCTGTACCAGATATTACCTTCCTCACTTTCATATCCTGTCTTGTCCTTATAATGGCATATAAATGTCAATGATTGTTACAAATGTGTTTTCTTATTTGTGCTAAAGCTTTTCAATTTTATGTAATCAAAATTATATAAAAACACAATTATTTTGATTACATTCAATAAAAAAACTTAGGTCAAATTAAAAGGAAAATACAAAACTGGGGGAATTTTCAGCACCTTTCTTTAATAAAAGTCTCATTTCTCAATTTTACAGGTAACTGAATCAATTAATATAAAAAGACCTATTTCCAATTGATAAATTGTCAAAAGACAAAAGTAGTTTTCAGAAGGAGAAATCAAAGCCATCAGTAGTCACATGAAAATATACTCCAAAGTACTACTGAATAGAGAAATGGAAATTAAAACAACACTGAAATATCAGATTGGTAAATAGGACAGAAAAGGAAAAAAAAATGACAAATGCTGGAGGGGATGTGCTAAATCTGGAACATTAATGCATTGTTTTTAGAATTGTAAACTAGTCTAAACATTTTAAAGAATAATTTAGAGTTTTGTCAAAAGGAGTATAAAACTATGCATACTGTTTTACCTAGCAATATCATGACTTGGTCTGCATCCCAAAGAGAGGAAAGAAAAAGTGCTATAATTAGAAAAATAAAACATTTATAGCAATTCTTATTGTAGTAGCAAACAAATGAAAATTGAGGGAATATCCTTCAATTAGGGAATAACTGAACAAGTTATGACATATGATAGTGATGCAACACTATTAAAACAGAAGAAATGATGAGAAGGATAGTTTCAGAAAAGTCTGGCAAAAATTATATGAACTGGTGAAAAGGAAAAGGAGCAGAACCAGTATAACATTGTATATATGTATACAATACATATTTGTAACAACAATATTGTAAGGATGATTAACTGTGAAAGCCTTAGCTATTCTGGTCAAGACAAGGATCCAAGACAATTATAAGAGATACACTATGAGAAATGATACTTCCCTCCAGAATAGAACTCTGAATGTAGATTGAAACACACCCACGCCCACACACACTTACTTTCTTTTCTTTTTTTGGCAGTGTTTTCTTTTGCAATAGCTAATATGGAAATATTTGTATGAGTTTGCATGTATAATTGATATGAAATTACTTTTCTTCTCAGGTTGGGTTCAGGAGTGAGAAAAAGAAAATTTGGAACTTATTTTTTTTAAAGTTTGTTAACTTTTTTGAAAGTAATTGTGATATATTTAATTACATTAATAAAATTTAAAAAAAGATATTCAATAAGAAACAGAGAAAAAGTTTAATGAATTCTTCAGTGAAATTATAATAATTTAACTAACTTATTTTTTAAGTTAGGAGTACTTATCCCTCTTTCACACAAGCAGGTATTTGTGATTTATAAAAAAATGCCTAATTTATGTGGAAATTTAGCAATATGTCTCTTTGGATACTAAGAATGAAAAATATATCTGTTTCTTATTTCAATTGTACTGTTACTACTTTAAGCAAGGAAGGAAGGAAGAATGGGGAGAGGAAAGGGAGGAAGGAAAGAAGGAAGGAAGGAAGGAAGGAAGGAAGGAAGGAAGGAAGGAAGGAAGGAAGGAAGGAAGGAAGGAAGGAAGGAAGGAAGGAAGGAAAGATGCTTACTTTGAAACTTAGAGAGAATTACAGATACCCCAGGAAAGAGAATGTTTCGTGTCTATCTTCTATTATCTTCTACATCATCTGTGTTCATCCTCTGCAGGTTTTGATCTGGAGTGTTGTGTTGCTCTGTGTAGTTTCCCCCAAAAGTTACAGCACCTCTTGTAACCCTTCTTAGCAGGATGAAGGTAAACCAGAAGCTTCAACTAACAAAATCATGACACTAGTGCCAAGTTGAGACATGTTTTTCTCATCCAGGTGTTTGAAATGGGAACAATAAAAAATATCTTCACAAATGATTTGTATATCATTTCTAAAAGTGCATAATTAGTATTATGAAGCATATTAGATTATTTAAAATTGAAATTCTGCTATTACTGTACTTTAGCTTTTCCAAATATAATTGAATAACATATTCTAATTGCACTGTTCAAATATTTCTGCCATATACATATCTCTTTTAATCACTGCTGTATGGAACACTTGTAACTGTGTTTCCTGGAAGGTTGCTCAGCAACATATGGGATGGAAATGTTTTGAGTTCCCTCTATCATTGATTTATTAATAACTGGAGATTATATTTATTGTATTATCAGTAACTTCATCTATTGATCATCAGGATTCTCTGGGGGGTCTTTCAAGTACATTTGAATTAAGTTAGCAAGAGCTACTTTGATTTGCAATATCAGTGTGTAGTAGTTGGTAGAGATGTGGGCTTGTTTTCAGGAACACCTAGATTTAAGTTTAACCTCTGCTATTATATACTTTAAGTATAAGCAAGATAGAATTTTTAAAAGTTCTCTTTCTCAGATTTATGCTAAATTGTAAACATTTGAAAGTTAAATCTCCTTTGTACCTTGGTAATTCACAGCTGTGCTAAGTAGCTAGGTATGTATGTATGTGTTTATATATATATATATATATATATATATATATATATATATATATATATATATATATACACATATGCATACATTTGTAAGTATGTGTGTGTATGAGTGTTCTGAGGTGAGATACTGTGTTAGGGGCTCACTCAGGGAAGGACATTTAGCTAGCATTAAGGTACCCTCTGACTGTAAATGTGAATGTGAATCACTCATCAAGGCATGGAGAATAGACCTCTGAGAGAGAGGAGAACTATGATATATACCTTTGTGAGAACACACTGAATCACCAGACTGATAGAAAGTAAGATTCTTAACACATTTAAGGAAAATATGGGGTTTAGTGAAATGGGGATAGTTTTCTGTCTGGTTATTGTATTATTTTGCTGTGTCCAGATCCCAGATTGGAGCAGTCCATTCCCATGTGCTGGGGGAGGATAATCTGCCCTAGAGTTGGGGTGGTATAGGCCAGAGATAGAGGCTTGGGGAGTATCCCTGGAGTCTGCTCTGACTGGACAAGGAGAGCTTGGAATGAAGCAATCACTTCCCCTATGAGGAGGGACTTGGAACAGGAGCAAATAGCTGCCTGTGTGTAAACCCAGATAGGAGTCAAGAAGTGGTTGGTCCCTATAGGAAGAGGAACCCTGGAGTTAAGCAATCAGTCTAGATTTGATTGAGGCTTTGCAGCAGGGTAGGAGCAATGAGCATGCTTTTCTGCTACCTCTCCCTGAGATGAGTTGGGACACAGGGGGGTAGAATTATCCATAGTGGGATGGGGGAAGAGCCACTGCCCCCAAGGATCCACCCTGTTGGCTTTGTCCTCCAGCTTCCCCTCAAAAGTTAGAAGTGGGGGCTGGAGCAATGATAAGAACTTGGACTCAGACTCATTAGAGGATATGTACACCCAAGAATATCAGTTGGGAGACTAGGAAGTAGGACACACAGCCAAGAGGAACTTACTTGAATACTTTCTTTTGGATAAAGGAGATTTTAGCCTACTCTGACTCCAGAATAGAGGGTTTTATGCTTTCTGCTGTGTTGATACACATTACATATGCTGTCTGAAAGACTCTGGACAATTCCCAATCTGTCAGTGTTCTAACCAACTTTCTGAGATCAGAAGTTACAGAGAAGGTGGTGAACTGTATTGGTAGAAGAAGTTTGCTTATCTGGAAGTTCTGTGTATGAATGAAATCACAGTTCTGCTCACTGATCTATCATTTCCCTCAAGCTGAAGATTATCTATGTGGTTTGTCTTATGGACTGATATCTACAATGACATTTAAATTTAACATATTAGATTTCCCCCAAAACTTTTCCAAACAGACTACACATTTTATCAATTTCTCTACCATTAACCTAGTGCTTGTATTTGAAATTTTGGTCTTACTTTTCACTCCTTTACCTTTCCAGCTTACATTGTTTTCTGTCATTTTTCAAGCACAGCAGAGTCTATCTGCAGAAATCTCTCTCACATGAATCCCTTCTTTTCCACTTTAACAACTTCCTAGTGTGGGTAGTCTATTATTACCACTTGCCTGGAAATTGCTTCATTATCCTTTTAGCTTCCACCATCTACATTCCCTCTCCCATTCTAAACCGTCCATTACACAAACTTGATAATTTCATCATTCAGAGAATGTCATTCCTTAAAATTCTTCTATGTTTCCCCATTTTTGCTTAAAGTTCCAGTGCTTGTGCTGACTGTTTAAACTTTCCAATAATATCATGTGACCCAATTTTTTCCTTATTAATAACTTTGTTCTCTTCTTGTAGGGGAGGGAGATGAAAGGAAATAAGCATTTCTTAGATCTTTATTATATACCAGTAACTATGTCAATCACTTGTCAAATATTATCTAATTTACTATTCATAACAACACGTAAAGCCTACTATTATTCCCATTTTATATTTGAGGAAACAGAGGCAGATAGAATTAAAGGACTTCTCTAAAGTCGCGCAAGTAGTAAGTATATGAGGTTAAAAATAATTTGAACTCAGGTCTTCCTGACTACAAGCCCAGTGCTATTCATTCTTCCACCTTTGTGAATTCTGTGATTCAACCAAACTGGACCTCATGTATGCCTAACTTTGATGCTTTGTAACTCTCTTTCCTATTCAGATAAGGCCATTCTTTTCACCTCCATCCATACCTGTTGGACATTCATTCAAATTTAAAGCATAATATTATCTAGAATTCATACAGTTGTTGGAGTACTGAATGCGCCATTCTATTTGCTCCTTGCAACAACCTTATGAGGAAAGCATACTTCTTTTCCTATTTCACAGACAAGGAAACTAAAGCTGAAAGACTTTAAATAACCAGGGTCACACAGCTACTAAGCATCTAAGGAATGATTTGAATTGATAACTTACTCACTCTGAGTTGAGCATTCTTATTCACTGTGACTGTATAACACAAATGCTACCTATTCCAGAAAAATCTTTCTTTAACCAGAGCTCAGCAAAATGCCAGGCACATACAAACACTTTCCAAATGGTTATTGATTGACTGACTGATCCACTATACTATGCTGATGTTGCTCTTAAGCTCTTTGGACATTCCTTAGTATTTCATTTGAACTTGTCTAATGTCCTCATCATGCATTATTTTGTACAATGTTATGGGTGTTTGTGCAAAATTTCCACTAAAGCTCTAAGCTTTATGAGAATACCATGCAAGGAATCTGTATCACACAGAGAATCTTGCACAACACTATACAAATAGAAAAGTAACTGTTTAATAAGTGTTTATTAAATTGAATCAAAGTATTTAATTATTTGTATTATGAAACAAAAATCAATTGCTGTGCTTTTGTATTTTAACTACAGGAAAAACATACACAATTTTTCAGATGGGGCCAATTGATTCATGAGAGGTGAAATATATTATAAAATAGAATAAAGTGCATTAGCATAGTAAATCAGAAGAATTCTGCTGAAGCTCCAATTCTACTACACAAACGTTTTAACCCTAGACAAATTATTCTCTCTGGGTCTCATTTTTTCCATCTGACCAATAAGAAGAGTATTATATAATGTAGCTCATTTTGTTCTTTTGAGGAAAAAAACACTTGAGAACTAAAAACATTATAGAAGCATGAAATATTATAAAATATAGAGTTGACAGAAAGTCAAATAGGCATTCTGTATTTCATAGCAATTGCTGTTTTCTTTGCATCTGGACTGCTTTTAATCAAGATTTCTGAACTTTCTACCTCTTCCAGTAGTGGGTTCCCTCTGGTAGCCTCAATTCATTTTGAAGATATCATTCCCATTCATTCTTCTTTCCATTCATAGTTTAAAAAATGAAAATATTTCCATTTTTATCTCCATTACTACTACCACCAAATCATCCATGGACCCTGACCCAAGAGCCTCATCAAAATGACCTTACCTTCTAACAGCTAATGTTTAGACTCCCAGATGACTCAATCAGAGGGACTTCTAAAAGTCTGTAATTTTGCCTGGTGAGACTATATCTCCTAGGTACTTCTGGCAAGGAAGAAGAATTCTGGAAGGTAATGAAAATTCCCCATTTAAAATCATACTAGTTTCTAGTTTAGAATTTGCTCTTTCATTTAACCCTGTTCTATGACCATAGCCTAATTAAAAAAATTCAACCATCAAGGAACTTTACACATTTCAAGCATAGGTGAGAATTTGAAAGTAAACAAAGAGAGACCCCTGACAGAGAAAAATAGAAATGAAAATGTTCATTTTTGGGGGGCATGGAATCCATTTAATCTCTTTCTCAAAGATGAAGAACTCAGTAAACTACCATCTAATAAGGCATGAATAACTTGAGAACTTCTCAAAGGAAGAGCATCCATGCTTATAAAAGCAAAGACTCTTGAGGCATGAAATGTAAAAGTAAATGTCACTGTTTCATTTGTCATGAAACACACCTTTTTTTAGATATCATTATTATCATTTTGTTGTTCATTCAGTCATGTCTGATTCTTTATGATCCTGTAGATCGTAGCATACAAATATTATCCATGAGATTTTCTTGGCAAAGATAGTGAAGAAGTATACCATTATCTTCTCCAGTGGATTAAGGCAAACAAAGTTGAGGTGACTTGCCCAGGGCAATAGAGTTAGTAAATGTTTGAGGCTGGATTTGAACTCAGGTCTTCCTGACTCCAGAACCAGCGCTCTATCCCTTGAGCCACCTATATACAGGAGAAAAATGCCAAAAATGTCAAGATCACGGTGATGATGAAAAACAGACATTTTAACTTCTTTGAGGTCCAGTTTTCTCATTTGTAAAAGGGAAATAATAGTAACAGCTAACTTAAAAGGTCATTATAATGATTAAATAAGAAAATATGTGCAAAGTGGTTTCTAATCTTAAATGTAAACTTTTTATTTTATTAGTTGAATAAATCAATCAACATGCAGGTTAGTAAATTAAATGTTGTGTTGATCTCCAGCTTTAAAACCTAAATCCTGTCTCTTGTGAGTGGACACATATTTTAACCTATAGAACTTGTCATAGAAATTAGAATTCCTCTTTGATTCTCACTTGTACTATTTATTACTCTTAGGTACTTAATGCTTGGCTCATTTATAAACCTTTTCTAGACTGTTTTTCTAGAAGTTATTAATCTTTCCTTCATGTAACAGGAAATTTGTAACCTCCCTGGGTGCTATAATACAGGGGCTTGCATTTAACCATGAATTACTTGTGGTTATCAAGGAAGTCTACTATGATAAATGATTTTCTTTCTAGGAAACACATTTGTTCCCAAGATACGTTAATGGTCCTAGCAACATGGTAGAATCTTCTCTATTAAAGTGCACACTTGTTTTCTGTAGAAATGATAGTCACTACAAGATATACCTAAATAACATTTCATGAATTAAAAATGAATGTTTAAAAAAACAAAACATGTAAAATAAATCCCTAATCATCTAATAGCTATAAATGGAGAATGTCTTTACTCTTTACCTTACTTAGCTATAAATATCAAATTAAATTTTAAAGTATGCTTTCAATTGATTTTGATTATCATGACTGCATATAGCTTTATTCCTATATTTTCCTTTCACTGCCATGTATGTTTGAGTTAAGCCTTTATATTAACCCTCTGGTATTTGGCTTATCAAATCTCTATTTTGTCTCTACAGTCATAATTTAGTCAATAATTACTTGTAAATCACAAGTTATACCAAGATATGGGGCTTGGTAATTAATTTTAGTTAATAATTCTTGTTGGAAATTTCTTTCTAGTATATAAAACTATGATAATTTGAAAAGTAAAACTTTTGATGAACCTATAATTGAACCCCTTCCTTCACTAATCCACTTGTATCCCAAGTTTTAGTGACATCTTTCTGTTCTAAACTTAAACATCAATTTTAAAAGTACTCAGAGTACATGTTTTCTAACTTGTAGTTCTGCTAACATGGTCTGTATGATATAAACAAAAATTACTTCCTGAAAACTCAAATTGACAAAATTAATTTTAAAAAGAAATTAGAGTATAATAATGTGAGAGAAAATTATCATTTAACTTTAGCATGTATGTAAATATATATGTTTGTATATACATATATACTTATATACAAATGCAAAACATCACATATACAGCCTGTATTGAGTTGCTTGCTCGTATATACATATGTTCGTATACACATATATACTTATATGTATCTATATATCTACACAATTCTTGTTTTATTTACGTGGACAGTTCTGCAGATCTCCATGTAAAACTATTTTTACATAAGGCAAATTGTTACTCAGGGGTTTGAAAGTAAGGAATGGATTGAAGGAAGGAGAGATGGAAGACCAGAGAAAGGGAGAGAAGGCAGGAAATGGGCCATGTGCTGGAGGGAGGGGAGCAGCATACAGACAGGTAGAGGTCAGGAATCGAGAAACCAGAGCAGAAAAAGCAAGACTTAGGCTGCAGACAGAATGTGGAGTGTCTGGGAATCCGGGTAGTGAACCAGAAGCACAGGTGTGTAGATGAGCAGTAGCAGGCAAAGGTCTTCTCTCTTGCCACTTTATGTCTCACGCAAAGATCCCATCCTCCAGCTTTAGTTGCCCTTTCTCAGTTCTTCTGCTTTTGCTTGGATTGTTGCTTTGTTTTGTTTATTTTGTTCTTGTTTGTTTTGCTTTGGTTTAGTTTGAGGGTTTTCTTATTGGGGGATGGAAGGTCAGGGAGCACCAACCCATGGGAGAGGAGCAGAGAAAGAGGACAAAGTACTATACGGAAAAATTAACCCAGATTTGCTTTGGAGGGGGTTGTCTGTTTTTTTAGAATGCGGATTTCTTTCAGGATTCTTTATATAAAGTTGCATTTATGTGATGTGAACTTATGTAAAGCAAGAATTGTCTACACATAAAGTTTCAGTGCTATAGAACTGCTATTCCTATGACAGCTATGTAATTGTTTTAAAGGTGTTTAAAATATGTTTTAAAAATGTCCACGCCAAACCTGCTTTGTGCTAGATACCGTGCTAGACGAGGACATAATTAGACTAAAACAAGAATAGTTTTCCTCTAGGACTCTATATTCTATTAAGATTGCATTCATATGGTTACAGAGATGATTAATTCACTTCAATTGTGAATAGGATGAAAAAGCACAAAAACCATTAACATTGATTTAGTTGAAGTTACCTTCCTTTGACCTTCCCACTGTCTTTCCCTTTCAACCTTCATTCATTACTCTCATCCTCCTTTTTATCCCTTTCTTCTTCCCTTTCTTCCTTCCCATACTCTCAATACATGACTGTCCCATCCCTTTTACAGTACTAAACATATTTAATTATATCTTTTATACTCTTTGGTGACAGAACCAATTTTCAAAACAGCTTTTAGGCAAGAACATTGAATTAAACTAGTTAAAATTAAATAAAGACAAAAAAGAATGCATGTATTTGGGCTTAAATAATAACTTTTTTTTATTGTATTTATTTATTTATTTTTATATTTTGACATTTATTTCCGCAAAATTTTGAGTTTCATTTTTTCTCCCCATCTTTCCCCTACCCTACCCCATAACACCTTGCATTCTGATTACCCTTTCCCTCAAAGTGCCTCCTCCCTTCTATCACATCCCACCCTTCCCTTATCCTCATCTTCTCTCTTTTCTTGTAGGGCAAGATAAATTTCTATACTCCATTACCTGTGTTTCTTATTTCCCAGCTATATGCAATAATAATTCTCAACATTTGCATCTAATACTTTGAATTTCAACTTCTCTTTCTTCATCCCTCCCTACTCATCCTCATTGAGAAGACAAGCAACTCAATACAGGCTGTATATGTGATGTTTTGCAAAAGGCTTCCATAATAATCACGTTGTGTAATACTAACTATATTACCTTCCATCCTACCTTGGCCCCCTCTTTTTTTATTCTCGCTTCTGACCTTGTCCCTTCCCAAAAGTGTTTACTTCTTTCTAGTTACTCCCTTCACCCATTTGCCCTCCCTTCTATCAACACCCTCATCCCACTAGTCCCCTCCTCCCCTACTTTCCTGTAGTGTAAGATAGATTTTCATACCAAATTTAGTGAGCATGGTATTCCCTCCTTAAGCCATATGTGAAGAGGGTAAGCTTCACTTTTCCCCTCTGACCTTCTCCTTTTTCTTCTCAGTTGAACAAAATTTTCTCTTATCTCTTTTATGAGTGATAGCCTGCCCCATTCCATTTCTCCCTTTCTCCTCCCAGTATTTTCCTCGCTCACCCCTTAATTTTTGTTTTATATTTTTTATGCATGCCATCTCTTCTGATTCAACTCAACCTATACTTTCTGTCTATGTTTATGTATGTGTGTGTGTGTGTGTATCTAATCCCTTCACCTACCCAAATACTGAGAAAAATCTCAAGAGTTACACATACTATCTTTCCATGTAGGAATATAAGCAGTTCAGCTTTAGAAAGTCTTTTATGATTTCTCTTTCTTATTTACTTTTTCATGCTTCTCTTCATTTTTGTGTTTGAAAGTCAAGTTTTCTATTCAGTTCTGGTCTTTTCAGCATGATTACTTAAAAGTCCTCTACATCATTGAATAATCATTTATTCTCTTGAAATATTATACTCGGTTTTTCTGGGCAGGTGATTCCTGGCTTCAATCTCAGCTCTCTTGACTTCTGGAACATCCCATTCCAAGTCCTTTGATCCCCCAATGCACAAGCTGCTAGTTCCAGCATTATCCCACCTGTACTCCCACAATACTCAAATTGATTGCCTCCAGCTGCTTGCATTATTATCTCCTTGACCTGGGAACTCTGAAACCTGGCCACAACATTCCTAGGAGTTCCTCCTCTCAGGTCTCCTTCAGGAGGTGATTAGTGGAATCCTTCAAAATTCATTTTGACCTCTGGTTCTATAATGCTGGGGCAGCCATCCTTGATAATTTCATGGCAGACAGTGTCTGTTCTTCTTTCTCAATCAAGGCCTTCAAGTCGTCCCACAACCTTTAGGTTGTCTCTCCTGGATCCACTCTCTAGGTCAGTTGCCCTTCTAATGAAACGTTTCACATTATCTATTTTTTCAAACTTTTGATTTTGTTTTCTAACTTTTTGGTTTATCTCATAGTCATTAACTTCCCTGAACTCAATTCTCTCTTTTACAGAATGATTTTGTTCAGTGAGCTTTTGAATCTTCTTTTCTATGTGTCTGATTCCGCTTTTTAAAGCCTCATTCTTCTCATCGACTTTTTGGATCTATTTTTCTAATTGAGTTAGCCTCTTTTCAAAGGTATTATTTCCCTCAGCATTTTTTCAGTTTTCCTTTAGCAGGCTGCTGACACACTTTTCAAGCTGTTCTATAGACTGAGCCCATTTCATATTAATTTTGGAGGTACTGGAGGCAGCGGTCTTGACTTCTTCTGACAATATGCTTTGTTCTTCCTCATCTGAAAGGATGGAAGGGAATACCTGTTCCCCAAGAAGGTAACCTTCTATGATCTTATTTTTTCCCTTTTTTGGGCATTTTCCCATCCAAATACTTGACTTCTGAATCCTTTGTCAAGAAGACGGTCCTAGTGCTCCTTCTCTCCCAGTACAGTGCTCAAGGCTGAGATTCAGATCAGCTGCTCAACTCCACTAGGGACTTTGGGGTGGGGTGACCACTGATGGCTGAGGTTCAGATCAACTTCTCAATTCTGCCAGAGGCTTTAAGCTGAGCTGCCTGGACAATGGACCCAGGCTGCTTCCAAGTAGCTGCCCACTCCCTTGCTGCTGTACCTGACTGGGACCAGTGCTTGGGGAAGCCTATTCCCCTCTCTCCCAGTTGGGAAAGCCCTCATGCACTGACCTTTGGAGCTTTCTTTGTTGTTTTATGGGTTGAAGGATCTGGGTCCCTCCTTCTTGCAATTTCTGCCCCACAGGTCTGTCCAGGTCATGTTCCTCCCAGTGCTACATGGCCAGGGCTAGGCACTGCTCTACTCAGGGTCCTTTGAGATAGACCTTTCCTGTAGGCCTTCCAGGTTGCCTTTGTCTGGAAACCTCTTTCACTCTTGTTCTGTGGCTTATGCTGCTCCAGAATTTGTTGAGAGTCAGTTTTTACAGGTATTTTGTGGGCTGTGGGAGAAACACTAGAGTATATACACCTTTCTACTCCACCATCTTGGCTCTGCTCCCTAAGTAATAACTTCTAAAGGGCAAGACAAAGAAGGCAAATAGTGACAGCAGATAATCCTAATAACATGTAAGATTTTTAGTGGTCTTTAGTTCAATATGAGTGAACAGTTTGATGTAACAGAAGCCTTTGCAGTCTTAGCTCACATTTAATCAACGGAATGTCTATGAAAAAGGAAGTCTAAGAAATTAGATGGCCACTTAGAATACTATCACCAAGAATATCATCATTAGTTCTCAATGTCATATTTTAGGAAGTTCTTTGATAAATTAAATATGGTCCAGAGGAAGATAGATTAGGTGCTTGATTCTATGCATTATAAGATTGTGTTATTAGATATTTGCCCAAAGAAAACAAAAGATTTAGGGTGAAGAAAATGATCTTCATGTATTTCAAAGGCAAACACTTTGAAAAGTGGTTAGAACTGTTATGCTTCAACTCAGAGAAGAGCACTAGGAACAGTGGGTGGACTATGAGAAAGGACAAATTTATTTTTGCAGAAGAGGAAAAGATGCCTACCAGTTAGCAACATACAGAAAAGAAATTGAATACCACAGAATTTAGTCAGTTCTTGTCCTTTGGGGAACTTCAGGCAGAATTAATTAGCAATTTAGGACATATTTCAGGAAAGCTGTTGTAACTAGAAATTTGGGAGTCATCCACATAAAGATGACACTTGAATTCAATGACTGGTGATGAAATAATGATAGAAGAATGAGTAAAGAGAGAAGATTCAGTATAGTTCCCTAAGATATAATCATGATGGAGAAGGGACAGGGAAGGAATCCAAAAAAGAAGACCAAGAATGAGAATGAATACAATAACAATGATAGGACAGAGAGGGAGTCTGTGAAATACTGGGACAGATTTTCGCATGGAAATGGCATGGTCACTAGTACCAATTAAAGCAGTGAAATTAAGATCTTCTAGGATTAAGTAAAGATCTTTAGATTTGGAGATTAAGAAATAATTAACAACATTGAGGAGATGATTTCCTTTCAGTTAGTCAGGTTAGTATTCACATTTCAAAGGATTAAGAAGTTAATAGATGATAATCAGGAGAGTTATCACAGATAAGTCATTCTAGAATTTAGTTCTGCCATGAAGAAGAGAGAAAATCAAGGCAGTGAGGTAGTGTATTGGATAAAATGCTGAGAAGAAAGTCAGGAATGCTTCAGTTCTAACCTCAAATCCTGACTAGCAGAATTACCTTGAACAAGTCACATGACCTCTATCAGACTCAGTTTCCTCAAGTGTCGATATGCATAATAATAACACATGCCTCACAGGGTCTCTGTGAGGATGAGATAAAATAGCATTTGTAAAGCTCTCCGCACTAAGCCTGGTACATAGTAGGTGATTAATAACTACATGCTTCCTTGCTTTCTGTAGGATTTTTACTTAGAGTTGTGCAAGTATCAAGTGATCTTTTTTGATAAATTAGATCCTAATATGTTAGGGTGTCTGAGCCTGAACTCTCAGGCCCACAGGCCTTATCTGACCAGCAGTGTCTGTAGGCCTTGGTGGAGTGAGCTGTAAGCAATGACCGAGGCAGGAGACAAAATAGTGAAGAACTCCATTTATTGAAGCAGCAAGCAGTGCTTTTATCTCTTTCCTGACACCAGAGCCCTAAGTGGACCTATCAGCAAATAGTTTGCCCTAATAAGGAAATTCTATACCTATGACCAGGACTGACATGCAGCCCCTAGAAAGAAAAACATCTTGGGCCTTCTTTGTTCTCCCAGGGCCCAGGAAATAGCCTTGAGCAAAACAGGGGCGGAACCCTTCCTCCCAGCACCATCTTGTTCATGCCTTACAAATCTCTTCTCAGTTTACCTGAGTTGTGACCAGTGAATGCTGTCCAAGCGGCTGAGGGTTGGCAATTCCCTTACACTAATACATTTGTAGGAAGGAAGAAAATATCTCAGGAGAAAGTGAATATGGAAGAGATAGAGAAGAAAGTGATGGAGCAAACTCCAAGACTAGATAAGAATAGATGGGAACCAGGTTACAAGTAGAGGGACTGAACTGGGTAAATAGGCAGATTACTTCATTCTACAAGAAGAAGAATGAGTAAGGAGAATAAACATTTAGATAGATTCTGAGATGTGGAGGAAAGAGAATAAGAGATCAAATAAATAATTTTAATTTTCAGAGTGAAGTTGGGGAGTTGGTATTTGCTGAACAGGAAAGAAGAGGAATTTGTTTGAAGAGTGAAGAGAAAAGAAAAGCTTTGGAACAGCTAATGAAAATAACATGATATAAAATCATTCAAGAAAGACAAGTTCAAAACTGAAATCTGTCATGAACTGGAATATGTTGGAAATGAATGAATGAATGAAAATATTTATGAAGTACTTGATATGTGTGAGGCACTCTGCTAAACTATTGAAACATGTACAAAAATGAGAGTTCAAACCTGGAGTGTGCTTGTAAATGTTGAATTACTGGATCTTCAAAAAAAAAACACATCACAATTTTTAATTTAATCTATTCTATTGGTATTTTCTCCATCTCTTTTTAAAATCTTGGCAATCAATAAAACCATAAATCCAGCAATGATTTCAATTATAATGGGGAGAGAGTAGGCATAAATGTCAGGAAGACCTGGCTTCAAATCCTACCCCAAATAAAAACTGGGTATGTGATTCTGGGAGAAAAAAAAATTGTGTAACCTCTTATTTAACTTCGTAGGCAAATCTTTAAGAGAATGTAGCAATCTTTATTATTTATTAATGGTCTCTATACTGGTGAAATCACAAGATTAGTTAAAAAAGTAAATTTAACTTACAATAAAATTTTACAGTAATTAATGTTATAATGTATTATGTATATTTTATTATTGTTATATGTATTCTGTATTTTCATGTAACTCAACCACAAAATTTTGATATCTCTCAAATAATTTAAGTCTTGTATCCCAGAAGTCATATTTTATACTTCTAAGCCAAATCGGTAAACAGTTAATAGTCAATAAACAAGGGTGTATTTAATCAACTACTACATTCTAAACACTATTTTAGGCACTGGGAATACCAATACAAATATAAGTAGGCTTGAAATTGCTACACTGAGGTGATCAGGAGAAAAATTTAAAATATATTTATAAATATAATGTTCCTTGAATTCAGGGTGATTGCTTCTATGAAATGTAACTAATAGAAATACTGATAATTCAACATACATGAAATGTGATTTAAAGGAGGAGGAGGGACAGTGTTACCTACTTGCTCAATCAGAAAAGGACTCATGGAGGAAATACTGCCCGAGCTCAGTTTTGAAGGGAAATGTAAATTCCAAAAGGTTGAAGTGAGAAAATAGAGCATCTTAGATATGATGTTTAGATTATGCAAAATTGTAGAGATGAGAGATGAAATTTAATGTGCATGGAAATGCACGTGTACCAATTGGGATGAAATGTAGAATATGTGAAAATGAAAAATGTAACATTACATCTATAATGAAAAGTTGAATCCAGATTGTGAAGAACTTTAAAAGCTAAACAGCAGACTTTGTTTGTTAAGCTGTAGGCAATGGGGAGTCACTGAAACTCTCACAACAACTTGTGATTCTATCCTCAATCATTCAGGAATCAATTATCATTTACTTTACCACCTACTCTCAGTGCCATGGGAGTTTTCAGTCATTTGCAGCAGTAAGCACATATAGGTGTTCTCCTCCATTAAAATGTGAGCTCCTTGAGAACAGAAACTGTCTCTATTTTCTTATTTCTATCCCCAGAACTTAGAAAAGTGCACTGTACACAGGGAATCCTTAGTAACCCTTTTTCATTTTTTCATTCCTCCATCCACTCATTCACTTATTCATAAAATGATGTTATTCATTTTTAATCATCCATTAAACGTTCATGAGCTAGCTTATTTTTTTTTTTCTTTCAAATCACGTTTATGTGACCTTTAACACTGGTGTATGTCCTTTGGTCTTGGTACCACATTCTTAATTCAATGACTTTCTAAGATTTTAAAATTTTATGATCTGATGAATTAACTCTATTGTTAGGAAATGCTTATTTTCAGAAATATAACTTTTCTTTCAAATACTATTTGATTGACCTCTTTTCAAAAAAATTAGTCATTTATTTATTCATTCATATATTTATCTATTCTTTATTTAATTGGATTTATTCTTTCACTGAATCAGTTGATGTTTCTTGGTCTCTATTTTGTTTCTATTTCATTTGCTTCTTTTCTTGTTTTTTTATAACAAATCTGTAAATGATGTGATATATGAATGCATGTATGTATGCATATAAATTAAGCTGGATTTTAATTTGTCAGTTTCTTACTTACTCTATGATCTCAGATAAATCATCTTCTCTGAGTCTCAATATTCTCATCTGTAAAATGGAGATAGCACCTGCCTCCCAGGATTTTTGCAAAAATCAAATTAGGAAATGTACCTTATAAACATTAAAGTAACATACAAATGTGAGCATTTTTGTAAGCAGTAATATGTTATTTTAATAACCCATTATTAATTTTTGCAAGCACTGAAATAAGTTTAAAAATAAGTATATTTTTCAAATATTACATGAAATTATTATGTTTTTAATCTCTATTTTCTAACACTGTGTTCAGTATTACATTTTGCTTCTTTTGGGGGAGTTATTTTTTTTTATAGCTCTAAAAAGAGATGTCTTAAAGTTTTCTACAATTTTGTTTGTAACACGGCTTTTATTGAAATGTCCTTAGCCTTCATTTAAAGAACATATAGAATATTGCATTTGGTTCACATATATGTAATTATGATTTTTTTAAAATTTTCTATATTACTCTGTGGGCATGAGCTCTGTGACAAATTTACAATGTTTTAAAAATTCCCTTCTTCACAGGGAAACAAGGCCAATGAATTACACGACAACCAACCAATTTAGAAGGATTTCTGATGTTCAAAACTACTTGACATAACCATGATCCTTTGCAAAGTAAACTTTAGATGAACTTGGAGATAGATGCAGCGACTGCAAACTCTGAAGTTTCCAAACACCTTGCTTCCTGACTTATTATAAGATATCTTCTCCCTTACATCTCCCTCCCTGAAAACTCTTCCCCAAACCCTCTAGAAATTATATTACCTCACTCTCTTTTCTCTTACCTTTGAACAGATGAGAACTCTATCTCTCTGCTCCCTCATTGGATCTTCTCTCTCCTACAAATCTTTTCTCAGACAATGAATGTATTTAATTGATGTATTGGACTGTTTCATTTCAGGTCCCTTTATGGACCTGGGGGTCAGTTGTTAACAACCCTTAATCATATTATACTTGGCCTGTGCATGTCTTCTGATATTGTCATTATTGTTTTCTTATTTTAAATCATAATTTCAACTATCATTCTTTTGGAATTGCATAAAGCATAACAAGTTTTGTTTCTATCCGTCATTTTTGTTTTCTATATCGTCTAAATATTAAATGCTTCCTGCACAAAAGGAGTCATTTGATTTTATCTTCTCTTCCAGTCTCCTTGATAATTTTTTATTTTATTGGAGAATTTATATGTTCTGATTTGGAGGAAGAAATGATAAATATCATTCTGTTCATTCAGCATTTAGTCTTTGTGTTTTTTTTTCTTTTATTTGATGTGAAGTTGTTCTCATATGCTTTCCTCTCCTCCCTGGCATCAACTTCAATTAGGTTAAAGTTCTTGAGCTCTTGTTGTTATTGTTATTAATATAGTCTCTGTCTCTCAGTCTCTGTCTGTCTGTCTGTCTTTCAAGCAATATATTTCATTAACTTCTAAGGAGTTTTGAGTACATATTTTCGCTCCATTCTGTTTATTTATTGTCTTAGATCCTTTTTAAATTTTTTTCTTAGTTTTATATCTTTATTAGTTTCTGAATGAATGTTTTTATTTTATTTTTCCAGTAATACCTTTCCTGTGATAGAGTTATTGACTTTTTTTGGACAATGGTAGAAATGTTTTTGATGTATTTCATCCTCTGAACTGCTATAATGTTTCATGGTATAGTTTTTGCTACATTCCTTACTGCTATTTTTCAAATTAAACTCACAAAGTATTATTTTACTAATTGTGAGGAGCAACAGGTTCATCATATGGCAGTCAACCATCTAGACTTGATGCTTTTTGCCCTTAAATGTTTCATTTTTATTTCATATATGTATTCTAATATTGGAACTATATTTGGAACCCTGACAATTTCTAGCATTTACCAGAGTTTGTGTTAGCCAATGATAATATTCAGAGACAAACGGTGACATGTATACCAAAATGAAACATTAGAGTGGTACCACAGTGTACTATTGAATAAAAACAAAAGAAAGAAAGAAATTAGTGCATTCTTTTTCTAAATAGAAAACGACTTCTGTAAAGTACTCTGATATTATTATCACTTTGAAAACAAAGGAATTATCATCTTCTACAACACAATATCTTATTCTGACTGACTCTAATTCTTCCTTGTAACAGTAAACACCCCAGTATACACAGGAAGACCTGCTGCACAGGTTCTTAGATCTGCTTTTCTCAAAGGAAAGCAACTTTAGGGGTCAATAATTACTTTAATGAAGTACATATATCATTAACTTAGTTCAGGGGGAAAACTGAGCACTTGAACTTCTACAAAAATGCAAGCAGAAATTACAAGCAGAAAGATCAACAGACAGGGTTTCTAACTGTCTGACCACAGACCACATGCATCCTTACAGGAGAGAGAAACTTACCCAGAGTCTCCCCTGCCTAATCCCAGAAATATTCTTCCTATGATTTAAGCCCCAAAGCAAAACCTCACTGCAGAGTATAAACACACTTTTCAGAGCCTGAGGGCACAACCTTAGGTGCACATTAGCAATTAACAAAAGGTGTGAGCCTTCATATAAAAGAAGCTTATTCTAATCATGCTTCCTTTAATAACTCCACTTGAGGCTTATTAAATAGGAAATGAAGATTTTTAACTCCCATTATATTCCTTGGACCCATCATACAAAATTCACTTCCACTACTCTACCCTCACTTTCAGGTTCTGGAACTGATTTTATACCTTCTCAATGAAAACAAAAAATTCTGTTTTATATCTCATTAGACCTATGGGCCCTATTTTATTTTGTGTCCAGATTCAATTTTCTTTTTTTTTTTTGTGTGACAAAGAACGTGCCTCCTATTTTTTTGTTACCTCTGGCTCCTTTCCTTGCATTTACAATATTCATGCTCTAACCCTGAAACCCTCATGTCTTTAGGAATGTGCCCTGCTTTACCTTAATTCTTTTAGGCAGCGTTCATAATTTAGACATTCCATGTAGCTGGGTGAAGTCATCCACCAACTAGCTGCCTGCTGATAGCAGCTCATTGTCTGGATCTTCTGATTCATTCACTGGACCACTGTCCCCTGGAATATCGACTGTTGGTTAGAAAATGTACCTATTGATTGTTGCCAAAGTCTTTGCGGTGTGATCTTCCTACTTCTCAGAACACCTGCAATTCCTCTCCTTTTAGACAGTAAATGGTGACCATATGACCATATGCCTGTCCAAAAGTCCTTCTATTGCCAAAGATGGAGAAAAATGTTGGTCAACAAATCATCCCATAAAACCATTCACTTCATCTAATATTTGTTCTTTTTTTTCCTGAAGACTTTAGATTAGATCTTAGCATATTATCTCCTACCCTGATTATTTATCTATATATGTTTATATAAATATGTGTGTATGTATATGTAGATAAATAGATATAAATATATTGATATAGACATACATATATACACATGCATACATGTATACACATATGCCTGTATTTGTGTGTGTATGTATGTGTGCATATATATGTGTATGTGTGTATGTGTATGCAGATAATAGGTATGTGGAAGGATACTTTAGTTTTCTGTGTCAAACCTATCCTGTTACCCACTGAACTCTGCTTTTGATAGATGCTTTGTAACTTAGAACAAAGAAATTTTATACAGCTCTTTTCAGAAGTAATTCTGGGGGCCTGAAAGTTTCCAGTTCTTCTAAGGTGGTATGATCTAGAGGGAGGTATGTTTACTTCTCTCTTCTATGAGGTACTGGTCTGTGAGTGACCACAAGAACTCTTTTTCACATGAAACTACAATCAGGGTCCCCTTTCCCTTGCAGCTGCAAGTTCTAGTGTATTTATGCTCTGCCTTGTCCTGGCATTACGTCCCAGGGCCATGACAAGTATGAGCAATGCAAAAGATTCCTGCCCCAGGTGCCTCCAAAGAGACACCTGTAATCCCTTCTTACCATTTGTCTGACATCCTTAAGGTCTGTGGACTGAGAGGTCTGGAAACTGCCACTGCAGTCACTGATTGAGTTGTCCCCAAAGTCTACTGCTGGTTTTCTGGTACCGCTTGTACTGGTCTGCTCTCCACTTTCATGCTGATTGCAACGGACTTTTTGTGCTCACCTTCTAAGTAGTCTTGGACAGGAAAAAGATTTCACTCCACCCTTTTGTGAGTTCTACCATTCTAGCATTTTTTTGGGGGGGCAATATTTAAAGGTATTTGGAGGAGATATCAGGTGAGACTCTGCCTTTTCTCTGACATCTTAGCTCTACTTCTGAAAAAAGAAATAAAAAAAAGAATATTTGATATTATGTTAACTTTTTCTGTAATATTTAACCTCCTGTGGGTGGATTACTCATTACTTTGTAACAGATTTTGTTTTGTTTCACTTCACTGGTGGCTTCAAAATCTCATTTTCCCTCGTATAATATCAACCAAAATGTGTTTGGTTAATTTACTAAATAACAGTGCTCTTCATAGAAAATATATTTCATAAACTGGCTATTTGCTGTGTTACAATATATACCTAATAATTTACAAAAAAAGACAACGTGGTTTCAATATTCAAATTTTTAACAATTTATATTTATCTAGCATTTTAAAGTTTACAAAACATTTTCCAGACACTCTTATGAGATAGGTAGTACAGTTATTGTTATTCCATTTTATACATGAGGGCACTGAAGACCAGAGAGATCATGACTTGCCCAAGTTGGGAAAGTTAAGTGTATAAGCCACAATTGAAATTAGAGGCTTTCAGAGACCCAATATAGCTTTCCTTCCAAACCATCATACTACTTCTTTCTAATTTGGCATATTGTACATGTAGCTAGAGTGAAGTGTTACTGATTTTGGTACACACACATATAAAAACGTACATATATATGTATGTTTGTGCTTCGTTGCCCTAAGAAGACCATGCCATCAGAGAAATAATGACATGACTTGCACTTGATTTTTTTTTTGGAATGAGGGAGGGCTGTGCAGGTCACCAGTCTCACTTCTCCTCCAGAGCCATCTGAATCCAGTGACCAGATATTCATCAGGATGACTAGAAATGACCCAGGATGAGGCAACTGGGGTTAATTGACTTACCCAAGATCACACAGCTAGTAAGTGTCAAGTGTCTGAGGTGAGATTAGAACTCAGGTCCTACTGACTCCTGCACTGCTACCCTATCCACTGCACCACCTAGCTGCATTACATACATATGCATGTTATATATGTGTGCAAGTGTATGTCTGTGTATACAGATATATGCATGTATATATATATATATATATATATATCTTATGAATGAAGATACTGTTCCTTTTGGATATAGAAGAAATAACATTCTTTGGTTTTTGTCACTTGGTTTCTCTAGAGGAAATAGTGTTTTTGAATGGAAGGATTCAGAGGTAAAAGGAAAAGAAAAATGTAGTTCTTCAATTAATATCATGTTTACCAGAAGGAAGATAGATGATAGATAAATAGATAGATACTAGATTCTGTGGGTTCTTCTTTACTATAGCTCATTAAAGGCTGGATGAAGAGTTTTACAGTATGGTTTAGTTTGGCTGAAAGACCTCTGACATCCCATCAAAATGTGAAATTCGATGACTCTTTAAACCTATGTGTTGTCAGGACTCTTTCATCCCGTGAATCTCTTCATAGGCAAGTTTAGACTAGCATCATTGATCCAGTTATTCCTCATTATGGCTAGTTCTTACTGGTAAGTATGACACTCAAAATGCAGAAGAACTTTTACTACATTCCCTCCATGGAGAATGACCACATTCTATTTGTCCTCTGAGGGAGTACTTTTTCGCATGATTAAATTCTCTTGGATGTACTAATGTTTCAATTCTCTTCACAATTGCCTGTCTCTTTTCTTCTTGGTTCTTCCATTTTTTTGTCCTATAATATTTTCCTGATTTCTTATCACCAGTGATAAAAGAGAGTCTATTAAAAAGTTTCTTATGTACCACATTAGGATTTTAGATGAAAACGTAACTATATGAATGAATAAATAAGTTTATATTTATATACTATTTGGAACATTAATGTATTCGCCCAATAGAAAAAGTGCACTTATAAGTGATCATAATTTATTTCATATTTTTTTTGAAGTTTAGAAGTGCTTTCCTCACAATAGCCCTATGCATAAGTAGTTTGTCATTATACCCCTGTTTCTTACAGGAAACTGAGGTTCAGACAAACTCAGTTGTATATCACTGATCAGAAACAAATAGTAAGTTTAGCCTTGAAAATGCTAATACATTCTTCTCTTCTCCCTTTATCACTATGTCCTGCTAACTAGTTGGATTTGGATAAGAAAAATCCCAAGATCCAAAATGGGATACTTATATGTCCTTCTGTTTTGACTTGATTATGCCATTTGATCACTAAATTTAATTCAATTTTAATGAACATGTATCAAATAGCTATGATGTATCAATCTCTGTGCTAAGCACTGAGGCTAGGAAAACAAGTGCAATATTACCCAATCACAAGGAAAGAGAAAGAAAGGGGAAAAAGGAAAAGGATAAAGGAAAGAAGGAAGAAAAATTAATAGGAGAGAGAATCATTTTACCTAAAGAAATTTCCACCATAAATATTTTAGTTTGTCAAAAAAAAAATTGATAAAGGGCCTACTAAAGATCAGGCATGGTGTTAAGCACTAAAGATACAAGGAGAGCAAAAAAGAGTTCCTACACTCAGGGAGCTCACAATCTAATGGGGGGGGCATATAATATACAAACAACTATGTACAAACACAGTATGTACCCTACAAACTGGAAATAATCTCAGAGAAAGAAGGAACTACCCAGAAGGAGATCAGAAACCAAAGTTCTTTTGAAAATGGAATTTTAGCTGACTTGAAAGAAAAACAGTAGCCAGGAGGTAGAGATGGGGGCAAAGTATTTGGGGTATGGGAAAAATCCCTGAAAATATAAAGAACCCTATGAGGGAATTTCTCATATTTGTGCTATCATTTTTCATAATTAATATTTTGAGTGATCACTGTAAAAACTTTCATTCGTAGCCCTTACACACCAAGAGAACTGGTGGAAAAGAAAAATAATACAATCTCTCCAGTCAATTAGGTATTTTCTGAATTGCATTTATTGAAGGTCAAAATATTATCTTTCCTCACCGAATTAACTAATTTTCTGTTGAACTAGCCACTGCTAAGTAGCTCTGGTTTTAATAAAGCAAATAGATATTTGTGAAAACATGTTTTTCTTTAAGGTGTCTGGAGAGTAAGTACTAAGAGTCATAAAAAGTTTTGAATTCTATAGCAAATATGCCTGCAGCAGACATAGCTTATGACACATGTCAGAAAGCATACATCTGTAAATACAGAATCAAGATTTAGAATCCGAGATTCTTTGGAGTAGTGCTACTCTAACTCATTTCCAAGTGGCTTAGAAACATTTGTCAGCACTTTCTGAATAATCTTCCCTGTACACTTATGAAATAGGTTGGAAGAATTATCGTGCAGATAGCTATTTTGAGGTAGTTCAAGGATAAGTGCTATGACCCAGGTCACAAGACAGATAAATAACAGTACTAAAATCAATTGGTTATATGAATTGCCATTCTGATAGCATTATATATGCATTTTCTATGCTGTTGGAAATAGGTATTTTCCAAATATGTTTGGAAACATATATTTGGAAATATGCTTGGAAATATATATTTTTGAAAGTATAGCTAACTTCCACATCTATAATTAAGGGATAAAATGATACAATTATCTAACTAGCTCAGAGAAAAACAGAAGCTTTACTAATCTCCATACTTTCTTTTCTGTGAAATCATTTTTCCAATTGGAGATAGGCAAACAACCATCGATATAAGAGAGAGAAATCTCATAGGAGCACTATTCTAGTTAAGTTTGGAACCAGCAAGATTGAAATCATAGGAAGAAATAACACAGCTCATTGTGAAGGTGTATATAATATGAGTGTTGGAAAGTGCTTTAAGAAATAATGAAAGGGATACTTTTAAAGAAACATGTATACACTGATTCAGAGTGAAGTAAGCAGAATTTATTTAATAATACTATCAAACAACTTAAATCAATGAAATGACCAAGCACCATCAAGAGGATTAGCGATTCAGAAGGTTTCTCACCTCTAATAAAAATGTGTTTAATTCAAAATGCAGAATGAAACATATTGGGACATAGCCAATGCTGGAATTTGTTTTGCTTCTTCATGAATGTTTGTTATAAGAATTGTATGTTCTTTTTTCCCAGAGTGGAGTAGGGGAGAAAATTTTTTTTTGTTATTTGAAAAAAATAAATTCACATATCAGGATAGGCTATTGAAGAACCCAGTTCTAGAAAATGTCTAGTAAAACCATCTGTAATACAACATATCCATGGGAAGGCATTTTATTAGTTGAAATCACCACATTTTAAACCTGGAATGGGTTGTAAATATTTCATTCATGCCTTAATGTCTTTGTTCAGATGATAAATTAAGGCCCTCTAAAATGAAATAACTTGCCTAAGGACATTTAGCTAATTAGTGAAAGAACCAGGGATAGAACATAGATGTCTTGATACTCAAAATAGTGTGTTTTCTACTATTCAATTTTTTTTATGATTCATTGCTAAAAATATAAAATGGGAGCTAATTTTTTTTATTTTTCAATTAAAAAATAGCTAGAACTTATATCACTTTAAAGTTTATGATTGTTTCTATCATATTATCATTTTTTATCCTTATACAAAGCCTGGGAAAAAAATTCCTCTTGTTATCCCCACATTATAGTTGAAGAAACTGAGGTTGTAATTAAAAGTGACTTGCCCAGAATCATTCAGCTAATAAAGATCAGAAGCAGGGTTTGAATTTAGGTGTTCTGATTGCATCACCAGTGCTCTGCATCCTGCACTACCTGTCTGCCTCATAAAAGCCTCTGATCTCAAGGGGAAGAATTGTGTAAGATTCCTATTTTATCCATTTTCACTGCCTAAATATTACTTTTTCCCTGTGTCTTTTCTTGCACAAGTGTCCCCAATGAAATTGGAGACAGTTTGCAAAGACAATTGCAAAGACAGCAGTAACTTGAAGTGCAGGTAATAGGTACTGTCAATTACTGCCTAACATCTTCTCCATAAGTCTGGTCTATCATTTTAGTTAATATACAGTTTTGTCCCCAATATGTTTTTCTATGTCTTCATTTATAACAAAAATTTTCTGTTTATCATAGTATTTTCATGCATTTGCTCATGTCATTATTCGTATAGAAAATGCCTCAACTACTGCACATAATATCTTTTTTCTCATTTGCTTTTCAATTAGAAATTAGCAGCTAGAAATGACATTACATTTTAAAGATTGTGAATGTATTAGCCACATGATCTTTTTTATCTTCATAAGAAAACCGGGCAAATAATTGGTATTATTCTGCTTTTATAAGTGTAGAAACTAAGTCTATGAGATTAAATATTTTGCTCAGGGTCACTCAGCATGTACATCTATTTTCTTTCTCCCCTTTGTCAAGGTTATTTTTATCCATTAGGTTTCAGCTTCAGTCTCACCTCTTCCAGTATCCTTCCAGCTAGAAATGATCTTTCTCTTCTCTAAACTCCAATACTTTTGGTTTCCACAACATGCTTCACATATGTTCTCTCTCCATTCACATTGTCCCTACATTGGTTCAATCTTTCATTATTTTTTCCTGTACTATTGTATTGACCTAATTAGTTGTGCTGCCTCAAATCTCTGCTCATTCCATTCAATCTGACATGAATCTGCCAAAGTGATTTTCCCAGTGTAAATCTAAAAATGTAATCCCACCTCACCTAATGCTCAATAAACTCCAGTGGCCTTCAATATCATCAGGTTAAATTAGAGGATATCCACAAAATTTTAGTGCAGTTATAGAGAGAGGGGAACTGGAAAAATAAGCATTTTATAACCTCTACAATGTGCCAGATATTTTACCAGATGTAAAATAGTATTGAATAAACTAAGGCAAATAGTAGTTAAGTGACTTGCCTGGGATCACACAATTAAGAAGTATTTAAGGCTAGATTTGAACCCAGGTCTTCTTGATTCCAGGCCAGAAATCTATCTACTATAGTCCTTAGCTGTTTTAATAGCTTTAAACTGTACTAAGACTTTAGAACACCTTATATAAATACCTAAGGAGCTAGGTGGCACAAGTAAATAGAATGCCAGACCTGGGGTCAGAAAGACTCTTGAATTCAAATCCGACCTCAGGCACTTATTAGCTGTGTGACCCTAGGTAATTCACTTAGCTCTGTTTGCCTCCATTTCCTCAGGTATAAAATGAACTGGAGAAGGAAATTGCAAACTTCTTCAGTACCTTTGTCAAGAAAACCCCAAATGGGATCACGAAGAGCTGAATATAACTCAACAGCAACACATAAATACCGACATTTGGTATAGAAAGCTTTCATAACCTGGTCCCATTCTACTTTTCTCTGTTATATATTAAATTTTAACCATATTATTTTACTGTCTCATCAGAACACATGATATGTCTCCATCTCCCATCTCCATGTCTTTCAGGCGGCTGTCCTTCTTGATCTCCTAAATTACTTCTGAAATCACTGGTCGCCTTCAAGACTCAGTTCAAATGTGACCTCTTGCATGAGACGACCCTCCAAGCTATTCATGTCTCCCTCTCTTGATCCATGGAAATCCTGCATCCATTTTGTATTTACTGATTGGTTCATCTGACTGTACTTTGAATTTATTTTCATAGTACCTAGTATTTTTATTCCTGCATACTTTCTATTTGCTGTAGTTGACTGGTAAACCCTTAGAAGAAAGTAGCTCATATAAATTTTTATCCATTATATCCATAGTACTTCTTAATTCAATGTTTTTAACATAATGGATGCTCGATAAATATCTCTTTGCTTTAATAAATAAATCCACTCCTTCTCTTCGCTTTGGATGTCTTCTGGCACATTGTTACTAACCTAGTAACATTTGATTAAGTCAATGCTTTAAGAATATGGAGATAATATGTATGCTTTCTGGTTCTGATACGTACTGAAACTCATAAGACTCAGCAGATAGACCCTTGAGATTTCCTGTAACCAAAAGAAGGGATCATTTTGAGGTCATCCTGGTTAAGAAAATATCTGAAATTTTTTTATTTAGATCTTAATAATTTATTTTGTTTTTATATCACAGTAATTCTGGACATTCTTTCTCCTGTGAAAGTGAACCCCACCCCTTCTAATAAAGGAAAAGGATTAAACAAAACCATAAAATGCAGAGATTGAGTATGTTACGTAGCTAGTACCGCATTCCTCTGATATAAAGAAGAAACTATATTTATAATCTTTTCTCTGTGATAATCAGTTTTTTAAATAACATACTTAATAATCACTCATTATAAGTATTTACATATATTTTCATTTCATTTTGGTTATTTTGTTCTGCATCAATGCATATATTCTTTGAATTCCTAATGTCTTTATTTCCTATTGCACAGTAACATTTCATTGCATTCATATGCAACAGTTGTTTGCTTTATTTTTCTTCAATTGATCTGTGCCTACATTGTATTGTGTTTTGTGCTTCAGCAAAGGAACGTCTTTTAATTCAGCTAGACCAATCCTCACAGTAAAGCGGTAGTTTTTAGTCCTCATACTTCAAGTGTTTCTAGGTTGATTGTGATAGCCTAGATCAGGCTTAAGTTCATACTATGACAAATCCCATTTTTTTAAATAGTACTTCTGTACTTTATTTGCAAAATAAAGTTAATCAATTCAACACAGCACGATTATTATATATTTAGAGTTCAGTAAAGGATTTTATATTGTTTCATTTTTTTCTTCTAATGAGCAAGTTTAGTAAGTTAATCAGTCACTGAATAAAATTTTGTTAAATGCTTATTATGTACCTGGACCTATGCTAGGTGCTTGGGATACAAAGTAAGGGGGAAAAAAACAATATTGTTTTTTCAAGGAGCTCATCCTATTAGAAAAGAAGCCTTAGTGACCTAGTTTGAAGCTAGGGGAGAAAAAAGCACCTGAGTATATATCTATATTGATGTATTGGTTATACACATATGCATATACATATATAAAATATACATATACAATATGCATACATACACACATATGCATACATCTATGTATATGTAGATATATAGAAAGCTATTCACATATATATGTGTGTGTGGATGTATGCATTCATGCATGTCTGTAAATATGTAGGGGTACCTGTCTGCCTGTGCAGTTTCCCATGGTCTTAAAAACTCTCTTCTAGGAAGCTGCAGTTCAGATACATTGCTGTACAAAAAGATCTTCCTGATATCCTCAGATGCTAGTGCTCTCCTCTTCAAATTATATTTAACTACTTTTTTTCTATTTATTCTCCTTGTATTTACTCTGTATAGTTGTACAAATGTGTCTTTGTTTTACTTACTAAAATGGGTAGATATGAAATCATATTATAAGCACTTTGTTATTAAATGGCTTAAAAGACTGCTAAAATCCCTGGCATTTCTAAATACATGATTTCACTAAAGTGATTTTAATTCATTTATAAAAATGTAATTATTTATATCTGCACCTCTTTAACCCAGATTTTAAGAAACATTACATAATTTAATATGATAATAGAGTATTTTGATTTCTTAGGGAAAAATAAAGTTTTATTATCAATGCACAGAAGATAGTTACAAGGATCCTAACATTAAAAAAAGCCAGTTGATTTTATAAAAAAATAAAAACAAGCTCAAAAATCAATTCTATTTTATGTTTATTTTTGTGAAGTTATGAATATCTTATTCTGATACAACAATGTGGAATGGACCCTGGACACTCAGTGAAAATGCTAAAAGAGCACAGAATCGATCAATTTCTCCTAATTTGGAAAACTTTCCAGTACAGCACAGTGACAGACTGAATGTCAGAGATCCATAGATGAGTCTAGATAAGTTCAGAGGGGCTATTTGCCAGGTTCGCCTCAGTGTAATGCATTTTCAGCCATCACAAGTTTCCAAAACACTCTCAACCACAGAGCATCTTTGACCTATGTCAGTGGAAGGCAATACCCACACCAATGAAATCGCATATTCTTGAAGTATTACAGCATAATGATTTAGCCTAGCTTTAATAAGGAAAATGAAAATGAAAAGGAAAGAAAATGAAAATGCCTGGAGGGAAATAAAGTCACTTATATAGGTCTGAATTATTTATTAAATTTTAAAAATGAGAAACACCAACAAATCAAATGAATATCATTTGCTGGTAGGGAAAGGAAATTATCAGCATGTTGCAAAATTGAACTTAAATAATAGACCCCAAGTGAAGATAGGCAAAATTCATCATGTAAAGGAAATAGCCAATGGCATGAAAGGAAGCAGAGTAATTACTTTAAAAAAATGTCAAAATGCACCTTTGCTAGTGGAAATAAAGGAAAAGTTATTTCAAAAAGGATTAAATCCTCAAGCAATCTTGATTAACAAAAAGACCATATAATAGAAAAAAATCTAATAAACACTGTGGCACATATCTATTTTAAAATTGAATGTGAAAATAAATATATTTACAAGATGTAAAAGCATCTAGGTGACAAGAATTAACATATAGTGGTAATGCATATATTCCACTGACATGTCCAAAACTAACCTTAGGAGCTTTTTAATGTGCAATGTAGAAACCTACAGCAGAAAGTAAGAATGGATACTGCATGAATTTAACTCTTCTGATTGACCTTTAAAAAGAAACTCTTCTTCTTTGAAGAAGGTAATTTTTTTTGGATTTTTTTGACATTGAACATTAAAAAGGCTTTCAATGTAAATGTTAGTAATACACACAAAAAACACACACGTATGTGGTATAAATGCTCAGGTGTTTTTTAATCCCTTTTTCTGGTTAGAGTTAGAATCATCTCATGCATTTAATTAGTATTATGAGGGCAGAATTCCAAAGAGTTGTCATATCAGAAATACAGGTAGAGCTGTCCCTTAATGGTCTCATGATCACAGACTCTGCCCTTACTAGGAAATCTACTCTCTAAAGCTCATAGTTATTACAAATTATTAGGCACTGTCATACCCCAAATCATACTCCAAGGTGTAGTTGAACTAACTCTCTGTTTTACACCTTTACCACCACACTGGACCATAGTGTCAACAATATCTCTATAACAATATATCCACTAGATAGAAGTACAAAGAATTGCAGATCTAAGCATTTGCAGTGAAGATCTTCTTAGTCTTCAGATGATTGCATTTGTATCTAAAAGCTTGGAGATACAGATAAATTGGGGGGAAAGAAAATTATGGTTGTTTTATTTCTTGGATAATTTTTTTTTGGGTCTGAGTTAGCTTTCTCTTTTTGCCTTTTTCCCAATCCACTTGTCTACATAGACAAATGGAAAAGACTCAAGTTTGAGGGGGAAAAAAAAAGCTGTTAATGAGCCTCAAAATCATGTGGTAGTGAGTAGTTAAATATAAATAAATTTATTTGCTAGCGATTTAAAATGGGTGTGGGATAGAAGAGTGCAACATGGAATTCTTACCAAATCCTAGGACAAGATCCTTGACAGAGGTACCTAAGCCTCTGGAAAAGAAAGTCAAAGGAAAGATGAGAGCTGAGATGATTAGCAAGGTTAAAAAAAAGCCTAATTTTAAGCACTAACAGCTGAGCTGAGAGGGGAATTAAGAAACTCAGCCAAAATTGAAGGCAATTGAGAAACATCCAGCTGAGCACCATGATGTAGACACTGAATGCTCTCAATTGGAAGAGACTGGGAAATAGCCTGGTGATAATTTATCACTAGAAAGCAAAAGAAGTCCTACAGGATTGGAGGCTTGGAGTTGTGCCACTATTAATGTTCTCCCTACCTACATCTACTTTCTTTGTGACCTAAACATTGTCTAATTCTATACATTCCCTGTGTGTCAACTCTTCCTACTGATGATATTTATTTTTTTCCTAAGTTTATGGAGAATATAGTTTGTTGCTACTTTCATTACTATACCATTTCATTAAATGACTTGGCTTTGAATTTTTATCATCTAGCTGATTATATATAGGCATATATATATATATATACATATACATACATACATATATCTATATTTACATATCTATATGGCTACATATCTATCTATCTATCTATCTATCTATCTATCTATCTATCTATTTATTTATCTATATCGTTTGATTAGGGCTCATTAACCCAGGACTTGGTACTGCAATTCTTTAGAGAATCTTTCTCTCTCTCCCTCCTTCCCTCCCTCCCTCTCTCCTTCTTTCCCTTCCTCCCTTCCTCTCTCTCTCTCTCTCTCTCTCTCTCACACACACACACACACACACACACACACAAACATACACACACACAGACACATATTAGAGGGGGAACCAGTTGACACTAGAAAAGTAAGGCAGTTTGTTTGAGTCCAACTCCTTAGAGTAAAAAGAACTCAAAATCTAGGTCATGTCTCTAATGATGAGGACTAGATATTTTTTCTAACACTACAAACTGAGGTATAGAACCTTGGGACCTAAATCCCCCTTTCCTGAATGGGAAGAACCCAGAGACACTCAGTG
The DNA here is from genome assembly GCA_023548195.1 of Bettongia penicillata ogilbyi. Lineage (NCBI taxonomy): Eukaryota > Metazoa > Chordata > Mammalia > Diprotodontia > Potoroidae > Bettongia > Bettongia penicillata. The sequence goes on from JAJHZJ010000880.1 coordinate 154,714, forward strand.
CCTTGTGAAATAAATCAGTTTTATTAAGTGAAGCTAATATACACACGTAGTGAAGAGACCTAGGCTTCAGCTAGTCAAAGAGGGAGTTTTAGGGTGAAGTTAATATAAATTTCAACATTTGGGAAGTATAGTAAGTCCAGTATGGGAGAAATGAGGGCAGCCTGAGGAAGAGAATTCTAGGAAACTAGAACAGGGAACCAGGGTATTTAGAAAGTCCAGAGTGTAACTGAGTAGTTAGAGACTACCCTAGGCTAGTTAAGTCAGTCTTGTGGTTGCAGACACAGTACATTGGTTCAGGTTTATTCTAGGACAGGAAACAAAGGATCACTGGTATGTCAAGTATGATCAATAATCATTTTAGCTCCTAACTGGTCAGTTCCAATCCCTTGGTCTCTCCTTCTCATCCTGGGATACAAGGGAGATTTAGCATATCAGAACAATTAGTATAAGCAATATATGCTTATTTCTACAAAGCAAAAACCACTTAAAACTCTAAAAAATGGGAAATAAAGTCATTTCATCTTTCTTCATGTTCTAAAACAACAACAACCCTAAAGTCATTACAAACTTGTGGGAGTGAAGCCAAATTACTAGAGTAAGAGCAGGGTCTTGCTTAAGATCTACCCAAACCCAAATACCTATAAAAATGACTAAACAAATTTTGGAGGAACAGAACTCCCAGAAAGACAGAGTGAAAAAAATATCAAGCCTAAGACAACCAGAATGGTTGAGAGGACAGGTCTGTTGCAACAGAGGAGAGGAGGGCAGTCCAGCATGGGCTGTGCAGGCATAGACTAGCCCCTATAAACCCAAAGGAGGCATTAAGGGACTGAATAAATGGCAACTGAGGAAGCTTCCCTGACTTTTCAACTCACAAACACTAAAAACAACTTAGAAGCTCAGTGGGAAAATTCCATCACATCTGAGAGGGAGAGAGAGAGAGAGAGAGAGAGAGAGAGAGAGAGAGAGAGAGAGAGAGAGAGAGAGAGAGAGAGAGAGAGAGAACCCCAGGCTAGGGCAGCAGAAACGGCAGCTTCCAGAGGTCTTAGCCTGCAGTCAGTCAGGGGATTAAACAACTGATTAGAAGGAGAAAACAGGGATCTTTTTGCTAGCACTGAGGTAGAATTCTGTTGTTTTGCGCATATTTGGATCTGGATTGCAAGCCAGGATAGTGGTCCTAGGGCAAGGAGGAGCATTGGCATAGCAGAACTTCTGGCAACAGTGGAGAAGGAACCCTCCATACAGTTCCAGGGCAGGAAAGAATGCCTATGGTAACTCACTGATCAGAGGATAGGTCAGGAGAGGAGTAAACACCTCTCTTTAGGTTATGCCATCTTAAAATTAGTGAAAACTTATAAAAACATTTCCCCAGAAACATCTCTTAAAAACAACTATACAAAATCCCTGAACTACCCAGATACCATGATAAAAAAAAAAAAAACTGCCTAAATATCATCTTTCAAGAAATTATGAAAGTAAACTGCCCTGATAATAGAAATTGAAAGAATCTACCAATCACTTACTGAAGGAGTTCCCAAAAAGAAAATTCCTGGGAATATTTTAGCCAAATTCCAGAGTTCCCAGGTCAAGGAGAAAATGTTCCAAGCAGCCAGAATCAAACAATTCAAGTTCTGTGGAAACACAATCAGGATAACACAAGATTTAGCAGTTTCCACATTAAAGGATCAGAGGGCTTGGAATATGATATTCCAGTGGTCAAAGGAGCTAGAATTAAAGCCAAAAATCACCTACCCAGCAAAACTGAGTGCAGTCAATGAGGAGAAAGATTGATATTCAATGCCATAGAGGAATTTGACGCATTCTTGAGAAACCAGAGCCAAATGATATTTCTTTAAAAAAGGACTTTCAAATACGAGACTCAGAAAAACATGAAAATGTAAAGGGAATGGGGTGGAGTGAAGAAAGCAGAGCAGAAGGATGGAACTGTAAAAGTTTTCCTCCCCTAGCCTATAAAATACCTGTAAGAACAACTCTAAACAAATTCTAGAGCAGCAGAAGCCACAAAAAGACAGAGTAAAAGACATTTCCAGTCCAAGGCAGCCTGGAATGGCAACAGGAAAGGTTTATCACACCAGCCTCAGAGAGGAGCGTAGCCCACAGAGCCCAGCCCAGTGCTGACTGCACAGTGTAGCAGAGACAGGACTGGAGGAGAGCTCATGGGACAGAATTCCCAGCAACAGCTGTGGTGCCCAGATTACTCATTCAACAAAAGCCAGAGCTATAAAAGTCAGTGAGAAAGCTTTTTCACCTGGATGAGAAGAGAACATGGTCTAGCCCCATTTCCAGGCCATCGCAGGGTCCATTTCTGTAGCCTTCTGCCTAAAGATCCTGGGGGAATCAAGCAACTAATCTGGATCTCAGGCCTGAGTGGTATTCCTGGGATGAAAAGAAGTGCTGGCTGGCATGCTGTATCTGGTGGAGGCTCTGGAGTGGGAATTCTACTTGCAGATCCTGGGCAGAAAAGCTTGTGGTTGTTCCCAGACCAGAGCTCAGGCTAGGAGAGAAGTAAGCTCCTCTCCCTTGATTGTACCTCTTTGGAGGAACTGAGAACTTATAGGTTCATAGCATATATGACAAAGTCCCCTTGACAAAATCAAATAGCTAATTGGGAAAATACTCAAAAAAAGGGAAAAAAATAAGACTATATGCTTACTTTCTTGGTGAACAGGTATTTTTTTCTTCCATTCTGCCAGAGGAAGACATAAAAGTCAAAGTTTCAGCACACAAAACCTCCAAAATTAATATGCAATGGTCTCAGAACATTCAAGAGCTCAAAAGGGATTTTGAAAATCAACTAAGAGAGGTGGAGGAAAAAATGGGAAAAGTAATGAGAGCAATGTAAGAAAATCATGAAAAGCAAGACAACAGCTTGCTAAAGGAGACTCAAAAAATGCTAAAGAAAAGGAAAGTGTTAAAAAAAGACTAACTCAAAAGGCAAAAGAGATGCAGGAAGCCAATGAGAAGAAAAATGCTTTAGAAAAGCAGAATTAGCCAAATGGAAAAAGAGGTTTAAAATTCATTGAGCAAAATAGCTCTTTAAAAATTAGAATGGTGGAGATGGAAGCTAATGACTTGATGAGAAACCAAGAAATTGCAAAACAAAACTAAATGAGTGAAAAAATAGAAGACAATGTGAAATATCTCACTGGAAAAACAACTGACCTGAAAAATAGATCCAGGAGAGGCAATTTAAAAATTATTGAAAATAAATATTGAAAGAGTCCATAGACCAACTCCTGAAATGGATCTGAACAGAAAAACTCGTAGGAATATTGTAGTCAAATTCCAGGGTTCCTGAATCAAGGAGAAAATACTGCAAGCAGGCAGGAAGAAACAATTCGAGTACTGTGGAAATATAAACAGGATGACACAGGATCTAAGAGCTTCTGCATTAAGGGATCACTTCTATATTAAGTACATCTTCCAGTACTTGGAAGATGATATTCCAGAAGCAAAAGGAACTAGGATGAAAACTATGAATCACCTACCCTGCAAAACTGAGTGTAGTACTTCAGGGTAAAACAGTTGTTCAATGAAATAGAAGACTTTCAAGCATTTTTGATGGAAAGACCAGCGCTGAATAGAAAATTTGTCTTTCAAACACAAGAATCAAGAGAAGCATGAGCAGGTACACAAGAAAGAGAAATCGTAAGGGACTTACTAAAGCTGAACTGTTTTCATTCCTATATGGAAAGTTAATATTTGTAACTCTTGAATCTTTTCTCAATATTTGGGTAGTTGGAGAAATTATACACCTATAATATAAATGGAGATCACAGGGTGAGTTGAATAGGAGGGGATGATATCTAAAAAATAAAATTAAGAGGTGAGAGGAAAAAATTGGAAGAGAAAGGGAGAAATGGAATGGAGGAAATTATCTCCTATAAAAGAGAAAAGAAGGAGCTTTTCCAATGGAATGAAATTTGGGAAGATGAGAGGGAAAAAGCAAAGCTTATACTCATCACATTTGGCTTAAAGAGGGAATAATATGCACACTCAGTTAGGTATGACAATTTATCTTACACCACAGGAAAGTAGAGGAGAAAGAAATAAATGGGATATGGGGGGAATAATTTGAAGTAAACACTTTAGGGGAGGGACAAGGTCAAAAGAGAGAATAGAATAAATGAGGAGCAGGATATGATGGAGGAAAATGTAGTAGGTCCTTCACAACATGACTATCATGGAAATATTTTACAAAACTGAACATATATATCCTATATTGAATTGCATGCCTTCTCAATAGAGATGTGTAGGGAGGGAGGAATGGAGAGAAGTTGGAACTCAAAATTTTAGAAACTAATGTTGAGAATTGTTTTTGCATAAACCTGGGATATAAGAAAAGTAATGGGTTATAGAAATCTATCTTTCCCTACAAGAAAAGAGAGAAGATGAGGATAAGGAAAGGGAAGGATGTGACAGAAAGGAGGGCAGATTAGCGGAAGGGTTAATCAGAATACATGGGTTTTGGGGGTGTGGGGAGGGGAAAGATGAGGAGAAAATTTGGGACTCAATATATTGTGGAAATGAGTGTTGAAAACTAAAACAGATTAATTAAAATAAAAAAAAAAAAACTCTGGAATCGATTGTGTGACCTGGGAGTCATTGGCACAGGATTGCTCAGCATGGTGTGCCCATATGAGAAAAGTAGCTATGCTCTATAAGCAAAGCAAAATTGAAACAGTTCAAAGGAAACAGGGTGCTCAAAGAGTACCCACTCCAAATATTCACATGAATTATCTGTGCCCTATCTCTGGTAGAGCGTTCTGAGTTCATATTGATCTGCTCAGTCACAGTCAAACACATTGAAATTTGATTCCATCTTATTGGTATCATTTTGGTCCTCTTGGAGAACGAAGGATAAGACTCAACCAGCTTATATTTGCTCCATTCTGATCTTTAAGGATTTATTTTCTGCAGTGAGCCTTTGGAATTCCTTTTCCATCTGGTCAATTATGATTTTTAAGGCATTCTCCCCATTGGCTTTTTGGATCTCTTTTTCCATTTGAGTTTCCTTTAACAAGCAGTTGACTCATTTGTTTTCATGATTTTCTTGCATCACTCTCATTTCTCTTCTCAAATTTTGCTCTATTTCTTACATGATTTTCAAAATCCTTTTTGAGTTCTTCCATGGCCTGAGACCAATTTATATTTTTTGGAGGCTTTGAATGTATATTTTGGTCTTCCTTGTCACCAAAGTAAGATTCTCTAGTCTTATTCTTTTTCTGGTTTTTGCTCATATCCCCAGTCATTTACTTGACTTTTGAGCTCTTTGTCAAGGTAGTTCTCTGCTTCCAATGGAGATAGAGGGGGTGTACAGTCAGTCATTTGTTCCACCCATAATCTGTGGGCCTAGAAATCCAGAAACAGCAGCTGTTCCTGCCCCTGCTCCTTCTGTGTGCTCCTCTGCCTCCTCCACCACCCTGGGACAAGGTCAGACCACTCTACTCTCTCACACGGGTCCCACAAATTTTTTCCACTGACCATCAAAATTGTCTTTGGTATTTTGGGGTCATGAAGTCTGAAAAATGCTGTATGTTCCAGAGATTCCATCCCTCTGAGGCCTGCTCAGGTCCTATCTTTGCCAGTGTGGCCCACAAAGAATAATGCTCTGCTTCCAGTGCGGCAAGACAGACACTTCCCATTCACCTTCCAGACTCTCTTGGGCTGGAGGTTTGCTTCACTTGGTCATTCTGTGGGTTGTGCATCTTCAGAAGATTTTAGAGTTTTTTTATAGGAATTTGGCTGGGTTTGGGGGAAGAGTTCTTGATGGTCCATGTTTTCTGTCCACAGCAGTGTAATGAGTACAAATATAGGGAACTCCATTTCACCAATGAGTATTAGCAATTGTTCTGCAATTTAAAAACCTTGGCTACCTGGGGCATTGAGGAATTAAGGAATTTACCCATAACCACTATATATCAGAGACAAGATGACAGAAAGAAAGGTCATTGAAATTCAACCACCTTATTTTACACATGAGTAAACTGAGGTACATATTGCTTAAGTCAAGGGTCACACAATTCCATGGGTCTTTGAGATAGGATTTGAAAGTGGGCATAAGTCTTTCTGACCGTGAAGCCAGTTCTCTGTTCATTACATCATATTGGTTCCCTTCAAAAATCCAACATTATATTGAAAGGTGATGCTAGAACCTTAAAAATCTGCAGTCCTATGGCTAGAGAAAACTGGGGACAAATGATCATTTTCCCTCAAAAAACATTCATCAAATGAAAAGCTGAATCTGTAGAGTTCATTTGTAATGTTGAGCTTTCTTATGTGGAAATCACTTCTATACATCTACAGCTGCCTATGTCTCCTGTTCAGTTTCTAAATTGCCAATCTTGCCTCCTCCCCTTACTTTGAAAACAGGTATCAGACTTTACCTTTGGCCACTGGAAGCTTCCTCCTGACACAAAGAGAGCAACAAGAAGAAAGAGCAGTCCTAGGTACCCCAGGGTTGACAATGGATACTTCCATTTAGCAGTCTTTCTTTGTCCCCCTAAAGGCATCTCTGTTAGACCATGCATCTCCAAAGCTCCACAGATATCTAGGTGTTAAGAGACAGGACATTTCTGAGTTTGGTTTCAAGAACAACTCAAAAAAAATGGGAGGGCTTTTTAGTCATCACCCAAACAGACATGCTGAAGCTACACAGAAAACATTACTATGGATGACACCCTGGAAAGATGTGATAATGGCCCAGTATTCAGCATCCTGTAAATGTGTTGGGTTTACAGGCCTTAATGTGGTTCCCTCATCAGACCCCTCACCGTCATCATCACTGACTGCCGTTGGCTCTTGAATCTCCTCTGTAAATTCATGAGACCTGCTCTGGTAATTCTTGTGGTCTGAAAGAGTCATTTGTACTTGTGACCTCTCACCTGAGGTCTCTGAGTGCTGAACTGACATGGGGGTAGCAAGACCCTTGTAAGAAATGTAACCTGTCTCATCTTCTTCAAAATGTTAAGGCAGTCCACTTCATCCATTCTGGATATCTTTCCCTCATTTCTTTAATGTTTCCAGGTCATGTGGTCTGGGACCATAAAGTAAATCAGCAAAAATCTGTTCACCTAAACTTAATTACTCCAAAGAATCAGAAATTAAAGATGCAGATTAACTTTCCTTTTCCAATTCAAATCCCTTACACTTTGATGTATTACCCTCTCAAGTAACAAATCTGAGATAAGAAACTGAAATCCAATGAATAGTAATAACGAGCACATTTTACTTCCCCATTTTCATGTCCTAGGGAAATGATAATTGCTTATGTCATCCTGGAGTCTGAATTGGGGGAAACATTTTTTGTGTATCCTGCAGTGTAAATACAATCACTTACACAAAGAAGATTCATCATAAATATTTGATTAATATGGATAACTGTCATTTAATTTATTAGGTTCATGTCAAGAATAATTTCTTTGTTATTTAGTAGTTCCATAATTGGTTATTATTTTTTTATTTCTTTCCTATCTTCTATACCCCTTTCTCTCCAAAAATATCAGAGTAAGAATTACTTTTCCCACACACCTAAGAAGTAAAGTGAAACTCTACTACCTTAGCTAACGCATTCCTTTCGTTAAGAGCATTGGTGTTTCTTGAGGTGAATTCTAAACTTGCATCTTTTCAACTTCTACTCTATCCTGTTAGATTTATACTCTAGGACAACTAGATGGCATTCTGGATAGAGTCATAGACCTGGAGTCAGGTTAGACCTGAGTACAAGTCCAATCTTAGATACTTACTAGCTCTGTCATATTGGACATATCAGCAAACCTCTGACTGACTCACTTTCCTTAATTGTAAAACAGCAATAACAGTAGCAATTATTTCTTAGGGTTTTAGGAGTATCAGATATAATATGCATAAATTTATTAGCCTTGTTCCTGGCAAACAGTGGGTAATTGATGAATCATTGTATTGCTTCTTCCTAAACAGAAAAAAAAATCTTATTCCAACCCTATCAATAATTACAAACTGCTATTATATCCATTCCAGGGTCCCTCTTTCACAGGTCAAGTATCACTAATATATCATTTTTGTTCCAAAACCATCCTAAATACAAGATTTATTTACCTGTAACAGAGAACAGATATTTAACAAGGATATGCATCAATAACACTGAGATGACTAAGATAAGGAAAGCTACTTGTTTCTAAGCTGCCTATGGCTGTCTGCTAGCCAAGCAGCAGAGATCACCTAAAAGCCCCTCTAACTCTAACGCTAACCTTAAGTGTATGTAGGCAATCAGAAAGTAAAAACCCCAAATGAACTGAAACAATTTAGTCTGTAGTGTGGTTTCAATACTTTTTAAGGAAAAATAAAAACAGACACACTAACTAGTCTAACTTGAAAGTATATAGGGATTACAATATTGCTTCTACATGCAAAGCAATGACATTTTTATTCCCATAATTTATTTCAGTTAGGGCTTGAACCATTGCGTAATGCAAACCTACAGAAAAGCACTAAAACCTTATATCAACTGAATAAATCTTGGTTGAAATTCCTGTAATTTTAAAATGTCTCCATTAAAATTCCTCCAAAAAAACTATTGAGAACGATGAAATTTTCAAAAGCAAAATAAAATTATTGGACTCAGATATCAGATTTTATCTTTCAAGTTGGTCATTCTTTTTCTGTTTTGCCTTGATTAGTCTTCACAAACCAAACTTAATGTAAGCGTTACAATATATATTCTCATTTTAGCATGGGGAGTGCTACAGAAGGAAGGAAGCATGGCTCAGCTCAGTCTACCATATGGTATACAACCATTTCAAGTAAATATTCTTGCTAACTGGTGACAAATTTTTATTTTTTATCCTGCTAAAATTAAAAGTATTATTAATAAAATTAAAATTTTCCAACTCAAATCAATACATAAATCTCTTCAGTATGGTTACTGTTTTGATATCTTTTGATCTCTCATATATTCTCCCCTTCCTGTTTTACCACTTTTCAGCCTCCATTTTCACTTGCTTTGCCTTCTGTCTCAGTTACTGTTAGGAACCGACTCTCTATTCTCAGTCCTCTTCTTGTCTTTTTTTTTTTATATTCATAAAAAATAAACATTTAGTTAACTTTTATATTCCATACTCTTGACTTAAAGAAAATCAGTTGGATCCTGTATCCAATAGCATTGTCAAGCCAATTGTTACAGAACCCTACTCTAAACCATGACACTATTTCCATAAGATAGCTAGATGGAAAGGGAGATAGAGTCCTGAAGAGAGTAATATATGACTTTAAACTTTTTCTCAGATGTTTATTAGTTATGTGATTTTGAAAAGTTATAATTTCTATTTTCTTCAGTTTCCTCAATTGTAAAAACAATAATAACACCTAATTCACAGGGTTGTTGTTAGGATCAAATGATATATTGTAAAAAAACAGCATAGTTCCTTGTATGTAGTAAGGGACTAATAAATGCTGCTTTTCTACCTCTAACTTTCTCAGGAATATCCATCAACAAGCTATTATTTGGCACCTCTTATATCAAATGCATTATACTAGACTTTATCCACTCCCATGGCTTTAAATATCACATTTATCACCTTTAAATATCACCTTCATCTTTATAAAGGTTAAAAATTAGGCACATTTCCATTGCTCACCCTTGAACTTAATTTCAAAAAATGATCTTGAATAATTCTGTTACTATATTTTTTTCTGATACCTCAGATTCTATATCATGTTAAACTTCTCACTTTCTCTTCACAATATCCTAATTTTTATATGTTTCTTTGCAAGGCCCTCTTTTTTCTTTGAGGTCATTTCCATGTTGAACAATCTGTGGATGAAATAGAGAGAAAAATATTTTGTGTAAATAAAGAAGTATTAATATGCAAATGATATAAGCTATCACTGCCATTATGGATGAACATTTCGACACTTAAAAGGAGTAGAAAAAAACATCGTTTTAATATGGCATGTTTGTGTATACAAAAAAAAATAACTTTCAGATGGAATTTGTGTAATTTTGGAGAAAATTAATTTCTGTAATAAAATTAAAAAGTCAACTCTCTATGAACAATATAAAATGATTTCTCACTTGATTAGGAATAAATTAGTGTGTGTGTGTGTGTGTGTGTGTGTGTGAGAGAGAGAGAGAGAGAGAGAGAGAGAGAGAGAGAGAGAGAGAAAGAGAGATACTTTATTAAAAAAAATCAACTAATGTGAAAGTGACATGATTTCTTAATCATCAAAGAAAGTAAATAACCATTTTGAAGACACTATAGATGCAAAGGACTATTAAAATTGAATACTTTGAATGCATATGTTTTGCAACTTAAAAAAGGACAGGTAAATATTTTTAAATGTGTAAACTCTAGGAGACTGAAGCATTATTTATAAAATATAATTATTGCTTTGATAGACAAATTTTAGGAATGTATAACTTATTGAGATTAATTATTGTAAAGAGACCCTTTTTTAAAGCCATTGAAGTAATAGTAATTTTGAACACCTTAGTTATAGAAAAAATTTTCTAGAAGCTGAAGCGAAGACAAAGCAATGGAGGCGGAGTTGCTCTTTTGGATCAATGATGGTTAAAACAATTAGCTTAGAGAAGGTTTCAATTGAGCAATTACTAATTGGTTGGATAAAGATCTGGCTACATTAGCCAAAAATCTCATTAGCAACTATATCCTTTCAGTGCCACCTAGGGCTGGAAAAAGGAAAACTGCTTTTATAAGAAGGGTTTATTTGTTGTTGTTTTGCGGGGTATTGTTTGTTTTTTCCTACCACCTTTGTGAAAAGTAGAGGGAAACTTGTTGCTTGGTTACCTTGGTGAACTGCCTGAGTCACCTTGATATTCTTTGGACTCCATTCTATTTCAACAGCACAAACAGCTGGGAGAAAGGATAACTGATTGGTCTTGACCTGAAATTGACAGTTTGACTAGCTTTTTTCTATTTTAAAGAGAATTGCCATTCTCATTGAGTTCTTTCTTAATAGTGCTTTCTCAACATTCTTTTAAATGGGGTGATAAATTGAAAAAATAGTTTATGAATACTACATTCCAGTAGAGAAGAGAACAGAACAGAATTTACCTGATTGAAGTAATCAGCAGCCAAATAGTGAGAAGAAAAATTCCTTGTGGTTTAGGTGTTCCTAAATAGAACAATAGCACTGAAACCTGTAGTATGGTCGTGGGTTCCTTAAGGACACAATATCCTTTGTTCCTAAGCTTCTATAAATGTGTACACACCTTTCATCAAAGAAATTGAGTAATCTTTGGAAAAGAAGATGTATATTCATATGTGTGAGATGTATTTAATTACTATATATTTGTTTTAATAACTATCTTATTGTTAACTTGCTTTGCTTTATTTTTTAAGTAAATAATTTTGATAAAAATCTAAAAATGATCACTCTAAATATCTGGTTCAGTAAGTATAAAATTCCGTTTAGGTTGCATGACCTTGTGAGTGTTTGACTATATATTAAGAATATGAATTGGATGGGGGCTGGATGGACAAGTAGGGTGCTGAATAGAGAAAGTATTTGTTACCTCACCAGGATTATTGGAGGATTATGACAGAGTTTGAACATAACTAACGATGTCGTGATAATGATCTCTAGTAACTAAAGTCTAGTGTTAGTGTGAGAGTAGGTTGGAGTGAATAAGACAGATCAAAAGACTGAGTGGGTTATAGATACACCCTCATTAGAGCAGTGATATCATTATACATTTAGTGACATGACTAAGAGTTTATATCTCATTTTGACTATATACATACTGTAACTTCACATTTGCCATGTAATTCTTTGATAACACAATCATCCCAGTATTTCTGGCTTGAAACCTTGAATTATCCATATTCAAATAACCATGTTCAATAAACCTATTCACACAAATATGTTTTAGAACTTTTTTTTCTCATTTCCAGTAATTCCACTACATCACGTGAATACAGAACCATTTAGGCTTATGTGAACTCTTACTGGATTATTCTAACTGTTTCATAATTGGTACACTTAACTAGCCTCTTCCTTTTTCCATCCACCCTGTGGCTGCTAGTGCATCAATCTTCTGCTAAAATTCTTTAGTAGCTCCCTATTGTCCAGTGAATAAAATACAATCTGCTTTTCAAAATATGTCAAGATCCTCGATGACAGAATTACAACTTACTTTTCTGAGTATGTTTCATACAACAATCCTTTATGTCCTCTACTTTTCAGTCAGACAAGTTTACCAGATCTTACACTGTCTTGTACTGTCCTTTTACACATCAGTAACTAAAAGCAAGCTGTCCTTTTATCTAGAAAGGAATCTGCGCCCAATTTCAACTACTTACATAATTCTCCAAGGTACTGCTAAGGTGGCAGATATTCTTTCCCTAGATTTCTTTCCCTTTTCAAGGGATTCTATTTATACGTTTTTGTACTCAACAAGCTATAACTCATATTATTATTATTTGTAGATGTCTTCATTTTCACTAGTAAATAGTTGTTTTTCAATTTTGTGTACCTACTCACCATGTCTTACACATAGTTTATACTTAATGAATTTATATTTACATAAATTGAAATACAAATTGTCTAGGGCTTCATAATATTCTGATATATAATTCTGCAAGTAAATCACACCCTTCAGTCTTGTCAGGTTCTATGTGTAGCCAAAAAATACTTGTTAATAGATTAATCTTAGTTATGCAGGGATTTGCTACTAAATAAGAGTTGGCTATTAAAAAAAAACAATATCAAGTATAATACATTTCAAACTTTGATTTATGTTATTAACATTTTCACCATCAGTTTCTTAAGCCTAAACAATCAAAAGAAAAGTAACTCAAGTATCACTTGAATGTTTGTCAGTTTCTAAGGCATAAATGCTCATATCAACAATTGAACAATTGAACCTATCCTAGATGACTCCATCATGACCCATTCTATAGGATACACTGGCTTAAATTTAAAAAAAGAATGAAATAAGCAACATGATGAGAAGACCAAAATAATACCCAGTGCCTTCATGGGAAGACTACAGGCTCAGAAACCTATTTTTTATCAAAACTTCTTTCAGGAAATCTGATTATAATCTTGGTTGGGAAGTTAAAATATTGTCAACATAGTAGTGATATAAAGGATAAAAGTATATATTCATGGAATTTGGTGTGAAGTCATTATCCCTTTGTCTCACACCATCCCACTGCATCCAATTACCACAGGGTACACATAATACATTAGTACTTTTAAATCATACATGGAATAGTAAAGACCTTGTCAGTCATTGATATATAAAAATTACCAAATATTTTTGTCTTGTCTAAGAAATTACATTGCATTAATTTTGCACATACCTTTATATGTACATTCCCCCCCAAAATAACGTAAGGTAACTTGAGAGCAAGGATCATTTAATTTTATCTTTAAATCTCATAACTTAATACAGCCCTTAGTCCAAAGTAGTTTCATAATAAATTCTCATTGATTTATTAATCAATATTCCAACAAATCAGAATCCTGTCATGTTATAGAATCTGTCTCTTTTGAAATACGAGACAGGTTAGTTCAAGTTTTTTAGGATCTACATTGACATAAATATTCATTTATTTCCTGACATGGATCTCCAGGGAATTTCGTATTTTTAATAATTCAGTTGACTTTTCATAACAAATGTACACTAAGGCATCTTATCAACATTTATCATATTAATAAAGCTTGGGTAAAAAAAAGCAAAGATATAAATATGATTGAATAATTTGATTTGTTCAATACTTTGCATTTAAGAAATGTTTTCACAATACTCTCTTATCATTTGGTTGATAAAAGCTTTTGTCTAAGACAGGTTGTCTTTTAGTTAGAGGAAATTGAATGTAACAGTTGAATGAACCAAGTTATATTATCAGCCATGTAAGTCTAAAAGTAAAACAAGCCATTTTAATCATATCAAACAACATTTTATTTGCTCTTCATTAGGTTATTTACTTTGCTTAGTCATGAGATGTCAAATGTTGAAGTACCTTTTTTTCTTGCCACATATCTAGTTTTCTACTTTGCAAAATATGATTAAATTATAGTTATCTCTTCTAACAGAAGAGATGAGTTACTGGGACAGTAAAAATAGATGATTAATTTTTTTTATATTTGACTACAGAAAGTAGTAGCAACAATGCTTGTATAATATTCAGTCTCACTTTCAGATATACACACTAGCCCTACAAAATGCATCTTCTGGATTTTGTCCCTTACTCATTCACATAAGTGATCGGAGCCCCTCAAAAACATCTGAGGGCCAATTCAGCTATGCCAGAAATATTTCTGAAAGTAATGAAATGAGAAAACTGAGAGTTTAAGTTTCAAATATTTGGTTAATGTAGAATTTCTTTCCCAAAATTTTCTTTTCTTCAATTATGTAATAAAATAATATTTTATGATCTGTTTTAAAATATATAATTGGTGGACTACAATTAATGCTTATATGTTTAAATTATGTAATGTTTGGCCAGATTATAAATTTAAAACACTGTACTATTACTGGAAATGAGTTATCTGAATTAGATATTTGGTTTTAAATATGCCCTCTTCATGTTCCATTGAAAACAAAAAAAAAAAAGTGTATATCAGGTTAATCTGATTTGGAAATAGTCTTTCAAAGAAAGCTTTTCTTTGGCCTATAGTTTGATCTTTTAAATTGTTCTATGACATTCTTCTAAGCACAGTGCTGTCTTGTGACTTCCTCACAAAGATGTCCTTTGCAAGGACAGTTGTTATTACTTAAGGAAGATATAGCAGACAGAGTGTTAGCATATGCATATATACACACATATGTGTGCATATAGATTGATCAATTTGTACTGATATCAACATATTGATATCTATCTATCTATCTTCTATCTATCTATCTATCTATCTATCTATCTATCTATCTATCTATCTATCTATCTATCTATCTACTTATCATCTATCTATGTATCTACCTGATAGGAAATGTTTGCTAGGAAAAATAATTTAAATCTTCTTGTTAGTTTTTTTTTTCTTCCATGCCACCATGAATGCAGAAGAAAACATCAATACAGAAACAAAGTCTACTAAACACCAATGTTCCCCTTAATATTTTTAAAGTTATGAGCAGGCAACTATGCTATTTGAATAAGAAATCATGAAATCTGAAAATGTGTGATTACAGTTCAATGTTACAAT
Organism: Bettongia penicillata ogilbyi; assembly: GCA_023548195.1. NCBI lineage: Eukaryota > Metazoa > Chordata > Mammalia > Diprotodontia > Potoroidae > Bettongia > Bettongia penicillata. The sequence continues at coordinate 169,882 of JAJHZJ010000880.1, forward strand.
TGAATAAAATTTATAAAATTCAATCTGACAAATATAATTATATTCATTGTTAATGAGTTGCATGATATTTTGCCAAAAATCATTTTAAGGTTTGCACTTTCTCTTTAGTCACAGAGCTCCTATGCAAGTGTACTATTTTCTTATTGCCCCATACCTGAACTTTTGCAATAGAGTGAGGGTTGCTCTTGTCTCAAGCTTTTTTCCCATTCTAGTCCATTCAATACTTAGCTGAGTAAGTTGTCTTTCTAAATGACTGGCCTTATTATATCATTCCACTTATTGGTAAAATAAGTAGTGATTTATAATTTCCAAGGTCAATATTTTGGCTTCAAAAGCTCATTATAACTAGACATATTTCTACCTTTCTAGTGTTTTTTCTCCTCCACATATATTATAATCCAATGGCAATGACATTCTTCCAGTTCTTCCAGCACGACACTCAATAATCTTACTCCATGCCTTTTCATGTCTATCTTCCCTACTTGGAAAGCTATCCCTCCTTATCTTTACCTCCTCACATCCCTGATTTTCTTCAGTTCTCTGATCAAATTCCACCTTCTATAGTGGACATTTCTTAGCATCCCTGTGAAGTAGTAAAAATTAGTTTGATAACTACACCTTGACCAAACCCATGCAGGGAGGCTAAGAGTAATATTCCTAGAGACCAGGTGTTATTTCCTTCCCCCTCTTTATTCTGACCAGCATCTTACTGAGTCTTCGACATAAAATTCATTTTTAATCGGACTAGGGGAAAGAGAGGAATTAAAATGTCAGTAACATCTTGTTGGGAAGAGAGAACAGATATATTATGGATAAAAGAGTATAACACAAAAATGTTCACAGTACTGAAAATCTTGAAATAGTTTAATAGATATTTTTCTTCCTCTTATAATGTAAGATTTTATGCTATTACTCCATTTTTTAAATTTTATATCATTGTTTTTCTATCACTTTAATGTACTAATCCACTCATCTCCTTTGCAAAACATATCATTCCTTTCAACAAAGAATAAAAGAGAAAAGAAATACAAACAGCTCAGCAAATTTAGTGGGCACAATTTCCAAGTCTAATATCATTGTACGCACCTTTGCAATGTATAGTCCCTAGCATCTGTTAAGAAAACAGGTATTTTTTAAATCTCTTTTTCATTGCCAACTTCATTCTAATTGCAGAGTGTTTACTTGCAGTTTATTTATTTTTTTAAATTAAATTATTATAGTCAGACATTGGAAAATATGAGGTTAAAAACTAGTTATAGGGCAACATCTCATATTATATGCCAAAGCAAAGCTGAAATGGATACATGATATATGTGTGTATGTATATATGTGTGTATACATACATACACACATGCATATATATATATATTATATTTACATTTATATGTGGGGTGACACCATAAGCAAATTTGAAGAGTATGAAATAGTTTACCTGTCAGAGCTATGAAGAAGAGAAGAATTTGGGAATAAAGAAGACAAGAGAGCATTACAAAACGTGAAATCAATAATTTGATTATATAAAAATGAAAAGGTTTGGAGAAATGAAACCAAAACAACCAAAGTTAGAAAGAAGTCAGGAAACTGGGAAATTTTTGAAGCAACTATCTCTGAAGGTTTCATTTCTCAAATACATGGGAAGATAAGTCAAATTAGTAAGAATACATGTCATTACTTAATTGAAAAAAGTTCAGTGGATATGAACAGTCAGTTTGCAGACAAAGAAATCAAAACTGTTATTAATCATATAAAAATTCTCTAAATGATTATTGATTAGAGGAATGTAAATTAAAGTAACCCTGTGGTACCACCTCATGCCTATCAGATTGTCTAATATGACAGAAAAGGAAAATAATAAATATTGGAGGATATGTGGGAAAACTGGGCCATTGATGCATTGTTCATGGGGTTGTGAACTGATCCAACCATTCAGGAGAGCAATTTATTTCTATGCCCAAAGATCCATAAAACCATGCATATACCCTTTGATCCAGCAATATCGCTATTTGGTCTATATCCCAAAGACATGAGAAAAGAATAAAGAGAAAAAATATTTGTATAAAAATATTTATAGCAACTCATTTTGGGCTGCTAAGAACTGGAAATTGAAGGTATATCAATCAGTTAGGGAATGGCTGAACAAGTTGTGGTATATTATTGTGATGAAATATTATTATGCTATAAGAAATGACAAACCAGATGATTTCTGGAAAACCTAAAAAAGGTTTACATGAACTGATGAAAACTGAAATGAGCAAAACCAGAACAGTGGACACATTAACAACAATATTGTATAATGATAAACTATGAATGACTTCACTATTCTCAGCAATACAATTATCTAATAAAATCCTAAATAAAAAAAATGCAATTTGCCTGAAAAGAAAGAACTGGTCTCTTCTGAAAACAAACTGAAGCATATGATTTTTTCACTTTATTTTTTTCTTTCTTTGCTATTTTTCTTTCTGTGAATTTTCTTGTACAAAAAGATTAATATGAGAATGTTTTACATGACTGCACATATAGAGCCTTTATAAAATTTCTCACTGTCTTTAGGAAAGAGAAGGAAAGGAGTGAGGCAATTAGGGATAGAATTTGAAAATCAAAACATTTAAAAAATACAAAAATGTTAAAAAATGTTTTAACATGAAATTAAATATTAAAATGATTGTTTTTGTTATTTTGTATCATTTTCCTACTTCTACTTACTGTGTTTTGTAAACATCTTCCCATGCTTCAGTGAATTGTTCCTATTCATAATTTCTTATAGGTTAATATTATTGCTTATGTTCATGTGCCATGATTTATTAAGGCATTTCTGAACAGGCAAATATTTACTTGTTGTGCATGGTACACTATGCAAAATTGCTGCCATAAACATTTTGAAATAAAATAGATATTTTTTACTGTCTGGTCGGGGGGGGGTCTCTGTGTCAAGGGTTATGATTATTTTAATCACTTTCTTAGCATAATTTCACATCATTTTCCTGAATATTTGACCATTTCCAACCAGTGTTCCCCATTCCTTTTTATTTCATATTTCCAATCAGATGATTGTGATGCAAAATTTCAGAATTCATTGTTGTTGTTGTTTTGCATTTTTAATTTTTTTAATTAATTAATTTTTAGTTTTCAACATTCATTTCCACATGATTTTGAGTTCCAAATTTTCTCCTGAGTTCTCCCCTCCACACTTCTCAAGAGATCGTGCATTGCGATTATCTCTTCCCCCAATCCGCCCTCCTTTCTACTGCACCTCTCCCTTCTGTCATCCCCTTTCCTAATATTTTCTTGTAGTGCAAGATACATTTCTATGCCCCATTACCTGTATATCTTATTTCCTAGTTGATGTAAAAAACAATTTTTAAAATTTGTTTTTTAAACTTTAAATTCTGACTTTGCTCCTTCCCTCTTTCTCTCCCTCCCCACATATCCACACTGAGAAGGCATGCAATTTGATATATGCTTTACATGTGTAATCAAGAAAAAAAATCTTCCATAACAGTCATGATGTGAAAGATTAATAGGATTTCCCTCATTCTTTCCTGCCCCCCCATTTATTCTTTTCTATCTTTTGACCTTATCCCTCCTCAAAAGTATTTACTTCTAATTTCCCTCTCTTCCCATTTGACCTCCCTCTATCATGGCTCACAGGCTCCAGTTGATCCCTTTACTTCCACTTTTCAGTAGTGTATGATAGATTTTCAAAGCAAATTGAGTGAGCGTGTTATTCCCTCCTTAAGCCAAATGTGATGAGAGTAAGGCTCTTTCTTTCTCATTTCCTCCTTCTTCCTCTCCATTGAAAAAGCTTTTTCTTTCCTTTACTTAGTACGTTCTAATTCTACCTTTCTCCTTCTGATATATTCCTCTCTTACCGCCTTAATTTCATTATTTAGACACCATTCCTTCATATTCAACTCACTCTGTGTCCTCTGTCTATATGTATACAATCCCTCCAACTGTCCTAATACTGAGAAAAGACTCAAGAGTTGCAAATACTCTTTTTCCATGTAGGAATGTAAACAGTTCAAATTTAGTAAGTCCATTATGATTTCTCTTTCCTGTTTACCTTTTCATACTTCACTTGATTCTTGTGTTTAAAAGTCAGTTTTTCTATTCAGTTCTGGTTTTTTCATCAAGAATATTTGAAAATCCTCTACTTCACTGAATGACCATTTTTTTTTTCCCATGAAGCATTATATTCAGTTTTGCTGCATAGGTGATTCTTGATTTTAATCTCAGTTTCTTTGACCTCTGGAATATCATATCCCAAGCCCTTTGTTCCCTTAATGTGGAAACTGCTAGATCTTATGTTAACCTGATTGTGTTTCCACAGTACTCAAATTGTTCCTTACTGACTGCTTGAAATATTTTCTCCTTGACATGGGAGCTCTGGAATTTGACCAAAATGTTCCTAGGAGTTTTCATTTTGGAATCTCTTTCCGAAGGTGATCAGTGAATTCTTTCAATATCTATTTTACCCTCTTGTACTAGATTATCAAGGGAGTTTTTCTTGACAATTTCTTGAAAGATTCTTTCTGAGATCTTTTTTTGTTCATGGCTTTCAGTTACTCCCATAATTTTTACATTTTATTTCCTGGATCTATTTTCCAGGTCAGTTGTTTTTCCAAAAAGATATTGTACACAGACTGCTTTTTGCTTCTCCCTTTGGTTTTGTTTTACAATTTCTTGGTGTTTCAAAAATTAGCTTCCATGTATTCCATTCTACTCTTTAAGGAATTATTTCTTCAGTGAACTTTTGGACCTCCTTTTCCATCTGGTCAATTCTGTTTTTTAAGGCATTCTTCTCCTTGTTGGTTTTTTGGATCTCTTTTGCCATTTAGGTTAGTCTATTTTTTAAGGAGTTATTTTCTTCTGCATTTTTGGATCCCCTTTAGCAGTTGACTCACTTTTCATGATTTCCTTCCATCTTAGTTCCCCTTCTAATTTTCAATCTATTTCTCTTACTTGATTTTCAGAATCCTTTATTGAACTATTCCATGGCCTGAGACAAATTTGTATTTTTCTTGGAAGCTTTGTATGTAGGAGCTTTGACTTTGTTGTCTTCCTCTGCTTGTGTGTTTTGTTCTTCCATCTTATCGAAATAAAATTCAATAGTCTGATTCTTTTACCACTTTTTACTCATTTTCCCTGCCATTTCCTTGACTTTTCAGGGGTAAGGGGCTCTACTGTGAGCTGACTGAACCTCCCTTAACCTGTGAGTCTAGAGTTCCAGAAACAGCTACTGCCTCTGCCTGCTGTGGCTGCAGTGAGCCCCTCTACCTCCTCTACTGCCCTGGGTCTGAGACCATACCACTCTACTCTCTCACACAGGTCCAATAGGTTTTTTCCACTGACTTTCCAATTTGTCCTTGGCATTTTTAGGTTTTTGAAGTCTGGAAAACACCACAGGTGCCAGAGATTCAGACCCTTGAAACCTGCTCATGTCCAGTCTGTGCCATGGTGGCCCACACTGGACTGTACTTCCATGGCATTCCTGGAGACCTTTCAGGCTATCTTGGGCTTGATAATTGCTTTACTTCATTATTCTGTGCATTCTGCAGCTTCTGAATTTGTTTAGTCATTTTTACAGTATTTTCCTGGGTTTGGGGGGACAGCTCTAACAAGTCACTGCTTCTGCTCCACCATCTTTGCTCTACCACTTTGTTAGTTTTTTTTGTTTGTTTGTTTTTCTTACTATAACTAATTTGGAGCAATATTTAGTATATGCTTATACTTTACAATTCTTTTGAGGACTGTTTGTTCATATTATTTCACATAAAAATCCTAACTTTATCCATTTACCTTTGAAGGATAGCTCTTTTTTTTATAATTGTGTTGAACAGATCCTGGATATTAAATCATTATTAGATTTAATAATTTTTATTGCATGAAGTTCTCTGACTTGTCAATTTTCCTTTACATATAAACATTAATAATCAGTCATTATTTCTCACACTCTCTTAGTATATCTGTTTGTAATTGCCATTTCCTTCCTCCTAATGTTTATTCCTATTTCTTCTGGACTTTGAAGTCAGATAAAAAAGGTTGTGTAAAAGTGCATACAAATAAGAATAAAAATTTACCCTAAAATAGGAGATGCCACCCAGAGGTACAGTATATATAAGCTTTGACATGCTTTTCATTTGCTTCTTGGTTTCCGGATATATTTCAGATACATAAAGATTCTATATTGCTGACTGGCAGGTATGTGAAGTGTGAGCATATTTGTTTTTAGCTTGTTTTGCAATCAATGGATCAATAGCAACTTGAAGGGAAGTCCCCTGAGGAGGATCCAGTGATCTACTTTTATTCTTGTTCTGTTAAATTTATTTTCTATCAATGTAAGAAAAGAAGCTATAGAAGAATGTCTTTTCAAGTTTGAAAATGGTACAAAGCTGGAAGAGATAGCTAATACATAACAACATCAAAAATTAAAATTCAATTTAGATAGATATAAAAATCTACTTTTGAATTCATAAGACACTTCATATGACTAAGATGGGAAAGGTGAAGTACGGCTAAAGTTCGAATAAAGAACTAGAGCTTCAGTGTATTGCCAAATGAGGTTTTCCAAGCTCTCTGACATGCTGTTTAGCATGCATGTTAGACAAAAGAGTTAGTGCACCCTTACACAATATTAAAAGAGGCACAGCATTCAGAGATGATGGTTCTCTTAGATATACTCCATCTTATATGTCTTCACTTTGAGTACTGTTTAGATCTGTGCACCACATTTTCAACAGAAGAGATAGAAGTATATATGTTCAGAAAAGACTAACTGGGGGAATGAGAGAAGCACGGAATGTTCCATGCAAGGACTGGTTAAAAGTATTTGAGACGTTTACCTTAGAAAAGGGAGAAAGGGCATGTCAGTCCTCTTACTCTTTGGATGACTATCATAGGGAAGAAACATTGGATTGCCTGGAAGTTTCAGAGAATCAAATTTAGATTGATACCAGAAACAATTTACTGATAATTAGAGTTATCTACAAGTAGAATGGAGAAAGTTAGATGACTCAGTGGATAGAGAAATGGACCTGGAGTCTAGAAGACATGAGTTCAAATATTATGCTACTTATAATCTGTGTTATCATGGAAAATCACTTCACCTCTGTCTCCCTTAATTCACTGGAGAAGAAAATGACAAATCACTTCAATATCTTTGCCAAAAAATCCCCACAGACAGTATAATTCATGGGTTTATGATGAATTTGAAATGACTGAAGAATAAGAGCAGAATGGGTTATCTCTATAAGGTGTTACTAGTCTATTACTGGAAGTCTTCAGAGAATAGGCAAATGAACATTTGCTGAGGTTATAAAAGAAGAGAATTTATAAATTCCACCAGATGACCCTTAAGGTCTCTTCTTCCTCAGAGATTCTGTCATACTTTGATTTTTGCATTCTTCCTTTTTGTTTTGACTATTATTTGTTAAGACATTTTAGGCATTATTGGAAACATAAAGAAGAGTGTATCAAATCAGTAGAAAATTTTAATATTAAATTGGGAAAGTGAAAAAAATGATACAAATAAAACTCTTGAAATAATGATATCAAACCTTTTTCTCTGGAATAACTAGGGACATTAATCTTCATATGTTTACAGAAAAAAAAATGAAGCTTTTAAAATTGTGAAATACACAAAGGAGAGGAGAACCTTGACAACAATAGTTCTGATCTCTGTGGTCACTTTTGAAAACTGCAAAGATCAGATACCTCAGGTACAAGCACTTCTATTTTGACAAAGCTAATTATCAGTATTTTATGATTATGTCTCTGTATGGTAGAAATATGTCTGAAAATGGAAAAAAAATTATCTACATTTCCATTCAGAGAAAAAAAAACACAAATAAATACAAAAGAGCCATCAGGCAACATTTTCCAAGTATTCAAACTTGGAACTGCAATATCATAATCTAGGAAATCCTACTAAAATGAAGCCATGAAATCATATTAGTAAAATGAAATTTATTGCTAGTGTCAGCCACTCTAAATGAGATTTCTGTTAGGACATATTCCCAGTAGAAATTAAGAAAATCTTTTATGTTTAATTAAACCTCATAGTGCACAAGGACCTATGGAAGCATGGCCTCTAGATAATGCTTAAGTGACCATATTCTGTCTTTATCAATTTTTAAAAAATATAATTATCACAAAATATACCCACCTAGTTCATTATTAGAGCAAAGATAATTACATAAAACTTCACATTTCTATACTAAAATGAGAAAAGTAAAATTTTTGAAATTGCTAATCAAATCATGGTCAGATCAGAAGTAAATAAAATTCCAATGGAGGCTAAGTGTTGTGGCATGAGGGGAGTGGATAGATAGCATATTACTAAAGCTCCTATGTGTTGTGTGAAGTATGCAAGTGGATGATAATGACTTGAAAAAAGTAAAAAGTTCAATAAATAAAAGAAACATCATAATGCCTAACATTTTGCTCTTCTTGTTTGTATAAGTGAATATACATAGATTTTTACAATTTTCCGCAGAAATTTTGAAAGTATTGACAAATTGCCTAAAACTTACTTTGCTTTTTAAGCTGCCTTTCTTTAACCTCATCATAATCATTTTTCAAATAGTCACCAGTTCATTTTACGAGCCTTTTTAAAATAGCTGAAGAAAATGTTTCTCTTTTAAAAAATCAATTTTTGACCAGGGAAGTATACAAATAGTATCAGAGTGAGAAATTTGTTCATTCAGACTATTTTATTTTGTTTTCTTTGTTGTTTCTTTGTAGAATAAGGGCATCATAAAATGTAAATGTTTGTTCTGGTCACACACTTAGCCTGGAATACAATCCCTCCTCTCTTCTACCTCATAGAATTCTTTTCCTTCTAGAAATAGCTCAAATGCCAATTTCTGCACAGAGCTTTGCCTAATCCCCATGACTACTACTTGTTCTCTTATCAGCCTAGTATTTAACTAAATTGATTTCATTTGCATTCATTTAATTTTCATTTATTCTGCATATATTTACATTTTTATTTGCAATTTCCCTGTTAAAATGCAAGTTCGCTTCATTCTTGTTATTCTGATGGCAAACACTTCAGAGGAGAATCATGAATATTTTTTGACTCTTTTTTGTTCTTCAACTACTTCTCCACAATAGATTCTTCCAATAAGCTGAAAGCATTTCTCTGGGTTTCTTGTTTTGCATAAACGCAATGGCAGTGCCTGGGCAATCCAAGAGCTATCTCACTCTTTCATCACTTAAATGCCTTCCTTCTTTTCTAATCTATGTGCTTCCCAAAATCAGAGGATATCAGATTTGGAAGGAACCTCAGAGACCACTTGTCCACCAGACATATAAACACAAATCTCCTCTAAAATACCTACTGCACCCCACCCCCAGACTAAAGACTTATTTTTACTTTTTTTCTTTTTATTTTCAAGTCTGTATCTGTCTTGCTCTGGCTAGAAATGCCATGGCTATTCCTGGGAGAATGGCACTACTGGTCAACAAGGAGAAGCAAAGTGATTTACTGCTGTTCTGGGCTGATTCACTCTTGGTTGTCAAACTTGGGGACCTCCTTCACCTGAGACCTCACAATATTGTTGTCAGACTGAGTTGGAATTCCTAATCTTTGTAGATACCTTGGCTTCAGTTTCCTTAGTAGAAGGGATTATAAGTATGTATTATCATATCTAGCTATCCAATTGTTTTGGGGTTTTTTTTGTCATTTCTTTTTTTTGTAATAAAAATTGATTTATTTAACTTTTTACATTCATTTTCACAAAGTTTGGGGTTCCAAATTTTCTCCCCTTTTAAATAAGTTTTGAAAGAATTCACTGATCACTACCTGAAAGAGATCCAAAAAGAGAAACTTCTAGGAACATTGTGGCCAAATTCCAGAATTCCCAGGTCAAGGAGAAAATAGTGCAAGCAGCTAGAAAGAAACAATTCCAGTACTGTGGAAATACAATCAGGATAACTCAAGATCTAGCAGCTCCTACATTAAGGGATAGAAGGGCATGGAATAGGATATTCCAGAAGTCAAAGGAACTAGGACTCAAACCAAGAATCACCTACCCAACAAAACTGAGTATAATACTTCAGGGGAAAATATGGTCTTTCATTGAAACAGAGGACTTTCAAGCATTCTTGATGAAAAGACCAGAGCTGAAAAGAAAATTTGACTTTCAAACACAAGAATGAGAAGAAACATGAAAAAGTAAACAGCAAAGAGAAGTCATAAGGGACTTACCAAAAGTGAACTGTTTACATTCCTACATGGAAAGGCAATATTTGTAACTCTTAAAACTTTTCAACATCTGGGTAGTTGGTGGGACCACACACACACATACACACCCACACACACATGTACACAAGTGTACGTACACACACACACATACACACATGCATGCACACACAGAGACAGAGAGCACAGAGTGAATTGAATGGGATGGGACCATATCTCAAAAGAAATTAAGGTAAATGGTGAGAGAGAAATGTAGTGGGAGGAGAGAGGGTGAAATGGAATGGGGCAAATTATATCTCATTCAAGAGGCAAGCAGGACACTTGTTAGTGGAGGGAAAAAGAGGAGAGCTGAGATAAAGCAAGAAGTTTACCCTCATCACATTCGACTAAAGGAAGGAATAAAATGCACACTCATTTTGGTATGAAAACCTATCTTACAATACAGGAAAGTGGGGGAGAAGGAGATAAGCAAGGGGGTGGGTGATGGTAGGGAGGGTAATGGGAGGAGGGAGCAATTTGAAGTCAACACTTGGGGAGGGAGAGGATCAAAAGGAAGAATAGAAACAATGGGGGGCAGGATAGGATGGAGGGAAATACAGTTAGTCTTACACAACATGACTATTATCGAAGTCATTCGCAAAATTACACAGATAGGGCCTATACTGAATTGCCTGCCTTCCCAAAGGGAATGGGTGGGGAGGGAGGGATGGGGAGAATGTGGAACTCAAAGTTTGAGGAGCAACTGTTTAGTATTGTTGTTGCTACTAGGAAATAAGAAATACAGTTAATGGGGAATAGAGAGTCATCTGGCCCTACAGGATAAAAGAGAAGATGGGGACAAGAAAAGGGAGGGATGATAGAAGAGAGGGCAGATTGGTGATAGGGAAAATTAGATTCCTCGGTGTATTGGGATGGGGGCAGGGGAGAAAAGGGGAGAAAATTTGGAACCCAAAATTTTGTGAAAATGAATTTAAAAAGCTAAATAAATAAATTTTTATTAAAAAGAAAAGAAAAGTACCCTGTTAATCTAAAGCCAGGAGACAAAATTAAAATAGAGAAAAAAAAAATTATCACATTACCTACTGGAGTTTCCAATATGGAAACTCACAGGAATCTTGTAGCCAAACTCCAGATTTCCCAGAACAAGGAAAAAATATTGCTGGTATTCATAATATCATGGAGGCACAGTAAGAATTACACAGTATTTTGCAGCTTCTAACATAAACGATTGAGGTTCTGATATAACATATTCCAGAGGGCAAATGAGCTATAATTACTATCAGGAGTTACCTAGCCAGCAAAACTGAATATATTTCTTCAGAGAAAAATGGACATTCTAAGAAAGAGAAGACTTTCAAGTATTCTTGATGAAAAGACCAGAGCTGAAAAGAAAATTTGACTTTCAAATATATGATTCAAGAAAAGAATAAAAAAACAGAAAAGAGAGATTGCAATGAACTCAATTCAGTTAATCTATTTCTATCTCTACATGAGAAATTGATTCTTGTAACTACTAAATATTTTCTTATTATCAGAACTGTTACATATGGACAGAGAGTAAGGGTGTGAGTTGAACATGGTGAGGTGATTATATAAAAAAAATAAAATTAATGGGTGAGAAAGAGGAATTCACTGGAAGAAAAGGAAAAAGAGATGTGGAATGGGCTAATTGTCTCTTTTGCAGGGATTGCATAAAAAGGCATAGGATATGTGTATTGAGGGGAAGTATATGAAGCTTACTCTTATTTTAACTGGCTGAAAATAGGAATAACATACACACATAGTTGGGTATAGAAATCTGTCCTTCCCTGCATTAAAATAGGAAGGGATGGGGATAATAAAGATAAAGGGAAAATGGAAAGAAAGGTAGATTGGGGGAGATGGTAATCAGAAGCAAAACCCTTTTCAGGATGAACAGAGTGAAAGGAGAGTGCAAGATAAAAGGGGGGGAGGATTAGATGGAGGTATATATATTAGAAATCATAACTATGAATATTTTTACAGTTTCTTGCATAAAGACATCATTTATCAAATATACAGACAATTGAGTCAATTTTTTCAGAATATAAGTCATTCCCTCATATAAACAGGTAGTTTTCAGACAAGGTAATCAAATCCATCTCTATTCATATAAAAATATTGCTTTAAATCACTCAGGACTGATAGAGTCAGAGGTGAATATGAATTTTAAAGATTAGATAGACAGACAGACAGATAGATGGAGAGTAAGAGAGAGAGAGAGAGAGAGAGAGAGAGAGAGAGAGAGAGAGAGAGAGAGATGGTATTTTTCCCCTCCTAACTACCATATGTCTGTGAACATCTACTGACCATAAACACTATACTTGTTTTTTTTTTTATCATCGCTGAATGAGTATTCTCAGTAGAAAGTGAGCAAGTGACCAGTGAGACCTGGATATTTATCATAGTCATCTATGGTTCAACAATATTCTGAATCCCACATCTTCTTGTGAGATCAGTTGAGTCTTGTGACAGTAAAGTGAAGTATCTGATCTCCTGGCTTGACTGAGTCCAGTAGTGAATTAATTCATTACCTGATACATATTACACAGAAAGGAGAATATACAGCTGAGAAAAGAAGTTTTCATTGATTACTGCCCCCCTCTATTTAAGCAAACTTTTTGAAGACTTTGGAAGGAAGAAAAATGCCTCCTTGATCCACAAGTAATGAAGAACTTCTTAGAATCACACATTCTTTATATATTGGCAGCTAAATAGCTCAGTGGCTAGAATAATGAGTATATAGTCAAAAAGACCTGATTTCAACTCTAACCTTGGATACTAACTAGCTGTATGACTCTGAACAGTCACTTAATCTCTTTGTACCTGTTACCTCATCTATAAAATGGAAGGAATTATAGTATAATAGTACCTACCTCCAAGGATCCCTCTGAGAATCAAATGAGATATTAAATTTCTTAGCACAATACATGGCACATAGTAAGTGTTATATAATGTTAAGCATCATATGTGCTCTACAACCTTTGTATTTTAAGTTTGAGCCACATATCCCCATGGACCTTGTTTGACTACAAGAAGAGAGTGGACCATTTTTATGTGGACTTTTTTTTTTTTAACTAATTTTCTTCTTATACTTTCTTCAGGAAATACCCCTTTGTAAAAGCTAATTGATTTCAATTGATTAATCCCTCTTGGGAAACACTTTAGATAGCAATCCAGAACAATGGAAACCTGATATAAAGAGGGTTACCCTTAAAAACCTAAGGGAAAGGAGAAGATAAACATCCTCTAGTGACCTAATCCAGTAGTTTGACACATGGTGAAATTAAAGACAGTGAGCCCAGCAGGGTTGCTTCAGACAATAGAGCCATCATAGATGAAGAGATTCATTTAGTTATTAATTAAAAGAATTATATTTGTGATTGAAGGTTTAGAAGTACTGTCCCAGATACTGATAAAGACAGATAAATATGACAAATATCTGCTCTTCAACGAAGTTCCTATCTAATAACTTAAAAATAAACTGGTATACAACATACAGAAAGCAAATGACAGGAACAAATAATAATTTCTCTCATTTTTATCAACAATACTTACCTTTATTATTCATTGAATTATTTTTTTCTCTGTAGTAAGTGCAACCAATACTGATTTTAGAATTAGAAAGGGGAAAATCCTAGAACAATAAATATATGCTAACCTAATTAGATACAAATTCAACTTGTCTTTTGTGTTATTCAAAGACACAAGTAGATGAAACAGTGTATAGAGTTCTGAGCCTAGAGTCTGGAAGAACTCAGTTCAAATTTAGTCAATGACATTTACATCGTGATTTTGGGAAAGACACTTAACCTCTTTTTGCCTCAGTTTATTCAATGTGGGAGGGCAATTGGTGATTTTCTGTTCCGAGATGATTCTGTATTTCATGCAGCTTCTGAAGATGTGATGCAACAAAACATAGATTAATTCACTGCTGCTTGTGTTAATTTTTGCCTAACAATCAACATCACAAAAAGACAGATGCTCCACCAGCCATATGTGGAACCATCAGTTACAGTAAATGGAGTTTTAAATACTGTGGATAAGTTCATTTACCTTGTCAGAATACTTTCTAGGGCTGTCCTCACTAATGAGTTTGACAAATGCCATTGCCCATTGCCAGAGCTAGCTCAGTGTTTGGGAGGATCTAAAGTATGGGAGAGAAGAAACATTAGACTGACTACCAAACTGAAGGTCTACGGAGGTATTGCGCTGATTAATTGTTGTATGCCTTTGAAATCTGAACAATATACAAACTCTTTTCCAGGAAACCAGATCAGTTCTATTTGAATTGTCTTAGGGAGATTCTAAAAAACCTGGTGGGATTGGTTATCAGACACATTCTTAAGTAATTCTTTCCTAAAGTAAATGGCCAAACATTCAAACTCTGCTACAGAAAGCACAGCTCTCATGGGCTGCCCAAACTATTCAAATGCAAAATATATGCTTGCCCAGAAGATTATTTTTTGGATAACTCATATCACCTAGGTGGTGGTCAGAAGAAGTGATGTAAGAACACTCTGAAGATCTCTCTGAAGAACTTTGGAAATGATTTCATAACATGAGAGACATCGGCACAGAACTGCCTGAAAAGATGTGGAAATCCAAGAAGATGTCGCACTCTATGAATGAAGCAGTACTGAATTAGCTCTGAAGAAATGCAAGATACACCAACACAGAGAATCCTCCTGAAATGTTCACATGGACTATTTATGCCTGACCTTGGGAAGACCATTCCAAGTTTCTGTTTCTCTGATCAGCAGTAAAATACAATTTGACTCTAACACAGTGATGGCATTTTTGATCCTCTTCAGGAACAAAGGCCAACAACCAAATTTTGATTTTCTTTTCTTTACAATAATTTCATATAAATTGTTCTATAGGTTCTCATGACTTCATTCTGCCTCAATTCATAGAAGTTTTATAAAATCTACTCTATCTTTATTTTTATAACATATAATGTTATATAACATAATAATGTCTCAGTGCATTCATATACCATAATATGCTTAGTTTTCCTCATTGCATTTGCCTTCCATTAATATCTAATTCTTTTCCTTTCCAAAAATAAAACTGAAATATTTGTATATATCTGTCTATGTATGTATGTATGTATCTGTATATATGTATAAATACATATATGTGTAAGTATATTTATGAATATGTATGTATGTGTGCATATGTATATTTGTATGTATAGATATGTATATGTGTATATGAGTGAGTATATGTGCATACAACATATATGAGTATATGTGTATATGTATATATGCACTTATACATGCATATACACATGTGTGTGAATGTACACACACATACATACATAATGATCCTCTTTCTCTTCGTTTTCTCACTTTAGTGTATAGATCTTCCTTAGGTGTCCAGCACGCCCCTGATAACTGTGAGTGTCTTCTAAGATTTAATTTGTCTTTTTCCTTCTTTTGGTGATATCAACTCCCATGTATCCAATTATTACCTCTATCTTGATGATTCCCCAAACATAGACGACCACCTCTAGCCTCTTTGCTCTCCTTGAGTCTCTCATCTCCAACTACTGAAAATCTCAAAATAGATGCAATGCATACCTCTTATACTCAACATATTCAAAATTAAGCTCATTAATGCCCTGAAATGATTTCTCCTCTTACAAATTTTTTTGATAACTGTTGCAGATATCGCCATCGTATCAGTAATCTAGGCTCATAATCTAGGTGTCATCACAAACTCCTCTCTCTCATCCCCGTGTCCAATTTGTTTCCTTAGTCTATCGGTATTATCTTTCCAGCGTTTCTCACATACTGTCCCTTCTCTCCTCTGCTACTATTACCACTTGGTGTAGAAATCTTTGCTTCCTACCTCTACTATTGTTGTATCTACTGGTTCTTCTGACAGTCTCAAGTCTCCCCCCAATGCAGTTTGTCCTTCACTCAGCTGTCAAAGGGATCATCCGTAAACTCAGATCTGTCCATGTCATCCCCTTATTCAATAAACTTTAATTGCTCCCTATCACTTCTTGAATATGAAACAAAATATTTTGCCATTTAAAGCTCTTAATAACTTGGCAACCCTAGCTTTTCAGTCTCTTATACATTACTCATCTTGCTGACATACTCTGCAGTCCATTAATGTCAACCTCCTTCCTATTTCTTGAATAAAGCATTCCAACTACAGACTAAGGACATTTTCACTAACTAGTCTCCATGCTTGGAATGTTCTCCCTCTACATACCTGCCTCTTGAGTTTCTGGGATCGAATTCACAACTGAGATCTTATATTCAACAGGGAGTCTTTTTCATTAACTTTAGTCTAGGGCATTCCTATGGTTATTTTCAGTTAATAGTTTTTTATAGTTTATTTGCATGTTGTTCTGATTCTTCAAATATGAATTCTTTGAGGCTATAATCTGACCATTTGTTTGCTTTTGGGTGACATCCACAGTGATTGGCACAGTGCTTGGAATTCAACAGTTACTTAATACATAGTAAACACTGTAAAATTATTTATTGACTGAACTGACTGTTTACACCTAACAGTATCACAGCTGAGTCAAAGGGTATGCACTTTTTAGCACATTTTGGGGGTGGAGTTATCATATGAATTTCAGAATGACTGATAAGTTCACAGTGCCAATAATATATTATGTTCAAATAGTCTATTACTTGTAGCCTCCTCAAATTTCATTTCTTTTTTGTCAACTTAGGTAAAGTGATGTTTGGGAAGTGGAGATTCAGAGTTGCTTTAGTTTTCTTTTTTACTAATTATTGGTTATTGGACATTATTTTATACAATTATTCATATTTTTAAACTTCTTTCAAAATCTGCCTGATTTTACATTTCTATCAACTGGACAATATTTCATTTTCTTACAAATTTGTATTCTCTTCATATCTTGTAAATATAAGCTTTGTCAGATAAAGTTGTCATGGAGATATAATTTTTACTCATTACCTGATTTCCTTTTAAATTTAGGTACCTGTTTTTGTTTGTATAAAACTATTTAAATTTCATAGAAATAAATTTTTCTACTTTATCTCCTGTGTTACTCTTTATTCCTTGTTTGGTCATGAACACTTCCTATGAACTCTTCCTTCATCCACATAACTGAAATTCATTTTTCCTTGTTCAGCATTTTTTTAAAATGAGACTATTTATCAATTAGCCCTCTGATATACAAAGGGGCTCTGCTATCACAGGTTCTTAGATCTGCATTTATAAAAGGAAAAACAACTTTTGAAGGGTTAACAATCAAGCACATATAGCATTCCTTTAGTTCAGAAGAAGAAGTCAGCACCTCGAACTTCAGAGAAAATACAGAGAAATCAAAGATCAACAGGCATAGTTTCCAGCTCTGACTATAATCAAAACATATATCACAAATCTATAGACAGGTCCAAATATCTGATCATAGTTACCAGAGAGCAAAGCAACAACATCTGTGTTTTCAAAGCCAGAGGCTTCTTGGTGGCTTCTGAGTGTAGCATCTGGTCAAATAAACACTTCTAGTCAGTAAGTCCCAAAGTAAAACATCACCAAAAGAGTATTAAAAAGCCAAAGGACAACAAAATCTTTGAAAACCAGTGCCTCATTAACTAAAGACATGGGACTTCCTACTAATCTTCCCAGTCCCATTAATGAGTGGGGAAGATCTTTAATCACATTAAAATAATTAACAATACAAATACTTATACTGTTTTGAGTTAAGGAAACTCTTGTTTCCATACTATACTCCTAGTAAAGACTCTTGATAAAGGCAAGATTCAATCAGAGGCAAGTGATAATGCTAAAACCAAAAAAGGCAAAGGATCCTCCTTGCCATTACAGACTCTTTATGTCTAAGTCATATGCCCATTTTTTTGAATGTATTAAAAGAAGTTAATCTACACTGAATTTCACCAAAGTTCCTTACCAGTTTCCCCATCCTTTTTTTTTTTTTTTTTTTTTTTGGAGGGGGGTGAATAACGACCACTTGCCACAGTTTTTAGAATCTATACATTAATAGAAATGAGTGTACTGTGATCATTTGCTTTTGTACATCATCTAACATATGTTCCAATTAACAATCTATTTCTTAACAAGCACTGAAGAATTTTGAAGATTACCAATTTATAACATGGAATGAGATCTGGTACTGCTGAACTCTATTGCTTCTCATGTTCTTGTTTTTTAAATATATTTCCCTTGAGATTCTTGAACTTTAAATCCTCCAAATTCATATTTATATTTTTCTAGTTCTATAAAATAGCCATTTCATTTTGTGATTGGTATAGTACTGAAGAAGTAAAACAATTTTGGCAGAATTATCATTTTTATTGTATTATCTCAGTATACCAGTTTGTAAGTAATATTTCATAGTGATTTAGGTTTACATTTATTTGAAGAGTGCTTTGAAGGTTTATTTACATGGTGTCCCTTAGTGTAGTTGTTTTAATACAATTTATCTCTTTCTCTTTGGTTGGGTGGTAATAAACAGAATTACTGATTATTTAATGAGTTTATTTTGAATTATGTAAATTTGCTGAAGTTATTAATAGCTCTAATGATTTTTAAAATGAATTAGAATTGTCCATATAAACCAAAATATTTTCTACAAAAGTTTCCATTTGCATATTTATTTCCAGTTTATTTTTTCTATCTTTTAGCAATCACTACCATTTTCATCACTATTTATTTTTTTCCTGGCTGCCTATAGTTTTTCTTTCTTTGACCAAGAATAAGGGCGGAGAACTTGCAGCCTTGAGGCCACATGTAGCCTTCTAGGTACTTGAGTGTAGCCTTTTGATGGATTGCAGGTTTCATATAACAAATGCTTTTATTAAGGGGATATGTTCCATGAAGTTTGGATTCAGTCAAAGGGCCACACTTGAGGACCTCGAGGGCCAAATGTGACTTTGAAGATGCAGGTTCCCTACCACTGACCTAGAATATCTGAATTTGGGCAAAAGTAGTCCTGGGAGTTTTTATATTATATTATAATTTACTTCAGGAAATATGTTGATTTTATTTTCACTTTTGCCAGTGGTGCTTGAGAAATCTGGGCAGTTTTCTTACTTATTTCTTTAAATAGTCTGCCTAATCTCTTTCTTTATCTCTATTTCTGTGTCTTTGTACCTACATCAATGTCTGTGCCTCTTCCCTTCCCTTCCTTTCACTTCCCTTCCCTTCCCTTCTTCATCTGGTGTATTTTCTAGTGTTTTGTGCTGTCCCAGAGGGATCTGATGGGACTTTACCCTTTCTTATGCTCCTTAATCTTTATTGGAACTCTTTATGTTGATATTTTAGGGTTACAGATTTTTTCCCATTGAAAAGCATTACATTCTACAAAGAAAACTATCTAATGCTGCAAAGAATATTCTAGCTATCTCAATCATATTCTATTTGTTTAAAAATGAGCAGAATGAGAAGAGCACAAATTTAAATATCAGTATATGTGACTTAAAAAATGGAAACGATAACCTAGTAGTCAATCCTCCCACTTTAGACATATAATAGTTCAACTGTTACACAACAGGGCTAGACTCTACTCTTCCAGATATCTTTCCTAGCACTTTCTATGTCACTTCCAAGAATATAGCACCACCAAAAAAGAAAAAAGAAAGAAAGAAAATTATTATGGTGTGGTTAAGAGCTAAGTTGATTTACAATTGAATGATCTGGGCTCACATCCCAGGTATTTACTATGTGACCTTGAACAAATCAATTAACCTCTATGGACCTCTGTTTCATCAACTTTCAAAGCACTTGAAGCGCATAGAGTTTAGAAAAGAAAGGGCCCTCAGAGACCATCTAGTTAAGCTCTCTTCATCCTTAATCAGGACAACAAAACCAAGGTAATAACAGTTCATTTTGTAAATAGTTAATGCAGAAACCATATAGAATAGAGTAATAAGAAAAATGGTTTTGTTTAGTTTAATAAAATGTTTCATATTCTCCAAAATGCTGGAATCTTTGTACCTATGTATCATAAAAATAAATCTTCTTTTAAAAATATTGTTTTATATGTACGCATGTACAGCACATATGTTTAGGTATACAAGTTTGTGTGTCCATATGTATATACACATGTGTATATGTGTTTGCAACTATGTGTATGTATAAATGTATGTATATATATGTATGTGTGGGTATATATGTACACGTGTGTGTTTGTGTATACAGAGACACACAGAGAAAGGGTTCAATGAAATTAGGGTGTATAATATCTGTCATTTTTACTCTCTGAAAGTAAAGTAACAACCTCTAATTCTTAAAGCAAATTTTTAGGAAATTCATTTATTGATTCTGAGAAAAGACAATTCATGTCTACTTTTTCATTATATATTTAAATTTATACAATTATTTTATCCTTTTAAAAATAGATATTTAATTAAAGTTTGTCTGAAACTACTAGAGATCATATGCTGTGAGGAAATATTTTTGAAATCCAATTATTATTGAATTGTATGACATAAAGTGTAGTTTCCATATTTTTGACTTTTGATTCAATCTATTTTAGCTTTATCTTTGTCTGAGATCATAATCGGGACTCTTATTTTTTCTAGTAAATACTACTTCTGATCTTTATTTTGTTTGTGTGCATCTGTTATTTCTCATCCCCCCTGACTCCTTTAATTTATTCCTATACATTACAATGCTCTTCTATTACTTAAAGTACCCCCTCCAAAGACCCCTCCCTTATCCTCTCCCCCCACCCTGTCTCTTACCTTGTGGTTTTTAACTGAAATTAAAATTGCTTTGCAGTCTTCCAAATATGTATGTAATTCCCTCTTTAACCCATTCTCATTAATCTAGACATCCTCCTATATAACCCCTTATCCTATTCCCTCACTTTTTTATTTCTTTTGAATTTGGAAGACATATATGCATACATGTGCATATATACATATACACTCATATATGTATACACATATGTGTGTACACACATATATGCATATATGCATATGTGTGTATGTGTATATAATATTATATACACATACACACACACATATTTTCATCTTTAAACCATTTCCAATGAGAGTGGATTTCCAGAACTACCAACCCTCTTCTGTCCATCCAATTTCTCTGTGTTAGTTCTTCTTCTTGAATTTTCCATGTATAAGATAATTTTTCCTTTTATATTGTCCTAAATGGTTTTGCTTTTTAGAATCACATCATACTCAGGTCTAATCCAATCTTTCTTTTGAACTATTGATTAGTACTACTAACAATCAGAGATGTGCATTTTATATTTCATCACATAAGAAGGAGAATCCCTTCAAATTTGTCTTTCATGTGTACTTTATATTTATCTTGGTACATGTGTGTAAAATTTTACATTAGGTTCAGTTTTTTTAACGAGGTTTTTTTTTTCTCCCTGTTTACCATTTAGTGCCTCTCGAGTCTTGCATTTGAAGACCAGATTTTCTATTGATCTCTGACCTTTTCATCAGGACCTGGAAATTCATTATTTCATTTAATGTCCACCACCTTGCCTGTAATATTATGCTCAATTTTGCTGGGTAATTGATCCTTGGTTGTAGTACAAGCTCTTTTGTTCTTCAAAATATATTACAATCCCTACAATCTTTTAATGTAGAAGCTTCAAGGTCCAGTGTCATGCTGACTGTAGATCCTCTATATTTGAATTGTTTCTTTTTGGCTGCCTCCAGTATTTTCTCCTTCACTTGATAGTTCTGGAATTTGGTAATAATGTTCCTTGGTGATTTCAACTTGGGAATCTCTTTCGGGAGGCAATTGGTGAATTCTTTCAATGACAATTTTGCTCTCTAAATCTAGGACCTCAGGGAATTTTTCCTTGATGGTTCCTTGTATGATATTGTCCAAGGTCTTTTTTCCATAATGACTTTCCAGCAGACCAAAAATTCTTAGATTTTCTCTCTTGGATATATTTTCCAGGTGTGTTGTTTTTCCAAGGAGATACTTTAAATTTTATTCTCTCTTTTCAAATTCTTTAGATTCTGTTTGACTGAATTTTGCTGTCTGAAAGAGTCATTAGCTTCTACTTGCCCAATTCTAATTTTAATAGATTGATATCTTCAGTTAACTTTTGCATTTGCTTTTCTGTTTATCCAGTTGCTCTGGTTAAGTTTTGTATCTCCTTATTCATTTGCCCAATTTTCATTTTTAATTCTCTAGTGAATTTGTTTTTCATATTTTTTAAAATCATTGTTCATTTTTCTTCTTCTTCTCTAATTTGGCTTTTAAAATCCTTTTTGAACTCTTCCAAGAACGCTCACTGGACTTGAGACCAGTTCATATTCCCTTCTGAGGTTTCAGATACAAATATAGTCTCATTGTTGACCTCTTCTGTGTTTGTGCTTTGGTATTTGTCTCCATAGTAAGGTTCTATGGTCTTTGCTTTTCTGGTTTATTTCTCGATCATGATGATTGCCTTTTATCTGTCTATTAAAGTGGATGTCTGCTTTGGGGGCACAGAGTGTTCTGTCTCATGGTTTTTGTGCTTAGAATTGTGGGCTTTTTGTGTTGTGACTTCTGATTATTTAACTAGAAGCTAGAATTCTGGAGCTTACCTGGTGCTGAGTTGGCTGGTGCGTACCAAGGCCAAGGCCAGATGAAATCCTTGTGAGTTTCACCAGGGTTGCACTTATGTCACTGTGTGAGATGTGAGGGAAGGTTGGTCTGGCTGCTGGTCTCCTCCTACACAAGCACTGTCAGCCAGTCTGTGCAGGTGTCTGCCCAGTTCTCCTGTCTGTGCTATGCTGGTACTGATGTTTACAGGCTCCATACTCCTGGGGCTCAGGGTCTCCTCCTGATTCACTGAGACTGGACTGTTTAGGACTACTCTGGTCCTGCACTGGTCTCCTTCAGCCATAGCAAGGACTGTCCTTGACAATCTCCCGAGCTTCCTGAGTTGAGAGACTGTTTACCCCTTGCGCTGATCCCACTATTTCATGAATTTTCCTAGGGCAGTATTGCTTAGGTTTCTCACGGTCAACAAGGAGAGAGAAAGAGGACTTTGAATTCACTCCACGAACTTGGCTCCCTGAAGTTCAAGTAGGTGACTTTCAAACCTTTAATCTGCAGGCTGATATTCTCAGAGTGGCTACTGCTGTTACCAAGGGTTCTGTGCTTCTCTCTCCCTCAGTTTCACTGAACTCCAGTCTTGTGTTGGAGAATCTGCACTGCTCCTTCTTCTTCAGTCCACCCCAGCATCATCAAGCGGGGTCTGTGCTGGTTCAGCCTCTCTGCTCTGCACTTCCCACTCCAACGTAACATATCCTTCCTGTCTACGTTCCAGCCTGTCCCAGACTCAAAATCTGTCATGTTCTGTCTCCTAGTAGATTCTAAATCTCTCTAATTTGTTCAGATTCTTTTTTTTGGAGGTTTCTGAAGGAATTTGTAGTAGAACTAAGGTGAATCTATGCTCTCACTCCACTCCAAGCACTATCTGCCTTTCTAATTCAGATTTCTGTGTGTGTGTGTGTGTGTGTGTGTGTGTGTGTGTGTGTGACAAAGTCCTGAAATTCTGGCAATTCATTAAATCTCTCCTTTTTTTCTATCTGGGATCATGCTTAACTTTGCTGGATATGATATTTTTGACCACAACCCCAGTCCTTTTATTCTTCATTATATGATGTTCCTAGGCTTGCAGTATTTTAGTGTCACCACTGCTAGGTGTTGTGTGGCTCCAGTTATTTGAATTTTCTTATTGCTTGAAATGATTAATTCTTGATCTGGGTGTTTTGGATTTTAACTAAAATCTTCCTATAGGTTTTCCTTATCGGACCTTTTTCAGGAGGTGAACAGTGGATTTTTTCTGTTCATATTTTTCTCCCTTGTTCTAAAACTCCAGGATAATTTCATTTATTTATTTAATTATTATGTCAAGATTCTTTTATTGATCATATCTTTCAGGTAGTCTGAGTATTCTTATATTTTCTCTTCTTGATCTGTTTTCCAGATCAGTTATTTTTCTTATGATATATTTCACAATCTCTTCTTTTTTTTATTCTTTATATTTTGTTTCATTATTTCTTTATCTCTTACAACTTCTCTGATTTCCCCTTGCTCATTACTAACTTTCAAGGAGAACCTTACTTCTTTAATATACTGGATCTCTTTTTCCAGTTAGCTGAATTTCTTTTCATGATTTTCTTGTTTTTCTTAAATTGTTCTTACATTTTTAATTTTTTCCCTCATTGTCTCTCATCTGATATTTAAAATAATTTTTTAAAATGTTAAGTGAATTATTTTTAGAACATCATTCGTTGATGCTACTCTTTGGATTACGAGAGAGGTTTTTTTTTCTCTTCATCAGGTGCCTCTGAAGGCAAACCCCAGTCTTCTCTATTCCCATAGTAACTTTCTTTAGTTGAGTAATTTTTCTTTTGTCTGGTAATGCTTTTTATTTGTAGAAGCTTATTGTTATCTGCTCTACTCCTGGGGAATAGAGGATGGTGCCTCTGGCCTCAGATATTCCTTAGGATTTTCCCTATGGCCTGAAACTGAAACTAATAATGCTGCCCTCCTGTAAGTGCCCACAGTCAGTAGCTTCTGCAGTCACCAGGAGAGTGCTTGTTCCTTCTTGTCTGGGGCCATATCTTGGTCACACAGCTGGATCTGGTGTCCCTTAGCAAATAAAATTCTCTCGATCTTCCCCTACTCAGATGCCTGATTTTCCACTCTGTCTGAGAGGTGAAAATTCCTGTGTCTGGGGCTGAGGTTACCTCCCAATGCATTTAGTCCAAGGACTTTGCACTTGCTGTTTCAGTGGAACTCTCTAGGAGTTCTTTACATTTCACAATGGTCAAATCTTTGTCTTGGGATTTTTCTTTGGATATTCTGCAATAGTTCCAAGACTAACACTATTGTTCCCCAACTATTTTTTTTTTAATTTTTGCCACTTTGTGTTTAACCATGAGGCAATATTTTGTGGGGCAATTGGAGAACTTAGAATTTTCTGACCTACTTCACCATCTTCCCAGAAACTTCCTCCAATTTGTAATTATTTTGCCTATGATTTAAATGTACATACTAATCTGCAAACTTATTACATTATCCTTGGTAGAATATTACATCCTTGAAGAAAGATACATTCTATTTTATAGTTGTGCACTCAACATCTAACCTATTTTCTGTAATAAGGTAGACATTTAAAAATATTTTTCTTCCTTCCTTCCTCTCTCCTTTCCTCCCTCCCTCCCTTCCTCCTTCCCTTCCTTCCTTCCTTCCTTCCTTCCTTCCTTCCTTCCTTCCTTCCTTCCTTCCTTCCTTCCTTCTTTCCTTCCTTCCTTCCTTCCTTCCCTGCTTTCTTCCTTCTTTTCTGCCCTCTTTCCTTTTTCTTTCCTTTTCTTTTCTTTCTATGCTCCTTCTCTCCCTGCTCCCAAACTCTCTTCATTCTCACTTCATACAACTACCTTTATTTTTATTCTTTCAACACTTAATATTTGATGACTATATTGAATTGAGTTAAGCCTAATTGAACTGACATGAATTCATAGCTACTCATCATGACAACTGCTTCTCTTTCTGCATTTTGCCAAGGCATCCCATTAATAATGTGCCCCAGAATTTACAGAAAACAAAATAAGGTCTACAGCCTGTGACTTTAAAGATCTGCATTCTTTACTTTTATGAAAATTACAGCCACATTAACTAGCAACACTTTTCCTATTTTCTAGCTTATCTTGAACTAAACATTTAAGAATCATGATTTTTCTTTTTTACTAACTCCTTTCCTATTTGAATTTTCAATGCATTACTAACATTTTTTTCCCTCTACCTATTAATTAGGCCTACATAAGACTCTTGAAAATAATTCATTCATTGTTATTTATAATTTATTATCATTATCATATGATGTTACATTAATTGTTATTTATAATGTAATGGAATTAATGTATAATGCGTGTAATTAT
Source organism: Bettongia penicillata ogilbyi (assembly GCA_023548195.1). Lineage (NCBI taxonomy): Eukaryota > Metazoa > Chordata > Mammalia > Diprotodontia > Potoroidae > Bettongia > Bettongia penicillata. The sequence goes on from JAJHZJ010000880.1 coordinate 195,982, forward strand.
ATCACTTATAATAATAATTTGTTATTATTTATTATTAAAAGGGAAGATAGCCAGTGAAAATGAGGAAAACAGGGACACATTTTCTAAACCTGAGGCTATGCACAGCAAATTTTCTGTAATACGGTATTTCATGAAAGAAAAAAATACTTTAACAGGCAATGATAGACATCTTTCAATAATGAAATAGTTAAAGGCACATATCATTTGGGTTTACACACTTTTTTATTGATTTTTTCAGCTGTTCTATATTTGCAAGTGACCTATTCTGGACATATCAGAGGAAAAAAAAGCTTTCTTATCATTATTCTTTTTGCTCATATTTCTTTTCCTTCTAATAGACGAGCTCTGCTCCTGTATGAAAAGTAGAAAAAGCAGGTGACATATGATCAGTCATACCAAAACAGATCCAGGAAAATAACATGAACTTATGGTATACACAGTTCATTTCACACTGTGTTATATTTCCCATGCATTTTTGTAGAGGACAATATTGAAGTGAAGTGAAGAAAAGTAATCATTAACAAGGATAAAGATACTGTATCAAAAATAAATGTAGTTATTTCACCTCTGCCTAGTTTTAAGATTCCTTTGCAGTAAAACAAAGAATAATACAAGTTGTAGAATCATGTATTGGTGTATTTCAAATGTCATCTCAAAGCATATGGTGGCATTTACCATTTCAGATAAACATTAATCACATAGAATGTTCTCCATGGTAATAGTGTAACTTGTCTACATGACAGTCCCAAAGTAATTTGAGAGAAAAAAATGTGTAATCAGTAATTCTCTAGTTATTGAGATTTCCTACTTCTTTCATCCTTGACTAAATACATATGTATGTGTGTTTATGTCTGTGTGAAATTCAAGATAAATAATTTCAACCTGTATTATTCCCTCACCAAATGACTATCTCTGACTAATTATATTTTTTTAAGAAAGACCAACTCCCTTTATTAATCTGAGGGTCCGAGTATTTACAGACAGAAACTGCAAGCCTATGTGACTTTCTGCTTGTCTCCACCCTAGTGATTAAATCAATCAGGGTGATTAAATCATTCTTATAAGACTGATTTTATCAGACAGTGAGCCTAGAGGCATCTATTTTACATATCCCTTGTTTTCTGTAATTCTTTTGTTTGTCTCACAGAGATAGCAACATCTGGGGGTAATTATTGAAGCTGATATACATATGTAATAATGGAAATGCCTAATAGAATTGACAGCTGTTTTTTTAAAAAAGTTATAAAATATCACATACTCAATAAAACAAAAATACCAATGATAATAATTATAACAATGAAACAAATAAAACCACACATCTTTTCATCAATTTTGGGGCTTAAAGGTGAGTTACAAACTACAGTAAGGTTAGCAATGATGATATGCAGCTGTGAAGTAACCACAATAACTATGAAGGCCCAGTCAAAACTCTTAAGTACTGGTCAGTTAGATTCTGGTGACACTACTGAATACCAAGAATTGGAAATTGAGGGGATGTCCATCAATTGCGGAATGATTGAACAAGTTGTGGCATATGGGTGCAATGGAATACTATTATTCCATGAGAAATGACGAATACGTCAATTTCAAAAAACTAGATGGACTTACATCAACTGATGGTGAGTGAATGAACAGAACCATGAGAACATATATATAGTAACAGCAGTATTGGGCGATGACCAACTTGATAGGATTAGTTCTTCTGAGTAATCTAAGATTATTTCAAAACACTGATGATGGAAAATGCTGTCCACATCCAAACAAAAAAAACTATGGCATCTCAGTTCAGATTGGAGCATGATGTTTTCTCCTTTTTCTTTCTTTCTTGTGTTTTTTCCCTAATATTCTGATTTTTCTTTCACAACTTGACTAATGGGAAAATACATTCAATATGATAGTACTTGATAGCCTACATCAGACTACATGCCATTTAGGGGAGGCATTGGGGAAGGGTAGAGGGGATTAGCACTCAAAATCTCATACAAGTGAATGTTGACAACTAAAAGTAAATTAAAAAAAAACAAAATAAAAAAGAATGCAAGGCATATTGTAAATATATATGTATGTATGTATGTATGTATGTATGTATGTATCTCCTACTGGAAATTCCTGAGATGATATGGTGCTAGTTACAAAAAGCAGACAAAATAGTAGTGTTCATGAATTGGAAAAAAGACAGCAATATTTTATTAAGTGCTCTTAATATAAATAAGAAACAAAACTAACTGGATGTTATATTCAGGGATTTTATTCTATATTCAAAGGTATCTTTAGTTCCAAGTCATATTACACTGTATTAGTAAGTAGTTGAGGGGAGAGGGAGAGAAAAAAATAACACTTTTTCTCTAAGTGCAAATTAAACACGCTAAAAGAGGAAATGTGGCACTATTAAAATTCAAGAGGGTATAGTTGAAGAGTGTAAGGTAAATGAAAATCTTCACTTATTGCAGACATTTGAAATTATTTCTAAGATAAAAAAATGGATGGCAAAAATAGCACTGATATGAAACGGTTTTTGAAAAAGTTATGGGCATATTTAGGCTAAAATTTTTAAAAAGCATTCTTTTAGCAATGTAATGATATAAATTCATATAAGAAACCAATTTTAAGATAGTTGAGCATTTTTAAAATGTCATTTGCTATAACCATTTTGAACTAATATTTTGAGGTTGCAAAGATGTCAAAGTACAAAAAGCAAAAATTAACTAATCCAAAATCTTACCATAGATGCTTGAGAAGGAAAGAAATCATGATTAAATCCCTGAAAAATGTAAAGTTGTGGATGAAGTTGCAGATAAAGTTAGATATCGTGAAAAAGAAAGTTGTTAAAGTTGCTTGATATCATTTAAGTGTCACCTATAAAAGTTTCATGATTCCACATTTATTTTTATTACATAAGCTTCAACCTGAGATGCTACCTTCCGTTAAGTACAGCATATCATGTGTTTTGTACCAGTTAATTTTACTTTTTAAAAACATCTGTTAATTTTAACATGTTTATTATGCCCATGCCCAGCTATCAATCATTTCCTTCTTTTTTTATGTAAAGAAGTTTTACCTTTCTGTAATTGCTTTAGAGTAAAGGGGAAGATTTACTTTCCAAATCTATTTTGTAATGTATGAATAAACCATGAGGATGGAACTGAATCAAATACTTTATGATAATTTACCAATACAGAGAAATGTTTTGATCTTTTCTTTCAGATTCTGTAAATGCTAAATTAATAAGACGTTGATCATTATATATATCTGAGGCTATCTTTCAAATGCTTTTTGCTTTTCAAATAATATTTTATTCTTTAAAATATTTGTGATGGTTGTGATACAAGCTGTGAATACTTTGACGTATAAATATTAAATTAGCAAATCTTTGGTCACTGGTCTTCTTATATTTTGGTAAAGATAGTAATGTCTTCTTTTAAGAAAGGAGAGTAAACAGGCAATACTTGAAAGGAAGCTGGTTAAGTCCTTTGCTATGCATCTGTACACCACTCTGAAGTAATTGAGCCAATAATCATGGATCATGTATATAAGCACCATTGTCCAGCTCGTCAGAGAAGAAAAATATTTGTTAATTTGATTAAGGATATACTTTAAGAAGGAGAGGATTCTGGGAAGACCACAGTGTAGGTCAGAAAATTTCAAGCTCTCAAGATCTTCCTCCACTCCTTCAATTTGGTATAAAAATCTATTTTACACTACAGGAAATTAGGGGAGAAAGGGATAAGTGGGGTGGAGGGAATGATAGAAAGGAGGACAAATTGGAGTAAGGAGTAATTAGAAGTAAATGTTTTTGGGGAGTGACAAGGTCAAAAAAGAGAAGAGAATAAATAAGGGGCAGGACAGAATGGAGGGAAATATAGTTAGTCTTAAATAGCATGACAATTACAGAAGTCTTTTGCAAAACTACACGTATATAGCCTATATTGAATTTTTTCTTTCTCATGGGGATGGGTGGGGAGGTAGGATGGGAGAGAAGCTGGAACTCAAAGTTTTATGAACGAATGTTAGAATTTTTTTTGTATACAACTGGGAAAAAAGAAATACAGGTAATGGGGTATAATAATCTATCTTGCCCTACAAGAAGGGAGAGAAGATGGGGACAAGGGAAGGGTTGGATGTGATAGAAGGGAGGTCAGATTGTGGGAAAAGGTAATCAGAATGCAGAGCATTTTGCAATGGGTGGAGGGGAGAGATGGAGAGTAAATTAGGAATTCAAAATTTTGTGGAAATGAATGCTGAAAACTAAAAATAAATAAACAAACATTAAAAAAACTAAAACAAAGGACAACAATTGATCTAGAAATGGATCAAAAACAGAAAACATATGAGTAATTGGACTATCTGGAATCTATAATTAAAAAAAATCTTGATGCAATAATATGAGAAATAATTTTTTATAATTGTCGTAAAACATTAGAACAAGAGGAAAAATAGAAATAGAAAAAATCCACCAATCACCAACTGAAAGAGATCCTACAAGGAAAATGCACAGGAGTATTATAACTAAATCCCCAAAGCTTCTAATCAAGGATAAACAATTATGAGCAACAAGAAAAAATAAATAAATGTAGTGGTGCCACAATTAGAATCACATCAAACTTAGTGTTGTTGAAACTCAAAGAAAACTGATCCTGGCATACTATATATAAAGAACAAAATAACTTAATTTCTTGTCAAAAATATTATACCCAGCAAAACTAAGCATAATTTTAAATAGAAAAAATGGGCCTTTGGCATAATGTCAAACTTTTAGGACTTTGTTTAAAAAATAACAAAACCTGAACTCAAGGTAAAATTGAACAAGCAAGAGTCAAGAGAAATATAAAGTACATACCAATAGCAATTGCACAGGATTCAATAAGGTTACAATATTTATCTTTTATGTATGTAAAATGTAAAACCTATGTCTTAAATTGTTACTGGTAATTACATAGCATAGGAGAAAGATTGGGATAGACCTGAGTATGACTTGACCATTAAAAGTCTATGTATACAAATGAGGTACAAGAGGAAGATCAAATACAAATGAATTAGATGGGGGTAGGGAGACTGTTCATACTGGAAACATACTGTCATAGGGAAATAGGTTTAAGAGGGGAGAATGTATAGATGTACATGTATATACATCTGAAAGAGTATAACAGTCTTCCAAATTTAAACAAGAAATAAAACTAAGAAGATAGGGAGGGGGAGAAGATAAAGGAGGTATCTTTACAGGGGAGGGTGAAGGAATAGGTTAAAAGGGGGATATAGAAGCCTCTTTACACTTAAGGAAACATGAGAATAAGGGAGGGAGCTTTGAAGGTGTGGGGGATGGAATAGGTAAAAGGAGTGTACAAAAGATTTGGAAAATGGGAGAGTGAGGGAGGGATTTCTGATAATAGAAGGGCCAAGTGGAAGGTAGAAATAAAGCAGAACAGTTAGGAGAAATAGGGGAAAATATATGCACAAGCATAAAACTAAGATTAGGACTAGAATCTCTTAGGGAAAGTATATATTTACATGTGTGTATATATGTGTGTATAAGTCAATACCTATACATAAATATATCCTTGCCCAATTATAGCCTTGGTGTGGTGGGCAGAGGAGAGGAAGGGGGAAAAAGGACAAAGTAAAAAGTGTAGAGCAGAGAGAAAAAGAAAGCCTACAAGGAAGCAAAGAAAAGATGGACAGCTTTCAAATTAATGCACAGTATTTAACATATAGATTTTTTCTAGCAATAAATTATTGCTCTATATATTGTGTACTTTCCTATATTCTGTTTTCCACATGACATTATTTTGTTTTCTTGTTTTATATTTAAGTTTCTAATGTTGATTTTTCTTTTTTTATTATGTGTTTAGGTTTTAGTAGTTGTCTAAAATTTGGGTAATTATCAACCTCTCTTGGCCTCAGATGAACCTCAGATCCCTTCTGTATGTCACTCTTTAATCCTAATTAAATATTAAAATAACATTACAATCTTCCTCACCCTGAGTTGAACACTTAGAAATAATCAATAAATGACTAAATGTCATTTAGTGACAAAAATCACATGTGGTATAAAAGTGCAAGATGAGTGATTTTGTACACCTATTGATAAGATATTTGAAGTACATAACTTCAGGAAAAAACAGAATTTTAACGATGGTTTCATCTGAAGTCTTTGGAATATATTGGACTTGCAAACCTCATTCATCCATTCAGGCAATTGAAGTGGATAAAAGAAGAGTAAGGGAATGATTTTATTTTGAAGCACCTTCAGTATAGGAAACCAGGGTCCTTATTTGTAAAGATAATGACTTTAAAATTCTTTGCCTTCTAAAAAGCTGAAATCTTAACATTTCATATTGGTAATTACTCTTATTAATTCAAGTCACAGGCATTGTGTATATCTTACAGGTTTGATTTTTAACACATCATTTAACCTTTAACATAGTTACTTTATATTTGCTACTAAACTAGGACACAGAATGCTGTTTACACTTATTTTAGAGGAAGAAAGCTTCTTTCATAAATTTCTGTACTATTAACATTTTTTTAAATATAAATTTATTTATTTAACTTTTTACATTCATTTTCACAAAATTTTGGATTCCAAATTTTCTCCCCATTTGTCCCCTCCCCCCCACCCCAATACACCAAGCATTCTAATTTCCCCTATCACCAATCTGCCCTCTCTTCTATCATCCCTCCCTTCTCTTGTCCCCATCTTCTCTTTTGTCCTGTAGGGCCAGATGACTTTCTATTCTCCATTAACTATATTTTTTTATTTCCTAGTAGAAACAACAATACTCGACAGTTGTTCGTAAAACTTTGAGTTCCAAATTCTCCCCAGCCCTCCCTCCCCACCCATTCCCTTTGGGAAGACAGGCAATTCAATATAGGCCATATCTGTGTAGTTTTGCAAATGACTTCGATAATAGTTGTGTTGTGTAAGACTAACTATATTTCCCTCCATCCTATCCTGCCCTCCATTGTTTTTATTCTGTCTTTTGATCCTGTCCTGCCCCAAGAGTGTTGACTTCAAATTACTCCCTCCCTTCCATTATCCCCCCACCCTGCTTATTTCCTTCTCCCCCACTTTCTTGTATTGTAAGATAGGTTTTCCTACCAAAATAAGTGTGCATTTTATTCTTTCTTTTAGTCGAATGTGATAAGAATAAACTTCTTGTTTTTTTTTTCTCAGCTCTCCTATTTTTCCCTCCGCTAAAATGTCTCCTGCTTGCCGTTTGAATGAGAGATAACTTACTCCATTCCATTTCACCCTCTCTCCTCCCACTACGTTTCTCTCTCACTATTTACCTTAATTTCTTTTAAGATATGATCCCATCCTACTCAATTCACTCTGTGCTCTCTGTCTCTGTGTGTGCGTGCATGTGTGTAAGTGTGTGTGCATGCACACATGTAAATCTGGTTTGTGCATGTGTGTGTGCATGTGTATGTGTAATCCCACCAACTAACCAGACACTGAAAAGTTTTAAGAGTTACAAATATTGTCTTTGATGGAGGAATGTAAATAGTTCAACTTTGGTAAGTTCCTTATGACTTCCCTTTGCTGTTTGCTTTTTCATGCTTCTTCTCATTCTTGTGTTTGAAGGTCAAATTTTCTTTTCAGCTCTGGTCTTTTCATCAAGAATGCTTGAAAGTCCTCTATTTCATTGAAAGACCATATTTTCCCCTGAAGGATTATACTCAGTTCTGTTGGGTAAGTGATTCTTGGTTTTAGGCCTAGTTCCTTTGACTTCTGGAATATCCTACTCCACACCCTTCAATCCCTTAATGTAGAAGCTGCTTCATCTTGTGTTATCCTGATTTTATTTCCACAATACTGTAATTGTTTCTTTCTAGCTACTTGCAATATTTTCTCCTTGACCTGGTAATTCTAGAATTTGGCCACAATGTTCCTAAGAGTTTCTCTTTTTGGATCTCTTTCAGGTGGTGATTTATGGATTCCTTCAATACGTATTTTGCCCTCTGGTTCTAGAATCTCAGGGCAGTTTTCCTTGATAATTTCATGAAAGATGATGTCTAGGCTCTTTTTTTGATCATGGCTTTCAGGTAGTCCCATAATTTTTAAATTGTCTCTCCTGCATCTATTTTCCAGGTCAGTTGTTTTTCCAATGAGATATTTCACATTCTCTTCCATTTTTTTTCATTCTTTTTTTTTTTTTTTTGTGATTTGTTGGTTTCTGAGAAAGTCATTAGCCTCCATGTGTTCCATTATAATTTTGAGAGAACTATTTTCTTCAGTGAGCTTGTGAACCTCTTTTTCCATTTGGCTAATTCTGCTTTTGAAAGCATTCTTCTCCTCATTGGCTTTTTGAACCTTTTTTGCCAATTGAGTTAGCCCATTTTTCAAGGTGTTATTTTCTTCAGCATTTTTGGGGGTCTCCTTTAGCAAGGTATTGACCTGCTTTTCGTGCTTTTTTTCATCTCTCTCATTTCTCTTCCCAGTTTTTCCTCCACCTGTCTAACTTGATTTTCAACATCCTTTTTGAGCTCTTCGATGGCCTGAATCCATTGAATACCCATTTCAGATGTTTGGGATACAGAGGCCTTGGCTTCTATGTCTTTCCCTGATTGGTAAGCATTGTTCTTCCTCATCAGAAAGGAAAGGAGAAAACATCTGTTCACCTAGAAAGTAATCTTCTATGGTCTTATTTTTTTCCCCCTTTTCTGGTCATTTTTTTTAGCCAGTTACTTGACTTCTCAGATTCCTCTCCACTTCCGCCTAGATCATCCCAGCTATTGCTTGGGGTCTGAGATTCAAATGTTTCTCCCCAGCCTCAGGGCTTTCAGCTGTGGGTGCGGGTGCTATTCAATGCGAGCTTAAGTTCTGGTGCTCAGGTGGGGGCAGAGCCACCTCCCAGGCTCAGTTCCCTCAGGGGGTTTATGCAGAGACCTTCAGTAATGGATCTGGGGTCCTATTTGCCCCAGGAGCCCCTGGCCGCCACTGCCTCTGCCGCTGCCTCCCAAGAGGGTCTGAGTTATGGAGACACCGCACTTCCCTCTTGGCCAACCCAGAAGTCTCTCTCACTGACCTGTGTGCCTGTAGGTGGAGGGACCTTCTTGGCCACCAGAGGTCCCATCCCTGAAGCCTGCTCAGATCTGCTCCTCTCAGGGCCACATGGGCAGGGCAGGGCAGGGCTGGGCCCTGTTGTCTGGTGTGCAACTGACCTTTGGGGTCAGTTTTTCAGGGCTTTCTGGAACGGAAATCTCCTCCACTCCATTGTTGCATGGCTTCCACTGCTCCAGAATTTGTGGGGAGCTCTTTTTACAGGAAATTTATGAGCTGTGGATTTGGAGCTAGCACATGTGAGTCTTTCTACTCCGCCATCTTGGCTCCTCCCCCCTGTACTATTCACATTAATTGACCAACTTTGACTCTTTCATCATCAGAATTTAAATGATTGTGTGCTGTATACATATTGACAAACAGGCAAACATATGCATCATGTATTTTCATCATGTATTTATATGCATGTATGCATTATATACATGTGTGTATATATATTATACAAATATGCATATGCATAATACACACATAAATTCTGGGGGTATAAATACCTGTGTGCATGTCTACATGCAAGCATCTACATAACGCATACACATTTGCATATATTTGCATACCTACCCATTCATATATTTCACATATAGAAGTTTATATATGTTAAACCATGAATACTTATAAGATTATTTTGTTATATTAAATTTACATGCATATGAGTGTATATCTTATGCCTATATATTTATTCATATTAGACTATGTTCTGAAGTATACATATATCAAATGACTTGCCCAGGCTGAAACAAAATATGCTACAGCTAACCACCAAGATACCATGTATATGGCACTAACTAAATCATCTCTTTGCATATTATTTTTAAACGGATTCAAAATATATAGCTCTCTATTGGGTAAATAAATACTTCTTAGAAACTTCTTTAGAAACCTTTTTTTTCATGTTACTTAAGGAATCATTTGACTCAAGAATCCACTAACTGGATAAACAATGTGTAAAAATGCATTTGCATGTTTATATCTAGGTATATATCTGAAAGAAAGGGAAATATTTCAGACTTTTTAAAAAAATTAAGTAGAAATGTATCTTCTTCTGAATAGCTAACTGACAAAGCAGTTAGGGATTGCTTTATGGTTTCTATGAAGACACCTCTTATTCTGGTATTTCTTTTGATCCTTCTCTTTTGCTATTGAAAAGAAAGGGCAGAAAAGAGCTGTGAGTAGAAATCTAATTCAGGAACATTATATTACATCCATGTATCTCTCTTTAAAAAATTCTCCTGGCAGCTGCTGTTGAAAAATTTGGGAGATGGGAGAGAGGAGAAAAAGATGCCATGGATAGGTTTGGGAAGTTGCTTGAGGCACTTTCAATGCCTATCTAATCTGGTGTCTGAGGGACCAGTATAATCCCCTAGCTGATATAGAGGCTATATTCAGATAAAGTAGGAGAAATTTTAAAAGGAAGATTCTAATCAAGATAGAGGTGCAAAATAATGTTTTCTCTTTTCTTTTTATTTGGAATAAACTAACAAGGGGTTAGTGAGAAAGTCTCAAATTTCAGAGTAATTTACTTTACTTTAAAAGATTCCCTATGGCAAAGTTTAATGTATTTAATATTTAACTGTTTTAAGACTTATTTTGATATTTCTTTTTTAATAAATTTATTTATTTCACTTTTCACATTCATTTTCATTTTGAGTTTTCATTCATTCATTCATTTTGAGTTCCAAATTTTCTCCCCATTTGTCCCCTCTCCCACCCCAATACACCAAGCATTCTAATTTCCCTTATCACCAATCTGCCCTCTCTTCTATCATCCCTCCCTTCTCTTGTCCCCATCTTCTCTTTTGTCCTGTAGGGCCAGATGACTTTCTATTCCCCATTACCTGTATTTCTTATTTCCTAGTAGCAACAACAAGACTTGACAGTTGTTCTAAAACTTTCAGTTCCAACTTCTACCCATCCCTCCCTCCGCACCCATTCCTTTTGGGAAGGCAGGCAATTCAATATAGTCCATATCTGTGTAATTTTGCAAATGACTTCCACAACAGTCGTGTTGTGTAAGACTATATTTCCCTCCATCTTATCCTTCGCCCCACTGCTTCGATTCTGTCTTTTGATCCTGTCCCTCCCTGAGTGTTGACTTCAAATTGCTCCCTCCTCCCATTGCCCTCCCTTCCATCATCCCCCCCACCTTCCTTATCTCCTTCTCCCCCATTTTCCTGTATTGTAAGATAGGTTTTCATACCAAAATGAGTGTGCATTTTATTCCTTCCTTTAGTCGAATGTGATGAGAGTAAACTTCATGTTTTTCTCTCAGCTTTCCTCTTGCTCCCTCCACTAAAAAGTCTCCTGCCTACCTCTTCTATGAGAGATAATTTGCCCCATTCCCTTTCTCCCTCTCTCCTCCCAAAACATTTCTCTCTCACCTTCATTTTTTAAGGATATGATCCCATCCTATTCAATTCACTCTGTACTCTGTCTCTGTGTGTGTGTGTGTGTGTGTGTATGTGTGTGTGTGTGTAATCCCACCAACTACCCAGATACTGAAAAGTTTCAAAAGTTACAAATATTGTCTTTCCTTGTAGGAATGTAAACAGTTCAACTTTGGTTAAGTCCCTTATGACTTCTCTTTGCCTAGTTCCTTTGACTTCTGGAAGATTCACATATGCTAGCTCCGAACCCACAGCCCATAAATTACCTGTAAAGAGGAACTCCCAACAAATTCTGGAGCAGTGGTAGCTGCACAACAACAGAATGGAGGAGATTTATGTTCCAGAGAGCCCTGAAAAACCAACACCAAAGGTCCATAACTCACTGGATGCATGTTAGTGAACTCTTTTGGTTTAATTAACTGTGGTTCCTATCTTTTGAAAAACTGGATAAGAATAATTTTCTATGTTATATGAAGTACCATAGGCCTGTTCTTATATCTACTCTTGTCTTCTTTCAAAGGTAATTGTTACTTCCCTCCTTTGTAGGTCAAATGCAATCAGTGGATTTTTTTTTTTTTTTTTGCTATTTCTAGAAATAAATGAAGTCAATTTAGCAATACAGAAGAAAAGCTCAGCAATATGTTAATAAGTTTGTGTTGGTGCAACTTCGAACCGACATTCCTGCAGTTTAAATATACTTTAAATCAAATGGTAACAGTTAACTATTAGTTTATACACATGCATGTGAACCAGGTGGAGGGAGGTTATTGATTTTCACTCAAAGACAGTAGCTGGTGACCTTGGGATAGAAATACCATGACTTGCTCTTTTTAAAACAGTAAGAAAAAATATATAACTTTTATACTTACAATTTGTTTATATGTATAAATTTATATTTTGGAGGTTATGCAAATAATTTGCCCACTTCCTTCATGATATGAAAGGTCTCAAACAAAATAATGCCATATATATTGAGATATAGCTTATTTGAACATGACATAACTCATTTTAAGCATCCTATAACTCATGCTTATGCAAATGCAAATAATTTTGAACTTGGAGAATCAATTTAGACATAGCAGTACTTAGAGCTAGAAGTGACCTTACAAGTTAGTTTTCAAATCTATAAAATGATAAAAACATAAGTGTAGTCATATTTACAAAAATTATAAATTTAAGGAGCAATTTCTTGATAACAAAAGGTACATAGTAATGTATGAATATTCCTATTTATCAATTATAGTAATTGACTTATATGTTGGTTGTGTACTGATCACTTGTATCAAAATGGAGGGAGTTAAGACTCAAATTCATGACTAGAGAGAATCTAGACAAAAAGAAAAACTTCAGTAGGCTAATCCCCACTATGAGTGGAAAGAGGCTGAAAAAAAATGAAGTGACAGATTAAAGAACTATTGCAGACATGGAAAGAACAGAATTTGTCTGTAGTTATTGCAAAGTTATATTCAAATATGGTTGTCTGACAGCCTTGATAATTGAAATGGTAATGGTATCCTCAACAGGAATAGACAAGTTAATTCAACTTAGGCCTGGCACAGTCCTTAGAAGCTGATTTTCTTTTTCTTATGACTACTCCAAGAAAATAATGCACATCTTCTTTCCACTAAGAGGCTCTTCCTGGTCTATCAACTTGGTCTTGGTGAGACCCTACTGGTAGAAAAATTATCACCTCAATGATTACAAAAATCTATTGTTTGATAAACCCAAGGACCTCAGCTTCTGGGATAAAAACTCACTGTTTGACAAAAATTGCTGGGAAAACTGGATAAAAGTGTGGCAGAAATCAAGCATAGACCAACGCTTGACACCGTACACAAGAATAAAGTGCAAATTGGTACATGATCTAGGTATAAAGGCTGATACTATGAACAAATTAAGGGGCGTTAGGAATAAATCATTAGTCAGATTTATGGAGAATTGAGAAATTTATGACCAAACAAGAGATAGAATATTGTGAAATGCAAAATAGGTAATTTTGATTATATTAAAATGAAAAGTTGCTGCACAAAGTTTTTGTGGCCAAGATTGGAAAAGAAGGAGAAAATTGGGAACGAATGTATACAACTAGTGTCTGTGATAAAGGCCACATTTCTAAAATACATAGAGAACTGAGTCAAATTTACAAGAACACAAGTTATTCCACAATTGATAAGTGTTCAAAGGATATGAACATGCAATTTTGAGAGGAGGAAATTAAAGTTGCCATAATCATATGAAAACATGAATTAAAACACTATTGATTAGAGAGATGCAAATCAAAACAACTCCTAGGTCCCACAATGCACCTATTATATTTGTTAATATGACAAAATAGGAAGATAACATGTGTTGAAGAATATGTGGGAAAGTTGGAATACTAATTCATTGTTGGTGGAGCTGTAAGCTTATCCAACTATTCTGGAGAGGAAATTTGAACTATGCCAAAAGGGCTGTAAAAATGGACAAACCTTTTGACTTAGCACTATGACTTCTAGGATTGTATTCAAAAGAGATCACAAAAATGGGAAAAGGACTCATATGTACAAAAATGTATATAGTAGCTCTTTTTGTGGTGCTTAAAAACTGAAAATTGAGGGGATAGTCATCGATTGGGAAGTGGCTGAACAAGTTGCAGTGTATGAATGTAATGTATTACTATTGTGTTATCAGAAATGACACAGGTGAACTTCAGAAAAACTTGGAAAATCTTACATTGACTGATACTCAGTGAAATGAGCAGAACCAAGAGAACATTATACAGAGTTAAAGTCAAAATGTAGGAGAACCATTTATGATAGACTTGATCTTTCACAACAATGCCAGAAACCAAAACATTTGCAAAGGACTCTTGTTGCAAAATGCCATTCACATCCAGACAAAGAAGTATAGAATCACAATGCAAAATAAAGCTTACTATTTTCTCTTTTGTTATGTTTTGTTTTGTTTTTTCTCATTCATTCATTTACACCAAACCAATATATAATCTTACAGAGTACTCTAAACATACCTTCAAGTTTTAAATACTACCTTCATGGCTAGCAGCACTTCCCCAAAATTCATATGCCAGTTGAAAAAAGAGAATGAGAAGTTCTGTGAAAAATAAGTGTGGAAACCAAATGCATCGTCAAGGTGGGAATAAGGGTGTCCAGTTTTGGAAGAATTTTTTCACCAAGTTAATAGAAATACATATTTCCAAAAGAAAGGTTTTCATATATGTTCAACATTAGTTTCAGGACTATGAGAAACCATCTTGTCAATTCCATAAAAGAGAAAAGTATAATGTAACATCTTTGGGAATTGAAGAAGATGCTGAAGAATATCTTGTGAGATAAATTCAACTGTGTTAAACACTGGGCAAAGCAGAGTCTGGGCTCTCAACATGCTCATAATCTAATAAAAGGAGAAGACAGACAATAAGCAAACAGTTATGTCCAAATATAGACACAAATGTAAATACAAACACACATGTGTGTACATATATATATACAAATATATATTATAACAAACATACACATACACATATATGCATATATACATGTATATTCACATAAATATTGTGCATATATACATATACACCCAAATATACCTCTCTCTACCTCTCTCTCTCTAGATTCAATGGGAAGGCACTAAGTTTAAAAGAGATCAAGAAAATGTTTTTGTGTAAGGTTAGGTTTTAGCTGAGGCTTAAAGGAAAATAGAGAAGACTAGAGGTGAAGAACGGAAGAAGATAATTCTAGGCATGAGTGAAAGTCATGGGAATGCATGAAGTTTTAAGGTGCAGTCCTGTGTATATGAAATGGCAAGGAGGATAGTATGACTGTGTCTTAGAGTACATGGAGGAGAGTAAGTCATAAGAAACATTGAAAGGCTGAAAGTTCCAAGGGTTAGGAAGGGCTTTAAAAGCTAAAAATTGAATGTCATATTTGATAGAATATATGTCCCTTTATGAAGGGATTATTTGTCACATAATTTTTTTTTTTACTACCAATGGGGGAAGGGCTCTCTCTCTCTTTTTTTATGTGGTATGTGCTCTGCTAAGATAATCACAAATATTATATTTTGTTCTCACAGCAACCCTGCATTCTAGGTGCGATATTACAGTTGAGAAAACAAAAACAAACAGAGATTAAGTGACTTCCCCAGGATCACATAGATAGCACTGTCTGGGATAGATATAAACTCACATTTACCTGATTCCTGATCTAGCCCACTATCCCCTGAACTGCCTGGCTATGTCTAACTTGCACAGTGCACATTTTTGCTTTTGTTATTCAGTTGTTTCAGTCATGTTTTACTCTTTGATTTCCTATTTGTTGCTTTCTGTGCAACGATAATATAATTGTTTGCCATCTATTTCCCTAGATCATTTTATAGATGAGAAAAGTGAGACAAACAGAGATAAGGGACTTGGCCACAGTCATACAGCTATTAAGTGGCTGATGCCAAATTTGAATTCAAGTCTTCTTGACTCCAGGCTTATCATTGTATGCACTGCACCACCTATCCTTCCTTACAGTGTGCATAGTAGGTACTTCTTATATTCTTATTATATTGGGTTGGACTGAATTGAGACTTCATAATTTGAATCATTAGAGCACCTTGATTACATCAGGGAATCAGGACAAGCTCTCAAAAAGGTCATAGAATACTTCATAATAGAGTTCTTCCCTTTCTGGAGTCAGCACACCCATTGTTTAATGGTTTAATAATAAGAGATAGTATCAAAAAGCCTCCAAAAATTCTAAATAGAAGTCTTTAAAATGTGTCAACAGGGATTCAGCACTTTCAGGGATGGTTCATGGTTTTCAGTTGGTGCTATTACGCATCATTCTAAAAAGACTACTTCTGTATTTCTGCAACACATTTCTTCAGTCCAGAGATCAAAACCAATTTTCACTAGGCAATGGACCCAGAAAGATGTATTCCCAGTTGAAAAGAGTTCTTAATAGTTTCAATCGAGGTACTTACACCAGCATTATTTTGGGGCATGAAAGGAAAATTGGGAAGTAAGTAAAGTAATGAAATGGAAAGTGCAAGCAATGCCAGCAATGAAAGAACTGTCAGAAATAGTGATTTACAAAAATAAATAAATAAATGAATGAATAGATAAAGTCCTGAGATTTAAGTCCTGAAGAAAGACAATGCTCAAACTGCAGGGAGGAAAATGGAGAGAGGGATGAAATCAGTATTTATATGATGATTACTATATTTTAGACACTGTGTGATGCATTTTACAAGTATTATTTCATTTGATCCTTACAACAACCCTGTCAGATAGGACCCATTATTATCTCCATGTTATGATTGAAGAAATTGTGGCAATTGGAGTATAAGTGTCTTGTCTATGGTCACACAGTTAGTAAATATCTGAGGCTAGATTGAACTTATTTTCCTGGCTACAGGCCTGACATTTCATTGTCCACTGTTTCATCCAGTTCCCTTGAAAAGAGAGCTGAGAATTACTTTAGGAGTTTGCTAAACAACATATTTATTTTATCCTACTGTAAGTCGAACCAGGCCATATTTTTTAAACAGATTTACCCTTTATTCCATCAAATTGTTTACCTGTTTCTGATGACATCTCTGTGAAATATTTAGAGGAACTACGCAGGAATCAAGGAAGTCATAGGACCTAGCACTCAAAAGCAGGCCAGAGATAATCCAATTCAACTTCATCATTTTATTAATGAAGAAGCTGAAGCCACATAATTAAAGTAGATCATCTAAGTTTCAAGGAAAAGAAGGAAAAAAACAAAATAAAACTGCATGTCCCTGAAACCAATTTTGGAAGAGAAATCATCCAGGAAAAGAAAGTGATCAGTATCATAAAATATTGTGAAATGGTTAAGATTTTAAAGATTAAAAAACAGCAGTAACATTGTTTTGGGTAATTAAATTATTGTTAGGCATTGAAACCAAGATGGTGGCATTAAAATGGGGACCTGTCTGAGCTTCCCCCCCAAACCCATCAAAATACTTGTAAAAATGACTAGACAAATTCTAGAGCAACAGAAGCCACAAAATGACAGAGTGAAACATTTCCAGCCCAAGACAATCTTGGTGGCTGACAGCAAGGATCTATTGACTCAGGCTCAGAGCACAGTGGAGTGCATCATGGGACTCACTAGCACAAGTAGAACTACTGCAGGCCTTAGGGTAGCTGTAGAGGTGTCCAGACTTCTCAACCCACAAATGTCAAAGACAGTTTCAAAGATCAGTGTAAAGTTCTGTACATGTACATGCGTTCATATATGTATATGCATGTATTTGTGTGCATACATGTACAAACATGTATGTGTGTATACATGTACCTATACATGTGTATATATGCACACAGAGTGTGAGCCGAATATGAAGGGAGGATATCTAAAAAATAAAATTAAGTGTTGATAGGAATGTACTGGGAGAAAAAGAAAGGGAGAGGTGGAATGTATAAAAGAGACAAGAAGGAACTTTTACAACAGAGGAGAAGAGGGAATTAGTGAGTCACACTTTCATTGGATTTGACTTAAGAAAAGAATAGCACATCTTCAATTGGGTATGGAAATCTACTTTGCCTTTCAGGAAGGCAGGGGGAGGGGAATGGAGTGGAAGTTTGGTAGAAGGTATGGCCGATTGTAGGAAAGGATTATTACAAGCAAACTTATTGGGAGCAGATAAGGGAGAGAATGGAGTAAACGGAGGGCAGGATAAGATAGAAGGAAATGTGGTTAGTCTTTTGCAACATGAATGTTACAGAGGTGTTTTGCATGCCTACACAACTATGACCACCATTGAATTGAATAAATGTTAAAATTGTTTATTTGCATGCAGGTGGGAACTAAGTAATACAGAGAAAGAGGCATAGAAATATATCTTGCCCTACAGGAAAATAGAGGAGAGGGAGAGGGGAGCAGGAGTTATAGAAGGGAGGGTAGAATGAGGAAAGGGGTGGTTCAGGTGCTCTCTGTCTTGGTGTGGGGAAGTGGAGAGATGGGGAGAAAATTTGAAATTTAAAACTTTGTGGAAGTGAATGTTGAAAACTGAAAACAAATTATTAAAAAAAACAGCACAAAATAGTTATTGTTGGTATTTTGAAAGAACAGTTTTTATCAAGTGATGGGGATGAAGCCAACTTGTAGGGAATATAACCAAAGTTATGTTATAGTGTATTTGAAAGAATGATCTCTGAGATAACCCAACAGAAATTAAAAGAATCAGTATGTTTTAAGGTCTAGAAAACCAGACTGGAGTTTGAAAACCTGAGGTTTAAGTCTTACTCTTTATAGATAAGAGTAAGTAACTATGGGAAGGTGGCTTACTGTTAGTCCAACAAAAATCTTTCTAAGGCTCTTGTAGAATCACTATGGATACTAAATTTGTGAGTAGAGTCTCCTACATCAGCAAAACCAAATGTATGTTTCAGAAAATAATAAATGATAGAAAGATAGATAGACAGATGAGTAGATAGATCAATAGATAGATTGATTTTATATATATATATATATATATATGTACACACACACTCACATAATCATAGTCATAATAACTCACATACATATACAGTACTTTGTTATTTTCAAAACATTGTTCTCCCCCTAGTCTTCTTAGATAAAATTTTGATTTTTTAGCGATGAAGAAATTGAGCCTATTGAATACAGTCAGAAATTACACTATTTGTTAATAAGATTTCAAAGTGAAATAAAACTCTTCACAATCAAAATGAATGCTTAAAGGTTAATGCTCTCTTACTTGTGCTAGTCGTTCATTCTTTCAAGCAATAAAAATGCCAAATATCTGCATGCCTCTATATAATCAGAACTCTCTTCATGTGGTAATAACTAAATAATTGGACTCTGTTGCTCTCATTCAAAGAAAATTGTTTAATTACAAAAGAACATAAATTTCTTATCAAAATATCTGATAACTAAGATATATATATCCCAGGGTAATAGGAAATTTCAATGAGATTAATGCTTTGTCAATGTAGAAATGTTAACAAATAACCTCAAGTCAATAGGTATGATTCAAACAATTGCAAAAAGATATGCAAGTAAAGTGGAAGGGGGAGTGCCATCATACAAATGAAAGTGATCTAATGGAAAAACAAAACAAAAACAAACTTGACTGATGGAGAGGAGAAAATGATAGATCTTTTAATCATGAGATAGGAAATGATTATGAAATCTACAATCTTGTAGTGCTAAAGGAAGAATGAGAAGATGAGTTGAAAATAAGATCATTTTTGATTGAGACATATCCCTAAGACAGTCACTCCTCCTTCTAAAGGGACAAAGAAACTTTGATCTAAAACTTAAAGGAACTAGAGAGGTTGAGGTTTACTTGCAGAACTAAAGCCCTTGAGATGAAATCTTTAATCCCTTCCTTCCTTTCAAGCAATAAATGTCTTTTGTGAGACTCTCAGAGAAGAAAGATATATAAATGAGGAGAGGGGAAGGATAGGGTAATGATTACTACACCCATTTCAAACCTGAAGCTCAAGTGAAGGGATGATAATTGCTGTAATTTCTCAAAGAGTTTGGGAGGGGAGAGTAGAAGGAAAAAGAAAGCTGGCAGGAGAAAAGGTAGAATGTGTAACAGAAAAAAATCAATTTCCTTTGAGGGGCAAATGGTTACTTCTGAAGTGCTTCTATGGGAGAGGTGAGTATCTGTGATGGAAAATGGGGAACTGTAATATATAATGCACACCAAAAATGATTGACCATTACTTATACTAGCTGGTGCAATGAAATAACTAATAAGACATATACTTCTCATTGCTAGCAATCAAATTTTATCAATCATATAAAAGTAGAATAGTTTATATCATTTGCTAAACAATGTAAACATAAAATGCACTATGAACAAGCCAACACATACATACACATATGTTTGTGTATGTGTATATAGAGAGATATGGATATACTTATATATCCTTAGCTAGCTGCACCCACATTTATTTATTCATAGATCTATCTATCTATCTATCTATCTATCTATCTATCTATCTATCTATCTATTCACCTGTCTGTCTGTCTATCCATATATCAACAAAGATGTGTAGAAATCCTTTTAGTTACTTTTATGCAAAAGTGAGTCAATGATAAATAAAAGAGTCTCATATATGCAAAAATGTTTACAGTGGAACTATATTTATGTAGCGAATATTTTTTTTCAGTAGCAAAGACAAAATACCAATAGGTATACATTGATTGGAAAAGAGTTAAATATTTCTGGTATAAAAATTTAAACAAATATTAATGCCTTATATGAAATAATGAATCTGGTTACAACAGAGAAAAATGGGCTAAAAATGAAGTAAAGGGAATCATATATTCAACAACTAAAAATTTTGAAATGCAAAAAAAGAAGCAAAATAACCAAAATTGAATGCATGAAGCTTGAATAGGTAAAGAGATAAATCTATATAGATGAAGATATATGAACCTATAGATCAGTGAATCTATTCATTTATATGCATATATTTGTGAAAAGTGAGTGAAAATGCTGAATATAATGTCATTTTTCAATGTGATAGTTGTTTTTGAATATATTAGAACATTTTTACTTTTTTATTTAAATTAATATTTTGTAGGAAGGGGAAGCAGAAAAGACTTATTGGGAAATCTAAGTTAAATAACAAGAACAAGATCCAAATTTTATTGTAAAATAAGGGAGAACTAAATTCAAATATCATGAAGGCTGGGGTCGATGATGCCTTCAAAGGTCAAAGCAATAAATATTTACCAGAGACAGGACAGAAAAGCTGTGAAAGGGACAAAATTGAGATGAAAAAATGATTCATGTTTGAAGCGTAAGTGTAATGAAAAAAACTTTAGACCTATTGAAAGAAATGGTAAATTTATCAAATGGTTTTGATTCTAATAGAAAAGCAGGCAAAACTGAAAAAAAAATATTCCATGATGAAGGGTAGGGAGGATTGTAGAACTGAGTTTAAACTAGAGAGTGAAAAACATTTGGAAGAATAATTAAGAAACTGTATAGATGCATACATACATATTTAATTGTAAAATAAATAATGGATTAAAACAATGTGTTTGAAAGGAATATACTGTATAAATTGTAAAAAAAAAAAAAAAAAACTTGCTTTGTTCACGTGGAAAAGTAGCAAAATGGAATAGAGTAGATCCCCCTGTGGATCACTGCCCTCTTGGAGGAGGAACATATAAATCAATGAAGCTATGAGTTAATGCTGTTCTAAGTTACTATTGCCTGTAATAGTGCAGAGTTCTTAGAAAAGCTGATCCACTAGAGAATGAATTTGCAAGCCAATCCAGTTTATTGGTGAAGAAAATTCCACAGATGGTATTAAAATGTTGTAAGGTATAATATCAGAAAATAGGAAAGAAAACTCTTTAAGAAAATGACAAATATCAAGAAAATTATTCATGGTAAAACAGGCATAATAAAAGGCAAAAATGATAGAGACTAAACAGAAGTAATAGAGATGAAAAGAATGCCAAGGAAAAACTATTCAAAAAAGATCTTAATATCACCAACAACCACAATGTTTTAGAGTCGGACATACTAGAGAATGAAGTCAAGTGAGCCTTAGAAAACAATGCAAACAATAAAGGTCATGAAAATTATGGAAATCCAACTGAGACATTTAAAATACTAAAACATGATGTTATTAAAGTACTTCACCTAGTATGCAGTAAAATCGAAAACTCAACAGTAGCCACTAAATTGTAAAAGATCAATTTATTTCCCAATCTTAAAGAAAGACAATGCCAAAGAATATTCAAATCACCAGGCATTTGAGCTCTTTTCACATACCATCAAAGTCTTGCTTAAGATTCTGTAAGCAAGGTTTCAGTAATATGTAAAAGCACAAATTACCAGAAGATCAAACCAGTTTTCAAAGAGGCACGGGAACTGGAAACCAAATTACCAACATCTGCTACATTAGGAAGAAAGAAAGAGTTTCAGAAACTGCATCCAAATATTTACTACTGCTTCACTTTCATTGTGGATAACAACAAAATGTGACAAGCCCTCAAAAAGAGGGGAGTATCATCTTACTTGTCTCCCGAGTAACCTCTATGAGGTGCAAGAAGCGACAGAAGTGAACGTGGAATAAATGATTGGTTTAACATTGGGAAAGCAGTGAGACAAGGCTATATATTTTAATCTTAATTATTTAATTTCTAAGCAGAATATACCATACTAATTGCCAGACTGGATGATTCAAAAGCTGGAATTAAGATTTCTCTGAGAAATATCAACAATTTCAGATATGTGTATGATACCACTCTGATGGCAGAAAAAAAAAAGAGAAATTGAGAAGCCTCTTCATAAGGGTGAAAAAGGAGAGTATAAAAGTTGGCTCAAATCTTAACAACAACTAAAAGTTAAATTCTTGGCAATGGGCTCCATTCCTTACTGGCAAGTAGAAGTAAAAGGGATGGAAAAAGTGTCAGATATTTTCTCCCCTTGTGCTCAAAGATCACTGCAACCAGAGCCATAAAATTAAAACACTTGTTCCTTGGAATCCCCCAGCAATAAAAAACAGAGACATCATCTTGACCACAAACTCTGTAAAGTCAAAGCTATTGTTTTTCCAGTAGTAATTTAAATCTGTGTGTCTTGGTTTCTAGATAGAACTGAATGATAGAGAATTAATGCTTTTGAATTGTTCTGCTGGAGAAGACTGTTGAGAATCCCTTGGATAGCAAAGAGATAAAATCAGTCAATACTTAAAAAAAATGAAGTCAGCCTGTTCACTGGAAGGTCAAAAAGTGAAGGTTAAACTTAAATACTTTGGCCATATCCTGAGGAGACAGGGCTCACTGGAAAGACCTTGATGTTGGGAAAATTGAAGGAAAAAGGAAAAGAATATGACAAAGGATCAGATGTACAAATAGTTTGATGGGAAAAATGAATATGATCTTGGAGAGACTTGAGGAGATAATGGAGGATAGAAGTGCCTGATGTGCTATAGTCTATGGGGTCAAAAGAATTAAACATGACTCGATAACTCAACAACAAGGTTGGCAATCAAAACATCTGGGCTATAATGTTTGCCCGAATAGTAACTAAAATTGTCATTGTGAGAAAATCACTTAATTCTCTCCAAAACTTCAGTTCACCCAGTTCCAAAATAAAATGAGTGGATGATGTTATTTCTAAAGTTTTCTTGAGAACTAATGTGATTTAAGACATTGATCATATATTTCTATTATTCTTAAATTGCTTTCTTTGGTAAAATTAAGAGAACTGCTTAGTCAATATATTTTGACTATTGGAATTCCCATCTCCCACATGATCTAAAAGAAAGAATTTCTTTGTAACATAAGATATCTGTAGTTATTTGAATAGCTTGGTATTCTATGTGTTTTAATACATTTTAAAACATATTATTTGTTATAAATCCATTCTGAATTTAGCTTTGTGTCTGAGTGTGCAAATCTAGTGTTGTTTTCTAAAATAAGACATTCTAGAATTCAGTGTTGACTCTCCTTTCAATATTGCAAATATCTGAAGGTGACATCTTTAAAGTGATCTTATTTCTCTTTGTGGAACACTTGAGTTCCCATAAATTAAGAACGTTAGAAATTATTATGAATGGCAATTAATTGGTAACTTGATATGAGCAAACATAAAGAGACCAATAAGTAGTATCTGCAGGGAAAGACTTAATCTAACTCCGTATTAACCAAATGCAAGGATTTTATGGTTATTGCTTTTGTCTCTCAACATAAATGAACAATATTCATCTAGAAATTATTATTGAAATGTATAGATAAAATCATATTGATTTTAAGTGTGATAATTCTCATTACTGCACATAAATGTTTATATTCATCTTAAATTACGTAGTTTCTAAAACTAGGGGCTTTATTTTTCATTGAATAAAATTACTAGAAAAAAATGCTGATTTGAAAAAAGCATAACGGCACTAGATTTAAAACATGCATTTATATACCTGTTTCCATGAGGTAGGCATAGTGTAACATTCAGAATTATATATTTGTGAAACATTGGATTTTATCCTCTGTTTCTTTTTCAAAATTCTTCTGTCCTTAATAATAAGACTCTTAACCTGGATGTCAATATTATTTTCACATCTGATATTTTAGCTCTTATTATTTGTCAACTATTTTAAATTTCTACCATGTAATAAGTAAGAAATGTTTTAAGCAGTAACATAAGATACTTTAGAAGGTTGTCATTTCTCTTATGTGTATATTACAAGGTGGGAAAAGATCAAAATGCACCATTTGAAGGACAAAGATTTTTAAAGGTTGAAAAGATTAGACACTTCTGGCACAAGCCTCCAATTATTTTGCTAAATAGTGGTCTAAGATTAGCTCTGTACAGCTAATCATTCATTCATTTATTAATTTCATTTTTAAAAGATGGTTTGCTTAAATTAAGAAATGGTGAATCCTTAGTATTACAAAGCTTTTCTTACTTTATGATGAAATAGAGATCACTGTACTTCAGAGTGACTTTGTGCATACCTTTTCTAGAGGTCATGAAAGGCTCATTACTGTTATCAGCATCAATTACATTAATAGGCAATACCTTTATCCTTCCTTTTCATGTGCCCTAGAGAACTAATCTAAGCAGTAAGCTTTCTTTAAAATTAATGGAAGTTCAGATATAAGACCAGTTCCTTTAAAATATGTCTAAAAATAGTAAAAAGAAAGTTTCTTGCTGAAGAGTAAAAACTAAAGTGTGCAAATTTGGATATTGCTTTCAGAATTGAATTTTTGTCGTTGAATACCATAATTGTTTTTACTCTCCTTCCCTTTTTAATTGTATTTTATTTTTCGTAAGTTAGACATCAAGACAATTTTAACAGTCATTTTTACAAGATTTTGAGTTCCAAATTTTTCTCCCTCCCTTTTCCCAAAATGATAAGCCATTTGAGATAGGTTAGGATACATTTTCTATCCTGTAAAACATATTTCAATTTTAGTCACAGTTGTGAAAGAAGAAATATATCAAAAGCAAAAAAAAAACATTAAAAAGAATAAAGTAAGCAATATAAAGTATCTCTTGATCTGCCTTCAGAATTCATCTGCTCTCATCTGGATTCAAATAGAATTTTCATTCATGAGTCCTTTGTACTTGTGTTGGATTCTTGTGTTGCTCAGAAAAGCTAAGTCAATACTTGATCATCATATAATGTTGCTGATACTGTGTACAATGTTTTCCTGGTTTTTCACAAGTCTTTCTAGGTTTTTCTGAAATCTACCTGTTCATCATTTTTTTTAAATTTCTCATTAGTATTCCATTACATTCATGTGCCACAACTTGTACAGTCATTCCTCAACTGATGGGCATTCCCTCAGTTCCAATATTTTGCCACCATAAAAAGGGATGCTATGAATATTTTTGCACATGAAAGTGCAAAGACCAAGCAGTTGTATTGCTGGATTAAAGGTTACCCACAGTTTGGTTGCCCTTTCGGCATAGTTCCAAATTGTTCTCCAGAGTGGTTGGATCTGTTCACATGTCCCAGTTTACCCACATCTTCATCAACATTTAATCATTTTCCCATTTGGTCATATTAGCCAATCTGATAGGTGTAAGGCAACATCTCACAATTATATTAATTTGCATTTCTCTAATCAAAAGTGATTTAGAGCACATCTTCATGTGCCTATTCATAACTTTGATTTCTTCATCTAACTTGTTCCTATCCTTTGACTTTTTGCAAATTTGGAAACAACTTGAATTTTAAAAAAATTGACTTATTTCTCTATATATTTTAGAAGTGAGGACTTTATCAGAAACACTGGCTGTAAAGATTATTTTCCACTTTCTGTTTTTCTTCAAATCTTGGTTATATTGGTTTTCTTCATGCAAAAGCTTTTTAATACAATCAAACTTATTTATTTTTCATTTTGTAATATTCTCTGTCTCTTGTTGACTCATGAACTTGTAACTCACCTTCTTTAAAAATTTGGAAGCTGTAGCACTTTGCGCAAATATGTTTAGCACTGATATCACTTCATTGTCTATAGTATCTTATAGCAAGATATAGTTTCCTTCCTTATCTCTTTTAATTAGTTCTATCTTTTGTTTCGATTTGTCTGAGATCAGGATTGCTAACTCTGCTTTTATTTTGCTTCAACTGAAGCATAATACATTGTATTCTAGCCCTTTACTTTTATTCTGTGTGTACCTCCCTGCTTCAAATGTGTTTCTTATAAACACCATATTGTAGGTTTGTGGTTTTTGATCCACTCTGCTATCCGCTTCCATTTTCTGTAAGAGTTTATACCATTCACTTTAACTGTTATGATTATTAGATCTATATTTCCCTCCATTCTATTTTTCTCCTTTTTCCCCTCTCTCCTTCCGTACTTTCCCTCTTCAGTGTTTTGCTTCTGGCTACCACCTCCTCAGGCCTGTCCTCTCTTGTCAGTCAGTCTTCTACCCTTTACTTAATTTCTTCTCCTTCTACTTTCCTGTTGGGTGAGATAGATAACCATATTGAACTGATTGTGCATATAATTCCTTCTTTGAGCCCATATTGATGAAAATAAGGTTCAAGTGATTCCCATTGTCAACCATCAATTGTGTTTTTCTTCTAGCTACCTCTTCTCCTGATCTACCCTCCTTTATATCAGTCCCCACTTCCTCTTTATTTAATTTTCCTCCCCTCCTGCTTCTCTGTTTGGCAAGATAGTTTTCTGTATTCATCTGATCGTGTATATCATTCACTCTTTCAGCCAATGCTGATCATAACAAGGTTCAAGTAAAGCCCATAATGCCCCTCCTCCCATCTTCCTCTTTGCTGTAATGTTTTTCTCAACTCTTCGTGAGAAATAATTTACTCCATTGTACCTGTCTCTTTTTTCTGCACCCATTTTACTGCTCTTTCTCATTGCTTATTGTTTTGTCATTCTCTCTAATGCACCTTATAACCATATCCTTTGTCTACATTTATTCCTTCTATCTGTACTGTTAGTGACTCGATGTTTAAGGGTTACAAGTGTCATCTTCCCATATAGGGATGTAAATAGTTTTAGTTCTATTGAATCCCTTCTGGGATTTTTCCCCTCTTTTACCCATTTTTGCTTCTCTTAGCTCTTGATATTGGTTGTAAAAAAATTGGTTTAGTTCTGTTCTTCTCCTTGTAAAGGCTTGAAATATTTCTATTTTGTTGAAAGACCACTTTCCCTCTTTATATATTATATTTAATTTTGCCAGGAAAATGATTATTGGTTGTAGTCCTAACTCTTTGCCCTCCATAATACTATGTTCCATAAACTACAATCCTTTAATGTTACAGCTGCCAAGTCCTGTGTGATCCTTGTTGTGACTGCCTTTTGTTGAACTGTTTCTTTCTCGTCACTTACAGTATGTTTCCTTGATGTGATAGTTCTGAATTTTGACTATAATATCCCTCGAGGTATCCATTTGCAATCTTTTTCCTGAGATGATCAGTAGATTCTTTCAATGCCTGTTTTGCTCTCAGATTCTAGAACATAAGGGAAGTTTTCCTTGATAATTTCTTAAATGATGCTGTCCAGGTCCTCCTTTTGATTCTGACCTTCAGGTAGTACAATGATTCTGATTTTGTCTATCTTGGATCTATTTTCCAGGTCAGTAATTTTTCTCATAAGATGTTCTGCATTTTCTTCCATTTATTTTCATTCTCTTGAATTTGTTTGATTGATTCATGATCTCTCACAAAATCACTATTTTCTACTTGCCTGATTCTAGCTTTTAAGGTGTTGTTTTCCTCAATTAGCTTTTGCACTTCATTTTCCATTTGACCTGTTGTACTTCCTAAGGACTTCTAGGACAGAACTAACCTTAGCTGAATGCCAGTATCCTTTTATTCAGCTCTTTTGTGTTCCCATATATGCTGCTACCTGTTCAAATTCTTTGCATTTTTTCATTTATCTAGCTGAAAAAAGCACAATGTCATACCACTCCAGGTAAATGATGCATTTGATTTCTTCCTCCCTTTAAGGGGCGTGACAGGTGAATGGGAAGACTTATATTCTGCTACTCTTCCCCACCACAGAATCTTGATGTTAGAGTGGGGTTAGAATATACTATCTGATACTATAAGAACAGTAAGGGAATTGCTGAATAGATGTCATAGACAAGGTTTCCTGTTTTCAAATGAATTGCTATATGAGAATATGGTAGTTGGTGAACACGAGGGTACTGAGGAAGTACTATATTCTCCTTAGGTTGTTTCAATAAGAGTTAAAGTGCCTAATATGTTCCAAGAACTGTGTTGTGTGGGAAGTTTGGGCAACCGATATAGTTAGTATTTAAATATCAAATATTTCCATCAACACTTTTCATTTCATAGCCCATTTATACCACTTTGTAGTTGGCTCTAAAACGTTTCAATAACTATAAAATTCAACATATTTTTTCCCAGCCCTTGGCAGCACATGCATACATACATACATGCATGCACACACACGGGAAAAACAAAACATCAGTTTCATCAAAATTTATCTTAGAAGTACTTTGATATTGTGAAAAGAGTGCTGAACCTGCAGTTAGATCAAGGCCAGTTGTGATAACTAGTGACTACGCATAAGTCACGTAAACTTTCTGAGCCTCAATAACCTTATTCCTAAAAAGGGATGTCATCATCAGTGCCTGTCTCTCAGAGCTGCTGTGAAGTTTGAATGTTATATTATTTAGATTGTGCTTTGTAAGTATTGAGACACGCTTTTCATAGGCTAGGAACACACCTTCTGCCATCAAAGAGGTGCAACTATTTTGCAATGAATAGTGTTAGAGAGTTGTCTGTTGCACCAATACATGAAGTGATTTGCCTAGTGGTTCCCAGTCCCTATGTGTCATAAATAGGATATGAACCAAGACAGACCTGATTTTGCCATGGGCCTTCTATGCACTGTCCCATCCTGCTTCTCTGTATTACAAAGTTAGATGATATTATATTTCTTTATTCCCCCTTTCCTTCCTTCCTTCCTTCCTTCCTTCCTTCCTTCCTTCCTTCCTTCCTTTCTTCCTTCCTTCCTTCCTTCCTTCCTTCCTTCCTTCCTTCCTTCCTTCCTTCCTTCCTTCCTTCCTTCCTTCCTCCCTTCCTTCCTCCCTCCCTTCCTTCCTTCCTTCCTTCCTTCCTTCCTTCCTTCCTTTTATGCTAATATCCTTCTTTTATGAGACTGCATATTGTTATCTCACCAAAGCTGGAAAGGCAGAGGGCATTTAGGAGCTGAAACCAATCCTCCTCCCTCTTAGAGAAGACTGGTAGTCTTCCACTCCAAAGGCTTTCCCTTATTTTTTTTGACTTTGACAAAGACTTATTTGAAGTACCTGATTTGCTTCAGGTCTGATATATGTTACTAAGAATTCCTGAACTCAAGGGACTAAACAGCCTCTGTTTCCCCATGTAGCAGGAATTTTAGGTCCTGATACTGTGTCTGTGTTCTTTATTGTTTATGGCTTTCATGTAGCTTAATAATATAAGTGATGTCTCCTTAATATGTTTTCTAGTCAGCTGATTTTGATATAATTTTTTTTATTCTTCTGACTTTGTTTTAATATTTATTGTCATTATTTCATGGATATATTCACTTATTTTAATCCTTTCTACTTTTAGAGCATGCTACTGATTGGGTAAGGTTTTTTATTTTTTAGTTGCTTGTTCCAAACTGTTAATTTTCTTTCCAAATATGTCTTTCATAACCGCCAATTTTTTTTCATTTGTTGACTCTAATATGCTAATTTAATTCATATCTATAGATTTCAGTTCCAAAAACAAAACAAAAGAAACAAACAAAAAAGTAACTCTATTGCTTCATCATTTCCAGGGACTCTAGTTGACTTTATACCTCAAGTGTTTTTGTCCCTTTTCTTTTCTTTGAGACTTTGCTTATAGGTATTTTTGAGCCATACACTTTCTTTTTTGGATTGTGTCTTGAACATTACTGTTACCTTAATACCTTAATGAAACTTTATGGTTTATGGTAGGACCACCATGTCCAGTATATGTGCATATGCCACCTCTTCATTCTCCTATGACCCAATAGTAGCCACTGTATGACAGATGTCAATTGGCATTTGTCTCTGTTCCATTCAAAGAAGCATGTTCATCTGTGACAGATGTTCACATTTCCTTTCTCAATACCCATGCTAGACTTATATGAATGACTAATCGTGGTTTATACGCCATCACTAGGTTCTACAAACCTTTTTATTCTTCTGACTCTCATAATATACTGACCTAAGGTAGAAATATAACTAATTGGTTTTTTGATTTTTCAATTAGGAATTGGTTTGGTACATTTTCTAGATTTTTATGGCATAGTTGGAAGTATTTGCTGTGCTACCTCCTTCTACTCTACCATCTTGACTGGTTTTTGCTGGTGTCATTATCATTTATTTATTTATTTATTTATTTTGCATTCATCATCACAGTCTAAAGGACTGAGCATTGATTGTGACTGAAGAGCATTCCAGGTTTCAGTCTGCTTTGTCCTTATGTGGACCTTAATCAAAGTTTTCAATTTCTCTTACCTTCCTTGGCCTCATTTGTTATGTATAGGGGTTGACTTAAATGACTTTTAAGATGCCTCTAATTCTATGATCCTGTAATGTTGTACTCAGCTCACACAAAGGTATCAAAAAAGTATCTCCTCACAAAAAATACTGAACCTTTGTCTTCATATTTTTAAAATCACTGTGAGATTTAAAATTTAACAGCAAAACTACTGCAAAACCTAAAGTATTAAGGTCTCTTTATAAGGTCAATTTATAATGCTGTGCCCAACTTCAGATTAATAAATTTCTCACTTTCCCTTTTTCTATCAGCAATTCTTTTGCTCTGAACAAGATAATTCCACAGAAACATATGGGAATTTGACATTACTAAACAAATAATGTTAAAAAATATCAAGTATAAAATTCCCTTACTACTTCAATGTATTGACATGAGTAGTAAATGGGAGGTTATTCAATCAAGCACAGAAGAGAGACATTATGCCCAAATGTTGTTTGAAAGAATATGGCCTATGTGGCCATAATCAGCTTAATAAAGCATATGTCTGAAATCTTTAGAGCTGAGATTCAGAGACTATAAGTGCTAATTAAGACCTACAAAGCTACCTTAGAAGAAATCATAAAGTTCTTTGTGAAAAAATAAGGAATTGATAGGCTTTGGATGAATATATGGAACTTTTGTGCATAAATGTTATTGCCCAGACATTTTGTACAAGGAATAGTTAATTCATGTGCATTCTTACTTAGGCATTATTCACTTTTATTTTGTATATTTTGAGAGGAAAATGAGTATGCTAAGATTTATAACCAGATACATAAATACAACCTTAATAATACAAACTCTGGCCCCTTTTCTTTATGAGATAAAAATCAATGAGTCAAATCCAAAAGATAAACAGGGAGTTATGTACTCCCTGTTAAAAAATGTTAACCTTTTTAAATCATCTCTGAAAATGAGTTCTAAATATCTCTTGGTATACACACAAAAAAGAAAGTCTGAAATTTTCACCTTTGATAATAATGAGCCTTGGGGGAAAACTGAAGAAAGGGCATGGTGGTGTTATGTAAAGAATGTAGAGTCAGCATTCTGGGGTACAAATCTTGTATCTGCTATATACTCGCTTTTTAACATTAAGTAAATTTCAACCTCTCCAGGACTCAATTTTCTCATTTATAAAATGAGTTCATTGAACTATATGACCTCTAGTTCTGAATCTATTATCCTAAGTGGTATTGGTTAGAGTTCATTCTTTTTTTTTTATCTAAGCATATGATTTCATTGGTAAAAGGAACTTATGATAATATAACTTCTTCTCATAATAGACTTGGGAAATCCTTCTCCCATTATATTCCTACAGGCTAATTTTAGGAAATGAGAAGCTAAATGACTATTTCTGGGATATGAAGTTAGTTTTGTCAGAGACAAGGCTTCAACATACATCAATCTATCAATAAGGCCAGATCACTCATGACTTTTTTCTTTTTAGATCTAGATTAATAAATCATTTAGATTTTTTAAAGTAACTAGTATTTTTCTATGTGATTGATCCTAAAAGATACCATCAGAGTTAGTATGTTTCAGAGGCAGGATTGAAGTCAAGTCTGTCAGATTCCAAGGCCAGTCCTTTTTCTATTACATCAAACTACAATGGTATTAATATATCTCAAGAAACAATTCTCTCCTCTTTTCAATATGATAGACTGACGAATTAATTATCCTCACCCCCAAAAATAAAACAAATACATAGATATTTTGTCCTATTTACCAAAGTCCTTATCAAATAAGCACAAATGATGAGTATTGTCTATAGATATGGTCTTGTGATTAGAGCTCAAGCTGGTACAATTCAAATAGGCAACTCTAGCCTGAATCTGCATATAGGTTTTAGAATGGTAATACCACAGTACCAGAATGCACTTGGATATTGATGACCAATATCAATATCCAGAACAATTATGAAAGAATAAAATGAAACTCAGCTCACAATTTCATGCAGCCTCAAATTTATTTCTCTTCAATGCATTCTACCCACTTTTCTGAGTATACCTTCTCACAGTTGGGTTCATGATCTCTCACCAAACACTCCCTGCTCAACAAGAGGTTTATTTTATGGGGAAAATATACTACCAACTTTTCAATGATTTCTTCTCATATTCTCTCTTCCCACTCCTTTTTGATTCAGGAATTGTCTGTACTCCCAAGGGCTTATCTAATTTACAATAAGATATTAAGCAAGCATATATTAAGAGTTAAGAATATAGAAATAAAAAAAGAAAAGAAATGACAAAGAAAAACAAAGGTAGAATGATACCTTCAAAAAACTTACATTCCATCAGAGGAAACAACACATTCATGTGTAATTAAATTAAAAAATGCATATAAATTAATCTGGTTAGGAGGAAGAACTATCAGCTAGAGAGATGAGAAAGGTCTTATAAAAGAGGAGACATAAGATTTGAATGAAGAATGAAAAATCTAACACACATAGGTGAGAAAGGGGTGTATTACAGGAACAGGGCAAGGTTTGTTGTGTTGCAGGTGGAGCGGCTTTGCAAAGTCACTGATAAGGGATAAAGATGCAATTTAGAAAGAAAAAAGAAATGATCTATATGTCCACTATATCAACTTGCTTTTTAAATATTAAAAGCAACTAATATTTATGTGTATGTACACATATATGTATACATACTTACGTATGTATTATATGTACACATACACACATACATATTAGTTGTTTTTAGTAGCTAAAAGGCAAGTTGATATAGTGGATATATGAAGAGATCCAGGAGCCAATAAATTCAAATTTCCTTTTTGAATCTTTGGAAATATGGGTTTATAGACACAGTATTTAAACTTCCTCAGTCTTCATTTCCTTTTCTGTAACATGAAAGTGTTGGACTTCATCAGTCAATAGTTAATTAGTAAATATTTGTTAAGAAATTGCAGCTAGGATGCAATATTCACAGCACATATGGCAGCCATAGTTATCAAGATGCAATTCAGAATCAGGAAATATCACAGACTCTCCACATGGAAGGAAGAACTAAAACATTTATTCAGACCCAAATATATCACAGCAAGAGAAATCTATACATAATAACAAAGCAGGGAGCAACACTACCTTAAGTCTTCCCCTCTGTGCTTTTCATAAACCAAATTGATTACACTGATCACAAGCAGGCTCCCTTGAACAAAATCATAAACAATCACAATATCACTCATGCTTCCCAGGAGCCTGCATCCTTCCTAGCTTTGATTGCTCTCAAGACTAACTTCCTCCCTGCTCTACTCTAGCTCTGCCTCTTCCTGATCCACTCATTTGGCACACTCCTCCTGCCACAGACTCCATGTGATTTAATAGGTGTATTAGTGAATAGGAAAGATCCTCCAGTTGAAATTACCATTACAACAACATCATTAAAGATATTTTGAGGTTTCAAAGAATGTAAAAAAAAAACAAACAACAACAACAAAAAACTAACAGGATTTTTTTCTCAAGGAGACCATGGTTTAATGTAAGGGATGACATGACAAAAATTATGAATAATAGAAGACGTTGTTGTTTAGTCATTTTCAGTCATGTCCAACCCTGTGTAATTCCTTTTGTGGTTTTCTAGACAAAGAAATTTCAATGGCTTGAAATTTCCTTCTCCATCTCACTTTACAGAGGCAAATAGAGTCAAGTGACATGGCCAGTGTCATACATTTAGGACATGTCTGAGCCCAGATTTGAACTTAGGAAGATGAGTCTTCCAGTTTTCACTCTGTCCACTCTACCACATAGTTCCTTAATAAGAGGATTAAAAACTATTACAATTCAACAAAAGCAAAGAGAATATCTCTTCTCCTCTGCTAGTGAAATGTATTTTCTTTTTAGCTGTACACTGAGAAAGTAGTATTCAAAAATCTTAATAGTTCTCCACATCATGAAGAAGTATTATAAGGGGTAGTAGAATGAGATATATCTTATCTTGATTAAGGGATTGAAATAGCCTTCATAATTTGGAGAGGAAAGATATTTGTTGCTAAGCTTATTTGTATAATATTACCTAAACATGAAATTTATATTTTGATTAAAGTTCATCTTAACTTAGAAAAAATTATGAAAAAAATCTTTGCAAAGCTATCATTTCTGAGCAAGGCACTTCCATGGAGTATTGCAAAACAAATACATACATACACACATACATACATATGTGTGTATGCATATATGCATGTGTGTGTATTTCTGATTTATAATGGAAAACCTAGTTACTGGGTAAAACAGAATGGAAGATTGTATTAGAAGAAAAGCAACAGAAGCAAATGATGCTAACATGAGAAGAAGAAAACAAAGCAAACAGCTTACCAATAAATCCAGAAGAACATACAGCAAGTTAAAATATATAATACCATGGCACAGAAAGGAAAAAAATAAATTAATTTTGATGCACAATGAAAAAAACAACAACCAGCAATATAAATTGTTAATGGAGGGCAGAGTCAAGATGGTTAGGTGAAACAGGGATTTACCTAAGCTCTTCCACAAATTCCATCAGATACCTCCAGAAAAGAGAATGTGAGGGTCAGGAACCAAGATGGTGGAGTAGAAAGACTCACACATGCTAGCTCTGGAGCCACAACCCAAAAATTTCCTGTAAAAAGAACTCCCCACAAATTCTGGAGCAGTGGAGGAGATTTCCATTCCAGAGAGCCCTGAAAAACCGGGACCAAAAGTCCATCACAAATGAGACAGCAGAGCCCAGCCCTGCCCTGGTCACGTGGCCCTGAGAGGAGCAGATCTGAGCAGGCTTCAGGGATGGAATCTCTGGTGGCTGCAAAGGTCCCTCAAACAACAGGTGCTACAGGTCAGTGAGAGAGACTTCTGGGCTGGCTGAGAGGGAAGCAGGGTGTCTCCATAACTCAGACCCTCTCAGGAGACAGGGGCAGAGGCAGCAGAAGCCAGGGGCTCCCTGAGCAGTCAGGCCCTCAGATTCATTACTGAAGATCTCTGCATAAATCCCCTGAGGGAACTGAGCCTGGGAGGTGGCCCCACCTGAGCACCAGAACTTAAGCTCACATTGAATAGAAGTCACACCTGCTGCTGAAAGCCCTGAGGCTGGGGAGAAGCATTTGAATCTCACACCCCAGGCAATGGCTGGGCAGATCT
Source organism: Bettongia penicillata ogilbyi (assembly GCA_023548195.1). NCBI lineage: Eukaryota > Metazoa > Chordata > Mammalia > Diprotodontia > Potoroidae > Bettongia > Bettongia penicillata. Next base: position 232,029 of record JAJHZJ010000880.1, read on the forward strand.
AGTTGGGACTGGAGAGCAATCTGAGAAGTCAAGTAACTGGCTGAGAAAATGCCCAGAAAAGGGAAAAAAAAAAATAAGACCATAGAAGGTTACTTTCGTGGGGAACAGATGTTTCCTTCTTTCCTTTCTGATGAGGAAGAACAATACTTACCATCAGGGAAAGACAATGAAGTCAAGGCCTCTGTACCCCAAACACATGAAATAGATATCCAATGGGCTCAGGCCATGGAAGGGCTCAAAAAGGATTTTGAAAATCAAGTTAGACAGGTGGAGGAAAAACTGGGAAGATAAATGAGACAGATGCAAGAAAAGCATGAAAAAATGGGACAATACCTTGCTAAAGGAGCAAAAAAATGCTGAAGAAAATAACATCTTGAAAAATAGGCTCACTCAATTGGCAAAAGAGGTTCAAAAAACCAATGAGGAGAAGAATGCTTTCAAAAGCAGAATGAGCCAAATGGAAAATGGGGTTCAAAAGCTCAGTGAAGAAAATACTTCTCTCAAAATTAGAATGGAATAGATGGAGGCTAATGGCTTTCTGAGAAACCAAGAAATAAAAAAAACAAAACCAAAAGAATGAAAAAATGGAAGAGAATGTGAAATATCTCATTGGAAAAATAGCTGACCTGGAAAACAGATCCAGGAGAGACAATTTAAAAATTATGGGACTACCTGAAAGCCATGATCAAAAAAAAAGCCTAGACATCACCTTTCATGAAAATTATTAAGGAAAACTGCCCTGATATTCTAGAACCAGAGAGCAAAATAAGTATTGAAGGAATCCTTCGATCACTGCCTGAAAGAGATCCAAAAAGAGAAACTACTAGGAACATTGCCCAGGTCAAGAAGAAAATATTTCAAGCAGCTAAAAAGAAACAGTTCCAGTATTGTGGAAATACAATCAAGATAACATAAGATCTAGCAGCTTCTACATTAAGAAATCAAAGGGTGTGGAACAGGATATTCCAGAAGTCAAAGGAATTAGGACTCAAACCAAGAATCACCTACCCAGCAAAACTGAGTATAATCCTTCAGGGGAAAAATGGTCTTTCAACGAAATAGAGGACTTTCAAGCATTCCTGATGAAAATGCCAGAGCTGAAAAGAAAATTTGACCTTCAAATACAAGAATGAGAAGAAGCATGAAAAAGCAAACAGCAAAGAGAAGTCATAAGGGACTTAACAAAGGTGAATTGTTTACATTCCTACATGGAAAGACAATATTTGTAACTCTTAAAACTTTTCAGTATCTGGGTAGTTGGTGGGACTACACACACACATACACACACACAGAGACAGAGAGCACAGAGTGAATTGAATAGGATGGGATCATATCTTAAAAGAAATTAAGGTAAACTGTGAGAGAGAAATGTAGTGGGAGGAGAGAGGGTAAAATAGAATGGGGTAAATTATATCTCATTCAAGAGGCAAGCAGGAGACTTTTCAGTGGAGGGGAAAAGAGGAGAGCTGAGAAAAAAAACATGAAGTTTACTCTCATCACAATTAACTAAAGGAAGAAATAAAATGCACACTTATTTTGGTATGAAAACCTATCTTACAATACAGGAAAGTGGGGGAGAAGGAGATAAGTGAGGTGGGGGGATGATGGAAGGGAGGGCAATGGGAGGAGGGAGCAATTTGAAGTCAACACTCGGGGAGGGACAGGATCAAAAGACAGAATAGAAAAAATGGGGGGCAGGATAGGATGGAGGAAAATATAGTCAGTCTTATACAACACGACTATTATTGAAGTCATTTGCAAAACTACACAGATATGGCCTATATTGAATTGCTTGCCTTCCCAAAGGGAATGGGTGAGAAGGGAGGAATGGGGAGAATTGGAACTCAAAGTTTTAGGAGCAACTGTCGAGTATTGTTGTTGCTACTAGGAAATAAGAAATACAGAAAGTCTTCTGGCCCTACAGGACAAAAGAGAAGATAGGGACAAGAGAAGGGAGAGAGGACAGAAGAGAGGGTAGATTGGTAATAGGGGAAATTAGAATACTCAGTGTATTGGGGTAGGGGAGGGGACAAATGGGGAGAAAATTTAGAACCCAAAATTTTGTGAAAATGAATGTAAAAAACTAAATAAATAAATTTATATTAAAAAATAAATAATAACAGAAAAGAGAATCTGAATAGATTTTAGAGTAGCATGTTCCACTAGGAGACAGAGTATGGCAGGCTTCTAGCCTGGGTCAGTCAGAAAGGTCAACAGGAAAGATCTGTTACACAGGGCCAGGGAAATGCAGAGCACCTGGGCTGCATCAGCTTCCTAACAGAGTGGCAACTGCCCCAGGCAATCTGAGGTACCAATTGCAGTGCCACTTCCTAAATATCTCCACACAAGCCTGGAGTAAGGCAGAGTTGTGTGAGAGAGAAGCCTGGGGCCTGTGGAACTAACAGAGGTTGCTCCTGGGGCTGTTTGAAAGTCATCTGTTAAATTTCTGGGTTCCAAGACAGTAAACTGTAAGTGCTCCCTTACTGACCTTGAAAAACCCTTGAATATTACCCTAGGAAAAATTCAGGAATAATTGAGGAAGAAGAGGGAGTCAGCAGTCTTTTAGCTAATTAGGCTGGGGAGGTTGATGGGAAGTGTCCCTCTTTCTGTGACTGAAGGAGATCAGTGCAGTACTGGAGGTGTCCCAGAAAGCCCCATCTCAGCAGATCAGCAGAAGATCTTGAGCCCCAAGGTTTAGAGCCAATTAGTGCCAACATTAGCACCAGAGGCAAGTCTTAGCATAGCCAGAACAATTATTCAAACACTAGCACAGATGTGGGTCCACCATCCCCTAAGCCTGCACATGTTCTACCACAGCCCTAGGGGAGGAGGAGACCTCTGCTGTCCCACACCTTACACCTTGAGCTTAAATGTAACCATGAGGAAACGAAGAAAGATTTCACAAGGCATTGGCTTTGGTATGCTACAGTCAGCTCAGCACCAGGTAAACTGCAGCATCATATAGCTTCTAGCTGGAAGAACAAGAGTCCATAGCATGGAAAGTCTGTAATGAGGCCCTTAATTCCCAGTAAAATAAATGTGGGACAGAGGTCACTATGCCTAAAAAACAGAGACCCAATTTAAAAGCCAGGAAATAGTCAATCAATATGAGCAAGTAGCAAATTAGAAAAGCACAGATCATAGAATCTTATTATTGCAACAGGAAATATCAAAATTAAAATTAAGAATACAGGATTGACATGTATATTCAAATGTGCAACCTCCGAAGGGAATATGAACTGATGTTAAGCACACAAAGCATTCTTGGAAGACATCAAGAAGGACCTTATAAGCAAATTAAGAGAGGTAGAAGAAAATTCACCAATGATTTTAAAAATAAAATTGGCAAAATAAAGGGAAAAAATAGAATTCATTCAAAGGAAGCCACTTAAAAAGTAAAATTGGCCAAAGGGATGAGGAGGTGCCAAACTTAACTGGAGAAAATAACTCCTTAAAAGGAACAATTAGAGAAATGCAAAAGGAGTTATAGAAGATAACTGAAGAAAACAATTACTTGAAAATTTGAAGAGGGGGGCAGAGCCAAGAATGAAAGCAAGGACTTTCTAGAACTCTGCCCCCAAATCCAGCCAAATACCTTTAAAAATGACTCTAAACAAACTAGGTTGCTGCAGAACTCAAAGAATGATGGAATGAAGCAAATCTTCAGCCCAAGACAGCCTGGAAGATTTACTGAAAAAGTCTATTCCACTGGGCTGGGAGCATAGCACAGTCCAGAGTAGACTGGACCTGCATAAACAGAAATGAAACACTGGTACCTGTGGTGGTTTCCAGAATTAATGACCCCAGAATTCCAAAGACAAATTGGAATGTCAGTGGATAAAACCTGACTTGTGTGAAAGAGTAGAGTGGTCCCGCCCCAGACACATGGTGGGTGTTTCCAGAGCTATTGGCCCACAGCTTTTGGGGCATTTGAACAGCTAACAGTACACCCTCCACCTCCACTGGAAGCAGAGAACTGCCTTTGCAAAAAGTTCAAAACTCAAGTAATTGACTGGGGAAATGTGCAAAAACAGGGGGGAAAAGTAAGACTATAGAATCCAGTTAATGAGAATCCAGTTTGAGAGGCCAGGAAAATTTTTAGGAGAGACATTCTTGCTGTGGCTGAAGGGGAACAGTGTAGGTCGAGAGCTGTCATAAACAGCTTGAACATAGAGAACAAGGACATCTTGAGCCCTTGGAGGGTTAGACCCTGTAAGTGCCACACCAAGATCACAGGTGTGTCTTATCACAGCCAGGGGAATCATGAAGACATTAGGACATTAGTGAAGATGAGGATTCAGCAACCACTGACCTTGCCTAGGTTCTAGCTCAGAAGAGGAGACTTCCTGAAGCCGAACCACCCCTCATGCATACCTCACATAATGAGCCTCAGTGCAACACTAGGGAAATTCAGAAAGACTTCACATGACCTCACTCTTGGCACACTGGCCAGCTCAATATTGGGTAAGTTAGAGATGCTAGAGAGAATATCTAAGAATTATTGGTCTACAGAAAATTATGATGACAAAAGAGCCCAGACAATATCTTAAACGAAAATATCAAGGTAAACTGCCTTAAGGTCATGGAATCAGAGAGCAAAATAGCCATCTAAAGAATACACAGATCACCTCCTGAAAGAGATCCAAAACTAAAAATGCTAAGAAATATTGTTGGCAAATTCCAGAACTCTCAAGTTAATGAGAAAATATTGCTAGAAGCTCAAAAGAAACAGTTCACATTGAGAGGAACTACAGTCAGAATCATAGAGGACCTTTCCGCTTCTACATTAAAAAATTGGAGGGACTGGAATATGATATTTCATAAGGCAAAGGATCTTGAAATAAACCAAATATCAATTACACAGCAACATCGAGCATAATATTTCAGATAAGTAGATGGACATTCATTGAAATAAGCTATTTCCAGATATTCCTGATGAAAAGGCTAGAGTTCAATAGAAAATTTAATCTTCAAATTTAAGTCTCAAGAGAGGCATAAAAAAGAAAATAGTGAAAAACATTGCTTTTTAAAATTATTTTTAAATTTCTTTATCTTAAGTTTTCAACATTCATTTCCACAAAATTTTGAGTTCCAAATTTTCTTCCCATCTCTCCATTCCCCCACCCCAAAGTGCTGAGCATTCCAATTACCCCCACCACCAATCTGCGCTCCCTTCGAAAACATACCTCCCTTCCCTTATCCTCATCTTCTCTTTTGTCCTTTAGGGCAAGATAAGTTTCTGTACCCCATTACCTCTATTTCTTGTTTCCCAGTTGTATGCAAGAACAATATTCAACAGTTGTTCCTAAAACTTTGAGTTCCAACTTTTCCTCCTTCCTTACCCATCCCAGCTAGGAAGTAAAATAATTCAATATAAACTATATATATGGAGTTTTGCAAATGACTTCCATATTATTCATGTTGTGTAAGAGTAACTATATTTTCCTCCATAGTATACTGCCCCCCATTTCTTTTGTTCTGTCTTTTGACCTTGTCCCTCCCCAAAAATATTGACTTCTAATTGCTCCTTCCTCCCATTGCCCTCCCTTCCATCATTCTCCCAACCCTACTTATCCCCTTCTCCCCCACTTTCCTGTATTGTAAGATAGGTTTTCATACCACAATGAGTATGCATATTATGCCTTCATTGAGTCAAATGTGATGAGAATAAGCTTCATGTTTTCCCTCTCACCTCCCCCCATTTTCCCTCCATTGAAAAGTCTTTTTCTTGCCTCTTTTATGAGAGATAATTTGCCCCATTCCATTTCTCCCTTTCCCCAACTAATATATTCTTCTTTCAACAATTAATTTCATTTTTTTAGATATGAACCATTCCTATTGATCTAATATACATATATATAGTCCCATATATATACATACACATATATATATATATATATGTGTGTGTGTGTGTGTGTGTGTGTGTGTGTGTGTGTGTGTGTGTGTATAATCCTTCCAACTACCCAGATACTGAAAAAAACTTTCAAGATTTGCAAATATGGTCTTTCCATGTAGGAATGAAAATAGTTCAACTCTAGTCAGTCCCTTATGATTTCTCTTTCCTATTTACCTTTTCATGCTTCTCTTGATTCTTGTGATTGAAAGTCAAATTTTCTTTTTAGCTTGGTCTTCTCATCAAGAATGTTTGAAAGTCCTCTACTTCATTGAAAGACCATTTTTCCCCTGCTGTATTATACTCAGTTTTTCTGGGTAGAATACTTTTGGCTTTAGTCCTAGTTCCTTTGACTTCTGGAATATCTTATTCCAAGCCCTTCAATCCCTTAATGTAGAAGCTGCTAGATGTTGTGTTATCCTGATTGTATTTCCAACATATTCAAATTGTTTCTTTCCAGCCACTTGAAATATTTTCTCCTTGACCGGGTAACTCTGGAATTTGGCTATAATATTCCTAGGAGTTTCTCTTTTTGGATCTCTTTTAGGAGGTGATCTGTGAATTCGTTCAATATTTGCTTTGCCCTCTGGTTCTAGAATATCAGGGCAGTTTTCCTTGATAATTTCATGGAAAATTATATTTAGGCCCTTTTTTTGATCATGTATTTCAGGTAGTCCCATAATTTTAAGTTGTCTCTCATGGATCTATTTTCCAGATCAGTTGTTTTTTCAATGAGATGTTTCACATTATCTCCCAGTTTTTCATTCTTTTTGATTTGTTTTGTAATTTATTTGTGTCTCATAAAGTCATTAGCCTCCATCTGTTCCAATCTAATTTTTAAAGAAATATTTTCTTCAGTGAACTTTTGAACTTCCTTTTCCATTTGCTTTTATTCTGCTTTTTATCCCCTTCTCCCTCACTTTCCTGTATTGTAAAATAGGTTTTCATACCTATTGAGTATGCATTTTATTCCTTCTTTGAATCAAATGAGTATGCATTTTATTCCTTCTTTGAATCAAATGTGATGAGAATAAGCTTAATGTTTTCTCTCTCACGTTCCCCGCCCCCTTTTTCCCTCCATTGAAAAGTCTTTTTGTTGTCTCTTTTATATGAGAACCTCACTGGCTCTGTGAACCTCTTTTGCCAATTGAGTTAGCCTATTTTTAAAGGTGTAATTTTCTTCAACATTTTTTGTGTCTCCTTTAGCAAGTTGTTGACTCACTTTTCATGATTTTCTTGCATCTCTCTCAATTGCCTTCCCCATTTTCCTCTACCCCTCTTACTTGATTTTCAAAATCCTTTTTGAGCTCTTCCATGGCCTGAGAACATTGACCATTTATTTTTTATGTTTGAGATACAGAAGCCTTGACTTATATGCCTTTCCCTGATGGTCAACATTGTTCTTTCTCATCCAGAAGGATGGGAGAAGACATCTGTTCACCAAGAAAGTAATCTTCAATAGTCTTATTTTCTCCCTTTTTTGGGCATTTTCCCAACCACTTACTTGACTTTTGGGTCCTTTGTCAAGAGTAGTATTTACTCTGGGGATCTGTAAGATTTCAGCTCCTCCAAGGTGGCACAGTCAAGCGTATACACTGGTCTGGGAGCAATAAGAAAGTTTTGTGCCCAGAATCTCTGAGTTGTAGAATTTCCTCTTCACAACCACCTGGCCTCCATTTCCACCAAGCCAACACTGGAGGCTGAGATTCAGATAAGGTGTTCAATTCCCCCAGAGGTTTTTGGCAGAAGCAGGGCTGCTGTCCAGTGTGAGATAAAGATCAGCTGCTCAATTCCTTCAGGAGCATTAGGTGGGGACAGGGCTGTCACACAAGGCTGAGGTAAGGATAAGCTGCTCAGGTCCCCCAGGGATTTTATGATCCAACAATGGATGCAGGCTCCTGCAGGAGTTGCTGCCACCCAATGGGGCTTCTGCTGCCACTGCCAGAGGCCAGTGCTATAGGAACACCCTGTTCTGTTCTCAGAGAGCTGAAAAACCCTCTCACTGAACTTTGGCGCCTATGGGTTGAGGGAATCTGCAAACCACCACTGCTACAGCTGGAGATTCTGTTTCTGAGGTCTGCTCATGTTCTCCTCTTGGCCTTGTGCTGTGTGGCCAATGCTGGGCTGGGCTCTGCTCCATGTGTGGTGTGACAGACCTTTCCCTTGGGTCTTTTAGGTCACCCTAGGCTGGAAATCTCCTCCACTCCATTGTTCTGTGGCTTCTGCTGCTCTAGAATTTGCTGAGAGTCTTTCTTTATAGGTATTTTATGGTCTGTGAGGGATGAGCTAGTGTATGTGGGTCTTTCTATTTTGTTATTTTGGCTTTGCTCCCGCCAGGGAAAAATTGTTTATCACTATGGTAAAACTGTTTACATCGCTATAAGTGAAATTGATACTTGTTAATCTTGAAAGTAGAATATTTATTATGATATTTGAAAGAGATATACATAGATAGAGGGAGTGGGTATATGTTAACTGATGTGGTGATGAAAATGCAATTTAAGGGAGAGAAACGATTGTAACAGGAGATGTGAAAAGGAGGAGGCAGAGAAAAGTAAACTAAATTACAGAAAGAGACAAAGAAAGAATATTATACCATTAGGAAAGAGGAGAGGGAGAGGAGGACTCTTGGAGGTTTACTCTCATCTGACTTGGTTCAATGAAAGAACAAAAGACTCAATTAAGTAAGGAATTCTAAATTGCCCTACAGGCAGTGGGAGGGGAAAGGGACATGCAAAGGGATGAAAGGGTAAAAGGGAGGGAATAAGTAGTAAAGGAAAAGGAAAATTATAAGGGGGGAGCTAATAGAAGGGTGGTAAGACTGAAGGAGGTGGTGGTCCAAAATTGAAACTATTGTGAAGGGGAAGGGAGAGCTAAAGCATAAATGGGGGAAAAGGATGGAGAGAAAGATACAGAGATTATTCATAACTGTGAATATGAATGGTATGAACTCTCGCACAACATGGAGGCAATTAGAAGAATGGATTAAAAACCATAATACAACAATATGTTATTTACAAGAAACACATTTGAAACAGAGGCATACACACTGTAAAGATAAAAGGTTGGAGCAGAATATATAATGCTTCAGCTGATATAAATTAAGCAGAGTTAGCTAAAGCAATCTCATACAAAGTAAAAGCAGAAATAGATTTAATCCAAAGAGATAAAGAATGGAAATTCAATGTGATAAAAGGCACCATAGAAAATGAAGCATTATCATTACTAAACATATATGCATCAAGTGGTATAGCATCCAGACAGAGAAGTTAGGGGAGTCATAGGAAGAAATAGATAGCAAAACTATAATAGTGGGGTTGCTCAAACCCCGCCTGTTTTAACTTGATAAATTTCATCTTGAAATAAACAAGAAAGAAGTTAGGGAAGTGAAAAGAACTCTACATAAAGTACATATGATAGATCTCTGGAGAAATTTGAAAAGGATAAAAAGTTAATATACCTTTTTATCAGTGGTCCATGGCATATATACAAAAAATGACCATGTATTAGGACATAAAAACCAGTGAGGAAAGACAGAGATCATCAGTGCATCCTTCTCAGATTATAATGCAATTAAAGTTAAATGTAATAATAGTCATGAAAAGACCGACTAAAAATAATTGGAAACAAAATAATCTAATCACAAAGAATGAGTGTTTCAAACAATAAGTCATATAAACAATGAATAACTTCATTGAAGAGAATGAGAACAATGAGACAACCTACCAAAACTTATGGGATGCAGGCAAAAGCAGTTCAAAGAGAAAGTTGTATAATATATCATTAAATACCTACATGAATAAAATAGAGAAAGAGGTGATCAATTAATTGGGCATGGAAATAAAAGTAGCTAGAAAAAGAACAAATTGAAAATCTCCAATGAAATACCAAATTAGAAATACTGAAAACCAAAGGAGAGATTAACAAAATTGAAGATACATGCAACTCAGAGTTGTTTTTGTAAAAGAAGAAAAAAATTGATAAACTATTGGTCAGTTTGATGGAAAAATATAAAAAATAATACCAAATTACCAACATCAAAAAGGAAAAGGATAAACTCACCTCCAATGAGGAGGAAATTTAAACAATAATCCGAAATTACTTTACCCCATGGTGTGCCCATAAAATATGACAACCTAATGAGATAGATGAATATTTAAACAATATAAATTGCCCAGAATACCAGAAGAAATTAAATACTTAAATAGCCCCATCTCAGAAAAGGAAGTTGAACAAGCCATCAATGAATTCTGTAAGAAAAATATCTCCTTGGTCAGGTAGATTTTCAAGTGAATTCTATCAACCATTTCAAGAACAGTTAATTCCAATACTACAGAGACTATTTGAGAAACTTGATGAAATCCTACCAAATTCTCTTTATGATTCAAAAATGGCTGTGCTATTGAAACTAGGAAGAGACAAAAGAAAGAAAATTATAGACTAATTTGTCTAATGAATAAAAATGCAAAAAAAATAAAAATAAATAATACAGTACCAAAAAGAACACACCAACTTGCTATGAGAAAAATATATTATGATCAGGTAGGAGTTATACTGGAAATGGAAGATGATTATTATTAGGAAAACTATCAACATTATTGATTACATCAACAAGGAAACTAATAGAAATCATATGATAATCTCAAAGCATGCAGAAAAACTTTTGACAAAATTCAACACCCATTTCTGCTGAAAACACTGGAGATCATAGGAAAAAATGCAGCCTACTTTAAAATAGTAAGCAGTATCTACCTAAAACCATCAGCAAGCATTATATGCAATGGGGAGAAGCCAATTTCATTTCCAATAAGATCTGTGGTGAAACAAGGATATCCATTATCACCATTGTTATTCAATATGGTACTAGAAATATTAGTTTTAGCAATAAGAGAAGAAATAGACACTGAAGGAATTAGAAAATGTAAAGGACAACGTTATCATTCTTTGCATATTATATGTTGATATACTTAGAGAATCCTAGAGCATCAAGTAACAAACTACTTGAAATTATAAATGATTTGGCAAAGTTGTAGGTTATAAAATAAGTAATTCATCTGAATTTCTACATATATTACGAGCAAAGACCAACAGCAAGATATAGAAAGAGAACTACAATTTAAAGCTACGGTAGACAGTATAAAATATGGAAGAGTCTACCTGCTAAAACAAATCCAGGTACCATATGAATACAATTACAATATAGTTTTCATGCAAATAAAGTCAGATCTAAGTAAGTGGAAAAACATCAGTTGCTTGTGAGTAGGCCAACCTAACATAATATAAATGGCAATTCTACCTAAATTAATTTCTTTATTCAGTGCCATACCAATCAAAATACCAGAAAAAAATTTCCTAAAACTTGAAAAAAATAGTATCAAAATTCATCTGGAAGAACAAAAGGTCCAGAGTACTGAGGAAATTAATGAAAAAGAAATGCTAAGGAAGGTGACCTAGCCCTACCAGATTTCAAATTCTATTAAAAAGCAGCAATCATCAAAACTACTTGGTACTACCTAAGAAGGGTAGATCAGTGGAATAGTTTAGGTACTTAAGACACAGAAGTCAATGAATGCAGCAATTTAGTATTCTATAAACCCAAGGATTCCACTTTCTGGGATAAGAACTCAAAGTTTGACAAAAACTGATGAGAAAACTGTATAACAATGTGGTTTTAACTGGCCATAGACAAATGCCTGACATCCTACACAAGGACAAAGTCCAAATAGATATATGATCTAGGTTTAAAGGCTGATATCATAAAGAAATTAGGGGTGTAAGCAATAGTGTATTTGTTAGACTTGTGGAGAATGGATACATTTATGGCCAAATAAGATAGAGAACATTATGAAGTGTAAAATGGATAATTTTGATTATTTAAAATTGAAAAGTTTTCCCACAAACTGAATGGTACTAAGATGAGGAGGGAAGCAGAAAACTGAGAAATAATTTTTGCAGCTAACATCTGTGATAAAGGCCTCATTTCTAAAAACATAGAGACCTGAGTCAAATGTACTTGAATACAAGTGTTTCCCCAATCTATAAATGGCCAAAGGATACAAACAGGCATTTTTCAGAGGAAGAAATTAAAGTTATATTAATATATATGGATATATTAATATTAATATATTTAGCTATATTAAAAAATGCTGTAAATCACTATTGATTAGAGAAATTCAAATCAAAACAATTCTGAGGTACCACATCACACCCATCAGATTGGCTAACATGGCAAAACAGGAAGATGATAAATGTTGGAGAAGATGAGGGAGAGTTGGAACAGCGATTTTTTGTTTGTGGAACTGTGAGTTAATCCACCCATTCTCTAGAGCAATTTGAAACTATTCCCAAAGGGCTACAAAAATGTGCATATGCTTTGACCCAGCGATATCACTTCCAGGATTATATACTAAAGAACTCATAAAAATGGGAAAGGGCCCACATGTATAAAAACATTTATAACAGCTCTCGTTGTGAAGGGCAATAACTAGAAATTGAGGGGATCTTCATAAATTGGGGAATGACTGAACAAATTATGGTATATGAATGTAATGGAATACTATTGTGCTATAACAAATGATGAACAGGAAGACTACAGACAAGTCAGTAAGAAGTTATATGAACTGATACTGAGTAAAATAAGCAGAAACATAAAAATGTTGTACACAGTAATGGCGAGAGTTCTCAAGGAATTTTTCTTATAGACTTAGTCTTTCATAGTAATGTAAGGACTTAAAATATTCCCACAGTACTCTTAAGGCAAAATGCCATGCATATCCAGAAAAAGAACTGGAATTGAAAGAATTGGAACACAGAATGAAGAAGAACATTTGCTCTTGTGTTATGTTTTGTTTTTTCTCATGGTCTCCACCATTCATTTTAATTCCTCTTTGTAACATGACTAAGGTGAAAAAGTGCTTAATAAGAATATTTGTGTAGGGTCCATATGATATTGCATGACATCTTGAGGAGGAAAGGGAAAAAAAATTAAGATTTATGCAAGTGATTGCAGAAAACTGAAAAGAAACATTTTTTTAAATGTAAAAATAAATAAAGAGAAAATATAGTAGTGGGCATGGGAACAAGAGAAAGAAGGGACATGATAGAAGGGAGGGAAGATTGGGAGAAGGGGTGATTAGAATGAACACCATATTGGGATAGGTGGGTGGGGTAGATGTGGAGAAAATTTGGAACTCAAAATGTTGTGGAAATGAATGTAGAAAAGTAAAACTAAATAACAATTTAAAAGAAGAAAAAATAGAATTGATTAGAACTGTGCAAGAAGAATCTAGTGACTTTGAGACTTGAAAAAATACATCCAATAGAAAAAAATCTAAGAATCATTTGTCTACCAGAACGTCATCATGAAAACAAAAAAGAGCTGGCATGGTGTCTTCCAAAAAATGATCAAGGAAAACTGCCCTAACATCCTAAATCCAGAGGGCAGAAAAGTCATCAAAAGAATACATTGATCACCACCTGAAAGAGATCCCAAATTCAAAATGCCAAGGAATATTGATACCATATTCCAGAATTATGAGGTCAGGGAGAAAATGCTGCAAGAAGAAAGAAGCAATTCAAATACTGAGAAACTACAGTTAGGATCACAAAAGACCTTGCAGCTTCTACATTAAAAGATTGAAGGGACAGAAATTTGATATTCCACAAGGCCAAGGAGCTTAAATTGCAATCAACTTTCAACTATACAGCAACATTGAGGATAATCTTTCAGGAAAGGAAATGAAATGAGGGATTTCCAGAACTTCCACTTGCTATGTAATGTGGGCAAACTATTCACATTCCTTTACGGGAGGATGACACCTGTTGGTCTTGAAAATAGTATATTTATTGTGACACTTAAAAGGGACAAACATTGATAGAGAGTGTGGGTATAAATTCACTGATGCAATGATAAAAAATCTAGTTGTGGAATAAGAAGGGAGAGGAAGCAAGGAGGCAGAAAATGGTAAATTTCATCTCATGAAGAGGCACAAATGTATATTATAAGAGAGGGAAAGAAAGGAGAAAGATGACCATTGTTTGAGCATTACTCTCATTAGATTTAGTTCAAGGAGGGAATAATATGCAGTTAAGTTCAGAAATCTAACTTACACTAGAAGGAGTAGTTTATAAAAGGAGAAAGCAAAGGGAGGGGGATAGTTAGAACAGAGGGAAAGAAAAGATAGGGGGCAATGGAAGGGAGTGAAGATTGAGGGATGTGAGGATGAAAAGTAAAACTCTATGGAAGGCAAGGGAGGAATAAAAGTTAAAATACAAGGGGAAATAGGATGGAGACAAAGATACAGATAAAGATAACTGTGAATGTGAATGGGAGGTAGATAGCAGAATGGATTAAAAACTATAATGCTATAATATGTTTTTTAAAAGAAACATATTTGAAATGGGGAGAAACATAGGGTAAAGGTAAAAGACTTCAGAAGAATATATTATGCTCCACTTGAAGGAAAATAAAAGTCATGTTAGAGATCCTAATCTCAGAAAAGCAAAAATTGATTTAATCAAGAGATAAGGAGAGAAAGTATATGCTGCCAAAAGCACTATAGACAATAAAATAATATCATTACTAAACATATGCACCAAGTGGTGTAGCATCCAAATTTTTAGAGGAAAAACTAAGAGAGTTAAAGGAAGAAATAGACCATAAAACTGTATTAGTGGAGGACCTCAACCTCCTCGTCTCTAAATTGATAAATCCCACTGCAATTTAAATGAAGAAATTAAGGAGGTGGATGGAATTCTGGATAATGTAGATATGATAGACCTCTGAAGAAAATAGAATGGAGATACAAAGGAATGTACCTTTTACTCAGTGGTACATGGCACATGTACAAAACTTGACCATGTACCAGCGCATTAAAAACCTCACAGTTCAGTGTAGAAAGGCAGAGATAGTCAATGTATCCTTTTCAGATCATGATACGATGAAAATTACATGCAATTAAGGGTCATAGAAAGATGGACCAAAATTAATGGGAAACTAAATAATTTAATCCTAAAGAGTGAATGGATCAATTGCCCAATCATAGAAACAATAAATAATTTCATTCAAGAGAAAGGTAATAATGAGACAATCTACCAAAACATATCGAATTCCTTGAAATCAGTTCTTAGGAGATGTTTTCTATCTCTTAATGCTTATATGAATAAAGCAGAGGAAGAGGATATCAATGAATTGGGCATGCAACTGAAAAAGTTAGAAAAGGAAAAAAATTATAATCCCCAATTAAATACCAAATGAGAAAAACTGAAAATCAAAAGAGAGATTAATAAAATTGAAAGTAAGAAAACTATTGAGCTAATAAATAAAACTAACAGCTGGTTTTATTAAAAGAGATTATAAAATTGATCAAGCTTCTGTCAATTTGATTAAAAAAGAAACAAAAAAACCTAATTTACAGTATCAAAAATTAAAAAGTTGAATTCACCTCCAATGAAGAAGAAATTAAAATAAGAAGATACTACTTTTCCCCACCGCATCCTCATAAATTTGACAATCTTAGCGATATTGATGAATATTTACAAAAACATAGAATGCCCAGATTAATACAAGAGGAAATAAAATACTTAAATAACCCCATCTCAGAATATAACAAACTGAATGAACCATCAATGAACTCCTTAGGCAAGAGACTTCAGGGTGAAATTTATTCACAAGCGAATTCTATCAAACATTTAAAGAACAGTTAATTCCAATTCCATGTAGGCTGTTGGGTAAAACTGGCAAAGGAGAACTAGAAAATTCTTTTTATGATACAAATATGGTGCTGATATGTAAACTGAAAAGAATCAATATGGAGTATGAAAGTTATAGACCAAATGAATACAGATGCGAAAATTTTAGATACAATGCTAACAAAATTATTATAGAAACTTGTCAGGAAAATAATACACAATGATCAAGTAGATTTTATACCAGGAAAGGAGGACTGTTTCAATATTAGGTAAACTATCAGCATAATTGATCATATCTATAACAACACTCACAGCAACCATATGGTTATCTCAATAGATGCCGAAAAAGGTTTTGACAAAAAACATCAATTCCTATTACAAACAATGGAAAACATTGGAATAAATGGAATCTTCCTTAAAATAATAAGTAGTATCTACCAAAAACCATCAGCAAACATTATATTTAATGGGGATAAGCTAGGCACATTTCTAATAAGATCGGGGGTGAAATAAAGATGTCCTTTATCACCAGTGTTGATCAATGTCATACTAGAAATTTTTCTTTTAGCAATAAGAAAAAAAAAATAAATGTAAGAATTAGAATAGGTAAAGAATAAATTAATTTATCACTCTTTGCCAGGGATATGATGATATACTTAGAGAATGCTAGAAGTCAAGTAAATACTATTTGAAATAATACATAACTTTGCCAAAGTTGCAGGAACAAAATAAACAGAAATAAATCATCTGAATTTCTATATATTACTAACAAAACCCAACAGCAAGAGATAGAAAAATCTCATTTAAAGTTACTGCAGACACTATGGCAAGTAAAATTCCTTTAGTCGAATGTAATGAGAGTAAACTTCATGTTTTTTCCTCAGCTCTCCTCTTTTTCCTTCCACTAAAAATCTCCTGCTTGCCTCTTCTATGAGAGACAATTTGCCCCATTCGACTTCACCCTCTCTCCTCTCAATACATTTCTCTTATACATTTATCTTAATTTTTTTAAGATATGATCCCATCCTATTCAATTCACTCTGTGCTCTCTATCTCTGTGGGTGCGTGCATGTGTGTATGAGTGTGTGTGTGCACGTGTGCGTGCGCACGCGTGTGTGTGTGTGTGTGTGTGTGTATGTGTGTGTGTAATCCCACCAAGTACCCAGATACCGAAAAGTTTCAAGAGTTACAAATATTGTCTTTCCATGTAGGAATGTAAACAGTTCAACTTTGGTTAAGTCCTTTATGACATCTCTTTGCTGTTTACTTTTTCATGCTTCTTGTCATTCTTGTGTTTGAAAGTCAAATTTTCTTTTCATCTCTGGTCTTTTCATCAAGAATGTTTGAAAGTCCTCTGTTTCATTGAAAGACCATATTTTCCCCTGAAGTATTATACTCAGTTTTGCTGGGTAGGTGATTCTTGCTTTCAGTCCTAGTTACTTTGACTTCTGGAATATCCTATCCCATGCCATCCAATCCTTCAATGTAGGAATGGCTAGATCATGTGTTATCCTGATTGTATTTCCACAATACTGGAATTGTTTCTTTCTAGTTCCTTGCAATATTTTCTCCTTGACCTAGGAACTCTGGAATTTGGCCACAATATTCCTGGGAGTTTCTCTTTTTGGATCTCTTTCAGGCAGGGATCTGTGGATTTCTTATTTTGCCCTCTGGTTGTAGAATCTCAGGGCAGTTTTCCTCGATAATTTCATGGAAGATGATGTCTAGGCTCTTTTTTTGATCATGGCTTTCAGGTACTCCCATAATTTTTAAATTGTCTCTCCTGGATCTATTTTCCAGGTCATTTGTTTTTCCAGTGAGATATTTCACATTATCTTCCATTTTTTTTTCGTTCTTTTGGTGTTGTTTTGTGATTTCTTGGTTTCTCAGAAAGTCATTAGCCTCCATCTGTTCCATTCCAATTTTGAGAGAAGTATTTTCTTCAGTGAGCTTTTGAACCTCTTTTTTCATTTGGCTAATTCTGCTTTTTAAAACATTCTTCTCCCCATTGGCTTTTTGAACCTCTTTTGCCAATTGAGTAAGCCTATTTTTCAAGGTGTTAGTTTCTTCAGCATTTTTTTGGGTCTCCCTTAGCAAGGTATTGACCTGTTTTTCATGCTTTTCTTGCATCTCTCTCATTTCTCTTCCCCCTTTTTCCTCCACCTGTCTAACTTGATTTTCAAAATCCTTTATGAGCTCTTCCATGGCCTGAACACATTGGATATCTATTTTGTATATTTGGGATACAGAGGCCTTGACTTCTATGTCTTTCCCTGATGGTAAGCATTGTTCTTCCTCATCAGAAAGGGAAGGAGGAAACATCTGTTCACAAAGAAAGTAGCCTTCTGTGGTCTTATTTTTCTTCCCTTTTCTGGGCATTTTCCCAGTCAGTTACTTGACTTCTGAGATTCCTCTCCACCCCTGCCTCACCTCTAGATCTGCCCAGCTAGTGCTTGGGGTCTGAGATTCAAATGCTGCTTCCCAGTCTCAGAGCTTTCAGCAGTGGGGCGGGGCTGCTATTTAGTGGGATTAAGTTCTGGTGCCCAGGTAGGGGCAGGGCCACTTCACAGGGCTCAGTGCCCTCAGGGGGTTTATGTGGAGACCTTTGATAATGGAGCAAGATAAAGCTCCCTGCTTTGGGAGCTCCTGGCTGCTTCCCCCGCTGCTTCCTCCCAAGGGGTTCTGAGTTATGGAGATACCCTGCTCCCCTCTTGGCCAGCCCAGAAATCTCTCTCACTGACTTGTAGTGCCTGTGGGTGGAGAGACCTTTCCAGCCACCAGAGATTCCATCCCTGAAGCCTGCTCAGATTCACTCCTCTCAGGGCTGTGTGGCCAAGGCAGGGCTGGACTCTGCTCTGGGTCTGGTGTGCGATGGACTTTTGGGGTCGGTTTTTCATGGCTCTCTGGAACAGAAATTTCCTCCATTCCATTACTGCACAGCTTCCAATGCTCCAGAATTTGTTGGGAGTTCCTCTTTACAAGTTTTATGGGCTGTGGGTTCTGAGCTAGCATATGTGAATCTTTCTACTCCACCATCTTGGCTCCTCCCCCAAGAAGGTCATATTTTACCTAGATAGATGACTTCTTGCAATAACTATGAACCCATGATTTCAGTGTCTGATGATAGTACTACTTGCTCTGATATGAGTGCGGAAGGGAGGAGAAATGGAAGAAAAATAATCTGCATGATAAGAGAAATGAAGACCATTGCATACAAGTATCAGGCACATGAACCAGGGCTTTTAAAGGATTAAAAAGATTGTTTAAGGGAGAGATACCTATCTTTTATTATTAAAAAATTGTCCTGTATAAGGAGAATCAGATGTTTTCATATTGGTCCTATAGGCAAAATGATATCAAGTCATGTAAGAAGCAGATTTAAGCTTACTTAAGGGTAAGATACACATTCCCATACAACAAAGTAGTACAGAAACTAGAATGGCCTTCAGTGGGCACTGTTAAATTTCTCTTTCCTAGAATGTGCCAAAGATAGGTTAGGTAATAGCGCCTACAGTAGTAAAGAGGAATTTTGTTTAGAGAGTTTTTGACCAGAAATTCCTTGGTATTCTTTACAATTAATCAGTTTCTGTGATTTTTCTAATTGCCTAAGAATATGTGCTGTCAGGTTCTTTATTTGGAGGTCAATTAATGATAGTAGCAATTGAACTTTTCACAAACCTTTTTCAACATTTTTCTTTCCTCACACACTTATGCTTCCTTACGTCCAAGTCTAATACTTTTTTCTTTTCCCTTGACTCTAGCCATTGCTGACCTCTCAGTAATTCTTGCTCCCTCAACTATTCTATCTTCAGTCCTTCCATTTCAGCTATATCCATCTTGAAAAATGTTCCATTTGATCCTATGCCTCCCTCTAGCTGCTGTCATTTTTCTTCCTTTCGTTCATTAGCAAATATGTTAAATGAGTGATCTGTATTGAGAGTTAATTGACTTGCCCTCATTATGTGTTACCTACCCAGGATGTGTTAGTGATACAGTTGAACCCAACTAATTCTAATTCCAGTGTCACTTCTGTAACCTAGTATACCTCTGCATCTGTGGAAGCATATTATTATTCCTTTGTATACGCAAAACTGATTTTTACTGAATTAGTTCACCTCTGCCCTCGGTTAAAATGGGATTTTGTCAATTATCTTGTTTCAAATGTCCAAAGGTTCTCCTGTGATATATTATTCAGTCATTCAATCTCTTGATAAATGTTAAGCATTATCAGGACTTTTGTCTTTGCTTCATTGAATTATTTTTTTCTTTTCTGTTTGTTTGTTTTATAAGGTATAATTAATTTATGATAGTGAAAGGGATACTAGATTTACAGTTATCCAGTACTTTACCTTCTTCTGAGAAGGAAATCAACTTGCACTGCAACCATATGGAGTTCCGTTCTGGCATTTTCCTCAATCCCTTTTAAATCCCCTCCTTTCCTTCTCTACTTGCTTCACACACACAAAAAAAAATCTTGTTCTAAAACATTTTTCTGGCAATTTTCTTTATTTTCTTTTTATTTTGGTTAAATAATGGCAAGGCTTTTGTTTGATGCTTTCCACTTTAAGTCACTGAAGGATTCTGTTTAATACTTTATTTGTTTATGATTTTTCTTCTTGGCTTTCATTTTTATTCACCTACCACGTTCAAATGCCTCTGTTTCACAATTAGCAATTTCCTGCCAAAGCTCCATGCAAACAGAAGTTGCCCACATCTGTTTACTGAAGATCTAATTACCACTCACTTTGCAGAAAACTTCCTATCTCTTATTCTCTTAGATTTTAAATATCATCCTCCTCTGTCTTACTTCTGCCTCTTTCCTTCCAATGGTGTTTTTCAAAGATCCTACTATAGCCTCACATTAACCCAATGTTTCACCAAAACTTATTTCCTCCTAGAGTACTTTGTACATATATAAGAAATTAAGACAGAGTTCCAACTTTTTGGTGAAGGAATGAGAACATATTTCGAAAAGAGATTAGCTAGGAATGGTAGCATGAATTTTTTTTTTTCTAATTCGTAAATCACAGATTTAGAACTGGAAAGGACCTTGTTAAGCACCTAAGCTACTAATACATCTTTAAGATGAGACCATTTTACAGGTGATAAAAGCAAGTTCCTTTGTTTCTGGACTCAGTATTTTGGTCTTCTGCATCACAGTGCTTCCTAATAGTGAGTTTTTTAAAAAGGGAATGATAAGAAAAAATGGAAAGTCAATAGTGGAGGACCTGTGATGGTAAAGGAACACATACACTGTTTGGAGAATGCTGAATTCATTCAAATTCTAGAAAGTAATTGAAATTATGATTTTTCAAAAATGTATATCATTTGATGTAGTGATACTTGGGAAGAAGATCCATGGAAGACAAATGAAGATGCAAAAGCTGAATATATTAAAAAAAATTCATAATTTTATTACCTATCAAAAGACAGGAAAGAACTGGAAATAAAGTACATTTCTTTCAAATAAAGTATTACTGAGTAAAATGTGGTATTTAATGTAATGGAAGAGAATCTCCCTACAAGAAATTGCCAACATGGGAAATTCAGAGGGAGGTAAGGAACATGGGAAATCCATACAGAATACTGTTTCACGCAATAAAAAAAGAACTACAACCTTGTAGAACAAAAAAAGGTTACTAAACAGAAGTTGAAATAAATGAAAATTATTTATGCTTCTAGAGAATAAATAATTAAATATATTTTGTTCCTTTCAACAGAGACTTGGAAGACAGAACAGCAATTACAGTGAGAAACACTCACAATCTATCAATTATTTTGACTTAGTTGCTTTTTCTTCCTTAAAAGGAAAGGATAGAGGAGTGAAGCCAAGATAGCAAAGTAGAAAGACTCACCTACTCTAGTGCTTCCCCCACAGCCTTTAAAATACCTGTAAAGAATGACTCTGAACAAATTCTAGAGCAGCAGAAGCCACAGAACAATGGAGTGAATGTTTCCAGCCCAGAGTGGCCTGAAAGGCCAACAGAAAAAGTTTGTCATGCAGCAGAGCACAGCCCAGCCTCTGTTGCATGGCACCAGAATGAGAAGGACTGGAGCAGGAGTCGGGGGTGTTAACCCCAGAATCAGAGAGGTTCTCAGATTCCTCAACCCACACCTGCCAAAGGCAGCTTCACACATCAGTGAGAAGGCTTTTGCAACTCAATGACAAGGGAACAGTGTTCCCCCCTAGCCCTGGCCCCAAGAAGCTGCGCTCTGTAGCATCAGAGTGCGGCAGCAGCTGGGGTGGTGATGGTCAGCACAAGCAGCAGCCAGCATCCATTTTTGGAGTCCTCAGTTTAAAGAACCTGGGGAGCCAAGCAACTGATCTGGACCTCTGCCCTGAGTGGCCCTTATCTGCGACTAAAGTCCCTAGGAGAATTGAGCAACTGATCTGAATCTCAGCCCCGAGCACAGTCCTGGGGCATGGCAGAACTGGAGGCTTTTGAGGAGTAAACTCTCCCTTGATTGTGCCACCTTGGAGGAACTAAAAACTTACAGGTCCCAAAAGTATATCCTACTCTTGACAAATGACCCAAAAATCAAGTAAGTAGTTGGGGAAATTCCCAAAAGTTAGAGGAAAAAAATAAGGCTATAGAAGGTTACTTTCTTGGTGAACAGACATTTTCTCCCATCATTTCAGATGGAAAGAACAGTGCTTACCATCAGGGGAAGACATAAAAGTCAAGATTTCTGCATCTCAAATGTACAAAATAAATATGTAATGGTCTCAGGCCATGGAAGAGCTCAAAAAAGATTTTGAAAATCAAATGAGAGAGGTGGGGGAAAATTGGGAAGAGAAATGGGAGAGATGCAAGAAAATCATGGAAAGTCAGTCAACAGCTTGCTAAAGGAGACTCCAAAAAAAGTTGAATGAAATAACACCATTAAAAATACACTAACTGACAAAAGAGGTTCAAAAAGCCAAGGAGGAGAAGAATTCTTTAAAAAGTAGAATTAGCCACATGGAAAAGGAGGTTCAAAAACTCACTGAACAAAATAGCTCTTTAAAAATTAGAATGAAGGTTTCATCTGCAGAACACCCTCTCTAGCAGGATGGCCCTTTCTGAGTGCCTTGTCTTGGTCTGGGAGGAGCTGGGACTGTCGGCTCTGGGATTGTGAAGTTGCTCCTAGGAAAAGGGTTCCAGATTACTGTCATCTCCCAGGATGCTGCACTCCTGGAGAAGCTTCGAAATTACTTACCAGCAGAAGCTTACAACTGCCTGCTCACCATGGTCAGAGATGTTGGCACTGAGGATGGAGGTAAAGTAGCAAAGGCAGCCCTGATGGGAGGAGGCAGGCAGGTCACCAATGTAGTGTTCTCTTTGGGCTTTAGCTGGAGGCAAGGGTGGGGATGGGGAGGGGACTGCCCCATACCCAGAGACTGCAGAAGCTAAAATGCATCCTGGAGACTTTGTTCCTGAGTACCTTCACTGCCTGGAAAACCTTTTTTTCCCTTGTCTGGGAGAACATTGGAGGCTCGTACACCTTTATCAAAGGGAGTACAGGAGATATTATGCTCAGGCCAGTCACAGGCTTCGGGACCCTGGGGGCCTCAGGTGCCCTCACCTTCAGCAAGGTGGTCTGTGAAGAATACCCTGATATCCCCTGTAAGCTGAATGAGGTGAAGATCAGTATAAAGGTTGAACTCCCTGAAGCTCTAGGTCCTGGATATGTCAACTACCTGGAGGTGCAGGTTGTGGCCTCCTTGGTGAAAAAGCTTGCTGTCTCACACACCATGCTGTGTATAAACTCCCTTGCTGACCTCCAGGTCTTGACCTCAGATGGGAAACTATGACCCCTCCCTTCTTCCAGGAAACTTGCACCCATCTCCAGCTGGCCAACATCAACACCCCTACACATTCTTCTTCTCTGTGGAGTTCCCTTTTTGGATTGAGGATGCTTCTAAAAGCTCCCCTAGCTTGGAGCATCCTTATATTGAATCTCCTGTTTTCTTTATCACTTCCTCTTACTACCCAAAAGGCCTCCAGGTGGGGCCTCAGGGGAGACCTGCTCTTTCTACTGGGAATGGTGGGCCTATTTGAAAAGGGAGGCAACAAGAAGAGTGGCTTGCATACACAGAACCTTACTAACACCAGGGAAAGGGCAGGAGTTAGAATTTCAACCTAGAGCCTGGAATGTCAACATTTCTGAGGCCCAATGCTTTGAGCTATGTGGGAGGAAGGCTCAGATGCTGCAGGTTTTGCTCTTTTAAGAATGGGTATCCAATAAAAGAAGCAAACTCTCAAGAGTCCAACCATTTTGGTTTGGAACTCATTGGAGACCCCATGGTCTTGGAGGGAGGGTGGGGATAGAAGGAGAGGAAGGAACCAAGAGAGAGAGAGATGTGAGAAGCCTGGGCCTTGTCCCTTCCCCTCCAATTCAGTGGGGCTTATCCCTTCCCCTCCAACTCAATCTGGACTCAGACAGTACCAGTGTATTTACTAAGAAGTGGCATTTGTAGCCATCTGAGAATCACCTCCTCTCCCTGACTCCTATCCCACGGAGTCAGAAGTCAAAGACAGAGTAAGAGCAGCTGAAAAGAGGAGAAATCTAGAGAATGCTTCTCCCACACCATCAGCCCCTGGAAAGGAGTCCTTATCTAGTCCTAATTGTTTTCCCCTATATACTTCCCCCAATCCCATCCCACCATTCTCCTCTCCATTCCCATTGCCTTCCACTTTCTAGAATACCTAACCTTCCTACTGTAATCCTTGATTGGGCCCTTCCAAATGACAGCTTCTCTGATGTAGTCCCCCATGCTGGAGTGGATAATATCACCAAACTACCTCCTCATCCGCTAGATGCCCAATATTTCTATCAATCATTTTGTTCTTTTAATAAAATTTATACAAATTCTAAAAAAAATAGAATGGAACATATGGAAAGCAATGACTTTATGAGAAACCAAGAAATTATAAAACAAAATGAAAAGAATGAAAAAATGGAAGATAATATGAAATATCTCATTGGAAAAACAACTGACCTGGGAAATCGATCCAGGAAAGAAAATTTAAAAATTATAGGACTACCTGAAAGCCATGATAAAAAAAGAACCTAGACATTATCTTTCATGAAATTGTCAAAGAAGAGTGCCCTGATATTCTAGAACCAGAGGGCAAAATAAGTATTGAAAGAATCTACTGATCACCTCCTGAAACAGATCCAAAAAGAGAAACTCCTAGGAATGTTGTAGCCAAATTCCAGAGTTCCCAGGTTAAGGAAAAAAATATTGCAAGCAGCTAGAAAGAAACTGTTCAAGTATTGTGGAAATACTATCAGGATAACTCAAAATCTAGCAGCTTCTACATTAAGGGATCAAAGGTTGTGGAATATGATATTCCAGAAGTCAAAGGAATTAGGAATAAAACCAAGAATCACCTTCCCAGGAAAACTGAGTATAATACTTCAAAGGAAAAAAATGGTCAAACAATAAAATAGAAGATTTTCAAACATTCTTGATGAAAAGATGAGAGCTGAAAAGAAAATCTAACTTTCAAACACAAGAATCAAGAGAAATGTGAAAAGGTAAAGATGAAAGAGAAATCACAAGAGATTTACTAAAGTTGAACTGTTTACATTCCTACATGGAAAGACATTTGTAACTCTTGAAACATTCTCAGTATCTGGGTAGTTGGAGTGATTATACATACATACACACACACACACACACACGCATATATATATATATATGGAGAGAGAGAGAGAGAGAGAAATAAAATTAAGGAGTGAAAGAAGAATATGTTCTGAGGAGATAGGGAGATAGGAATGGGACAAATTATCTGTCATAAAAGAGATTGACTCACATCGTAAAATTTTCAGACATTTTAAAGGCAATCTAGTCCAATCCTCTCATTTTATATGTTAGGAAAATAAGTCTAACATATGTAAAGTATTGTTATCTGAAGTTCCCACAAGTCATAACACTAGGGAGGCAATACATTTATTCATGATTTTTATTCAACATTTATTTAACCTTTATGTAGTAGAATAGATGGATGACTGGACTCACAAAGATCTAAATCAATGCAAGCTTCAAAGACTTAAATGTGTGACCTTGGACAAGTCACTTAACTTTTCCTTTTCTCTGTCTCCTTAATTCTAAAATGGGGGTAATAACAGCACTTAGCTCTCAGAGTTGTTGTGAAATTCTTAGGAGAAAATGAAGTCAACCCTCAAATTCTGTGGGGCAACGTTCCTAGAAAATGTTACAAAACATCTTTAATGAGAGTGGTGAAGACACTCTTTCTGCATATAATTCCTAATAACAAAATATTAATTCAGTTAATATATAATTTTTTCTCATGCAGTTACCATGGAAGAATACATACAATGCAATATATAAAGCAAAATTAATAACACAAAAATATTTTCCCACTAATAATTTCATAGAATTCTGTAAGCATCTGTAGTCATTTGTCAAAAGCAATTTAAAAAAAACATTGATTTAAGACAACACTCACTTTTCGTAACACATGGAATTTCTAGTATGATAAATACTGTACAGCAAATAAAATTCTTAAAATGAAAACATTTTTTTTCCTGAATCTTATCTTCCACTGTGCCAGATGGGTGCATGAGGGTGTTATACTATATAGTAAAATTCTGTGAACCTCACAACCATGTCTGCTGTCTGAAACCCAAGGGAG
Source organism: Bettongia penicillata ogilbyi (assembly GCA_023548195.1). Lineage (NCBI taxonomy): Eukaryota > Metazoa > Chordata > Mammalia > Diprotodontia > Potoroidae > Bettongia > Bettongia penicillata. The sequence continues at coordinate 258,258 of JAJHZJ010000880.1, forward strand.
AGGTTACTGGGGCTTTAGTCACTGTTCTTAGAAGATGCTTAGAGTGGCAAAGTCTCAATATCATGTCTGACCCTGTGCCTTTCTTGGATGCCAGATGCCCTTGGAGATCATGAAACACATACCAACTTGAAATATTTTTCACCTTTTTCTTTTTTTTGCAAATACAGGCCAATAGCAGCTCAGTTATTCCACCATGAAGTTAATATAAAATTCTATATTCTGACTAAATTGCATGGTTGAACTTATATACCAGGGCTTAAAGTCCAAAGGACTTGCTCTGTGTTTTATGAATAGTGCACTTAGGGGATAGTGGGAGGAAACAGACACAATTACAGATCCTGTAAGATTTTGAGCATGGTGAGATATGAAATGTGATAGCCAAGAAGAGGACTTAATATAAGGGTCCTGACTGTTCAATAGAGTTATAATCAATGCAAGAGTATCATTGGTTAAAGAGTAAGGAGTGAAAGGGGGAAAGTTGCGTATTGGAAAGATTAATATACAGGAGGCATTAGAGCTGGGATGTGATGGTATTGTCTCTGAGCAGTGAAAGAGGAGATTGTTAAAATTTCGTTTATGAATGTGAAAAATTATGTCACAAAAGTCAGAAATTGATATGTGTTTGTGATAAATTCATGGTTTTACTATTGTATAGGTTTAAGAAATTGTTATTTTTCCACAGTAAATGTAAAAATATGTGCATACATTTTTTCCATTGTAATAAAAATTTGACAATTTTATTGTTAAAAATTTACCAACCTAATGCTAGATTATAATTATTTCTCCTTAATTTTATTTTTTTTAAAGTAAAAAATGCTTCCATCGTTATTCAGACTCTATCACTTTTTTCCTCTGCAAGTGGATAGTATTTTTCATAATAAGTCCTTCAGAATTGTCTTGGATCATTTTATTGCTGAGTACTGTTAAGTCGTTCACATATGATCATACAATGTTGCACTTACTTTGTACACAATACATTTCACTTTGCATCAGCCCATGTAAGTTTTTCCAGGTATTTCTGAGAGTATCCTGTTCATCACTTCTTATAGGACAATAGTATTCTATCATAGCCATATAATACAAACAGTTGAGCCATTCCCCAACTGATGGGCATTCTTTCAGTTTCCAATTTTTTATTCCCAGAAAAGAGATTTTATAAATATTTTTTGTATATTTAGGCCCCTTTTCTTTTCATTTCTTTGTCCCTTTTGGGATCTAGACCTAGTAGTTGTATGGTTAAATAAAGGAATATGCAGAATTTTATAACTTTTTGGGGCAAAGTTTCAAATTTCTCTACAGAATGTTTAATCAGTTCACAACTCCACCCAGAGTGCTTTAATATCTCACTCTTCCTACTTCCCCTCCAACATTTGTCACTTATCTTTGCGATCCTATTAGCCAATATAATAGGTTTGAAGTAGTAACTCAGAATTCTTTTAATTTGCATTTCTCCAATTAATAGTGATTTAGAATTGTTTTGTATGGCTAGAGATAATTTTGATTACTTCATCTGAAAACCGATTCATATCTTTTGGTCATTTATCAATAGGGGAATGACTCTTACTTTCATAATTTTACTCAGTTTTCTATACAGGTGAGAAATGAGGCCTTCAGCAGAGAAACCTGCTCCAATTTTTTTTCACAATTACTATTTTAACTATATTTTCCACTATCCTATTTCCTCTACCAATTTATTCTATTCTATTCTATTCTCTCTCTCTCTCTCTCTCTCTCTCTCTCTCTCTCTCTCTCTCTCTCTCTCTCTCTCTCTCTCTCTCTCTCTCCACCATGTCTCTTCTTTAAGTGTTTTACTACCGACTGTACCTTCACCCAATCTATCTTTCCTTCTATTAGCCTCTGCCTGCTACTTATCTGTGGGATAAGATAGGTTTCTTTAACAAATTGAGTCAATTCTGATGACAGTTTTATTCAGTCTTGTTCACATTCCCCTCTTCCCTTCCACTGTAAATGTTTTTCCTTGCCTCTTTTTTGTGAGACCACTTATTCCATTTTACTTCTCCTTTTTCCTTTCTCCCTGCACATACTTCTCTCACTCCTTAACTTTATTTTTTGGACATCATTCCTTTATACTCAACTCACACTTGTGCCCTCTGCCTATGTATACTCCTTCTAACTAAATAATAATGAAAAAGATCTTATATATTACAAATATCATGTTCCCATGTAGGAATGTAAACAGCTTAACATTAGCAAAACCCTTATATTTCCCTTGTCTCTTTACCTTTTAATGCTTCTCTTGAGTCTTGTATTGAAAATCAAATTTTCTAGTGAACTCTTGTCTTTTCAACAAGAATTCTTGAAAGTCCTCTATCTCAGTGAATGCCCCGTTTTTTCTTTGATGGATTATATTCAGCTTTGCTGGGAAATACTTGGGTGTACTCCTAGTTCCTTTGCCTCTGTAAGATTATCCTGACTATGGCTCCACAATGTATGAATTGTTTCTTTCTGGCTACTTACAATGTTTTCTCCTTGACCTGGGAACTCTAAAATTTGGCTATAATATTCCTTGATCTTTTCATTTGAAGATCTGTTTCAAGAGGTGGCAACTGGATTCTATCAATTTATATTTTACCCTCTTTCTAGAGTATCAGAGCAGTTTTGGTTGAAAATTTCTTAAGAGATGACATCTAACTTCTTATTTCTTATGGTTTTGAGGTAGTCCAATAATTTTAAAATTATATTTCCTGGATGTATTTTCCAGGTCAATTGTTTTTTTCTAATGAGATATTTCATACTGTCTTCTATTTTTTTCATTCTTTTAGTTTTACTTTATTATATTTTGATTTCTTATATAGTCATTATCTTCAGTTTGCTCCATTATAATTTTTAAGGAATTATTTCTTCAGTTAGATATTGGACCCCCTTTTCCACTTGGCCAACTCTGCTTTCTAAGGCTTGTTCTCCTCATTAACTTTTTGGGCCTCTTTTACCATTTGGTCTAGGTGTTATTTTCTTCACTACTTTCCTGTGTCTCCTTTCCCAAACTGGTGACTTATTTTTCATGATTTTCTTATATCACTCTCATTTCTCCTCATAATTTTTCTTCTACCTCTCTTACTTAATTTCCAAAATTCTTTGTGAGCTTTTCCATGGTATGAGATTCATATTTTTCCTGGAGGTTTTGGATAAAAGCACTTTGACTCTGTTGCCTTTTTTTCTGTGTGTGTGATTTGATCTTCCTTGTTACCACAGTAACTTTATGTAGTTTTTTTTTCAGTTGTTTGCTCATTTCACTAGCCAATTACTTGACTTTTAGATCTTTGTTAAATTAGGGCTCTACTTCAGGGTAGAGAGTGCACTGTTCCAAGTTTCAGGGACAATAAAATAGCTTTCAGAGATAATTCTAGGGACCTCTAGATTTTCAATTCTTCCAAGATTGTAAGATCTAAGGAGAGGTGTTCTCCTGGCCTGTGGTCTACTCTGTGAGGGACCACAAGCACTATTTTTTGCCCTAGAATTGTGAAGAGAGATCCCCTCCAACGTGACCTGCTCCTGCTTATTATGGGACTGCCACTCAGAATTCTAACCTAAATCTCAGTATGGACAAAACAGCAGTCTTGCCTCAGTGCTAGCAAAAAGAATCCTGGAACCTTCTTCTGACCAGTTGTTAAAACCCCTTATCATCTGTGGGGTGAGAGCTCTAGAGGCAGGTGCTTCTGCTGTTGATACAGTGGCTCTAAGGGCTTGCTCCTCATTTGCTGGGACTGGGACAGTGCTGGAATGGACTGCACTGGACTGTGTTCAATTCTTTCTGAGGTGTGGCAGATATTTCCCGGTGTCCTTTTAAGTTTACTTTGTGATCTGTGTGCTGAGAGAGGTGGGGAAAATGACACTTCTACAAGTGATTCAGTCCCTCCAGACCTATTTCTGGTTTGCTGGGACTGGAGCTTTGCTGGAGTGACTTACATTGGACTGTGCTCCTCTCTCTCTGTGTCTGGTGCAACAGATCTTTACTGCCACCTTCCAAGTTGTCTTAGACTAGATTTTTTTCTCTGTGTCTTATTTTTGGTTTAGAGGGGTTAGAGGGAGATTTAAGACAAATTGCTGCCTTTATCCCACCATCTTCATTTTACCTCACTTTGTCTTTCACTTTCTAAGAACAATGACATTATGAGGTTTTTCACTAGCCCACAAATTAGCTTTCAGTGAGGTGGAATTGCCCAAAGTTTCCAGCTTTACTTTCTTTTTCAGAAACATTGAAATCCAGTGCCAAGATAAAAATCAAGGTGAGTGGCAATGGTCGAAGATGCAGTGATGCCCATGGAGTCTTCAATATCTGACCAATTTCTAAGCATTTCACAGAACCTTCGTCAGTCACTTTCAAGATTTTGAAACAAATTGTTTTCATTCACACATTCCATTGGTGGAATTTTTCACAAGTTTTCCTAATTCCTCCTAATTCACCAAATGATTTGAGGCCTGTTGGTTACCTTATATGGTGTTGCAGTAGGGAGAAGTCAGAGGTAGGGAAGTATATTTATGTAGTGTAAGCATATCAAAAAAGCAAAAGTTTTTATCTCTTCATTTGCTCATCTGCTCCTAAACAAATGATTCTAGATTAGTTATGGATCCAAAGGCTCATATATTTTTTTGGTTCAAAACTTATTTATAGTACACTAAATATGATTTCTAGGAAATTTTTAAAGGATGCAATTCAAGGGTTTGAAGAAAGGACCTGGATGTGTATATTTACATTTATATATATATATATATATATATATATATATATATATATATGTAATATGTATTGTATATACATACATAGGTAAAATGTGTGCATGTGCATGTGTATTATATATATATATATATGTAAATATATATATTTACATGCAGATGATAGTAAAGTATATGGTAGAGAGAAAGGCTTTAAATTATGTTTGTTAAATTTTTAGTTACCAAATATATATATGTTTAAATTGTATTTCTCAGAGAGCATACCCACTTCTTTCTTATAATTTTTTCTTTTTCAAGATTTTATTAATGCTCTTCTCTTTTTCTTTGTTTTTACTTTGTTAAGACTTTCCAAGGTTTGCACCATACCTCCAATTGAATCCTTTCCTGTAAGAAATAATAGGATGTTTAACACATAATAGGATTTTCCATAAAGCAAATCCACATTTGTCTGTTCTGCTTGCATGGCTTATTCTATATTTGTCCTCCAACACCTATCTGTTGAGAGGTTTTCTAATATCCAATCAATCAGTAACCATTGATTAAATATGTATTATTTCCTGGGGCTATAAAAAGACCAAAAGCTAATCCCTGACCTCAAGGATTTTAAAATCGAATGGCCCAGACAATAACTTTCTTTTTTTATTTTATTTTATTTTATTTTTTTTGTTTATTTAACTTTTTACATTCATTTTCACAAAATTTTGGGTTCCAAATTTTCTCCCCTTTTATCCCATCCCCCCACCCCAATACACCGAGCAATCCAATTTTCCCTATCTCCAATCTGCCCTCTCTTCTGTCATCCCTCCCTTCTCTTGTCCCCATCTTCTATTTTGTCCTATAGGGCCAGTTGACTTTCTATTCCTCATTAACTGTATGTCTTCTTTCCTAGTAGCAACAACAATACTAAACAGTTGTTCCTAAAACTTTGAGTTCCTAATGTCCCCATCCCTCCCTCCACACCCATTCCCTTTGGGAAGGCAGGCAATTCAATATAGGCCCTATCTGTGTAGTTTTGCAAATGACTTCCATGATAGTCGTGTTGTGTAAGACTAACTGAATTACCCTCCATCCTATCCTACCCCTCATTGTTTCTCTTCTGTCTTTTGATCCTGTTCCTCCCTGAGTGTTGACTTCAAATTGCTCCCTCCTCCCATTGCCGTAGCTTCCATCATCCCCCCCAATTTGCTTATCTCCTTCTCCCCCACTTTCCTGTACTGTAAGATAGGTTTCCATACCAAAATGAGTGTGCATTTTATTCCTTCCTTTAGTCAAATGTGATGAGGGTAAACTTCTTGGTTTTTTTTTTTTTCTCAGCTCTCCTCTTTTTCCCTCCACTAAAAAGTCTCCTGCTTGCCTCTTAAATGACATATAAATTACCCCATTCCATTTCACCCTCTTTCCTCCCCCTACCTTTCTCTCTCACCATTTACCTTAATTTCTTTTAATATTTGGCCCCATCCTATTCAATTCACTCTGTGCTCTCTGTCTCTGTATGTGCGTGCATGTGTGTATGTGTATGTGCATGCACACATGTACGTGTGTGTGTACGTCTGTGTGTGGTCCCACCAACTACTCAGATACTGAAAAGTTTTAAGAGCTACAAATATTGTCTTTCCATGTAGGAATGTAAACAGCTCACTTATGGTAAGTCCCTTATGACTTCTCTTTGCTGTTTACTTTTTCATGCTTCTTCTCATTCTTGTGTTTGAAAGTCAAATTTTCTTTTCGGCTCTGGTCTTTTCATCAAGAATGCTTGAAAGTCCTCTATTTCATTGAAAGACCATATTTTCCCCTGAAGTATTATACTCAGTTTTGTTGGGTAGGTGATTCTTGGTTTGAGTCCTAGTTCCTTTGACTTCTGGAATGTCCTATTCCACGCCCTTTGATCCCTTAATGTAGAAGCTGCTACATCTTGAGTTATCCTGATTTTATTTCCACAATACTGGAATTGTTTCTTTCTAGCTGCTTGCAAGATTTTCTCCTTGACCTGGGAGTTCTGAAATTTGACCACAATGTTCCTAGGAGTTTCTCTTTTTGGATCTCTTTCAGGTGGTGATCAATGGATTCTTTCAATACTTATTTTGACTCTGGTTGTAGAATATCAAGGCTGTTTTCCTTGATAATTTCATGGAAGATGATATCTAGGCTCTTTATTGGATCATGACTTTCAGGTAGTCCCATAATTTTTAAATTGTCTCTCCTGGATCTATTTTCCAGGTCAGTTGTTTTTCCAGTGAGATATTTCACATTCTCTTCCATTTTTTCATTCTTTTAGTTTTGTTTTATGATTTCTTGGTTTCTCAGAAAGTCATTAGATTCCATCTGTTCCATTCTAATTTTTAGAGAACTATTCTCTTCAGTGAGATTTTGAACCTCTTTTTCCATTTGGCTAATTTTGCTTTTGAAAGCATTCTTCTCCTCATTGGCTTTTTGAACCTCTTTTGCCAATTGAGTGAGCCTATTTTTCAAGGTGTTATTTTCTTCAGCATTTTTTTGGGTCTCCTTTACCAAGGTATTGACCCGTTTTTCATACTTTTCCTGCATCTCTCTCATTTCTCTTCCCAGTTTTTCCTCCACCTGTCTAACTTGCTTTTCAAAATCCTTTTTGAGATCTTCCAAGGCCTGAGTCCACCCAACAACCCCCTGGGATGTCTGGGGTACTGAGGCCCCGCCCTTTGCCTCTTTCTCTGATGGCAAGAATATTTCCTCGTCATCAGATCCGAAAGGCGGGATCATTTGCATCTGCTCAAAAATGCTCTCTATAGTCTTATTTTTCTTCCCTTTTCTGGGCATTTTCCCAGCCAGTTACTTGACTTCTGAGATTCTCGTCCACCCCCGCCTAGATCCACCCAGCTAGTGCTTGGAGTCTCAGATTCAAATGGGCTTTCTGCAGCAGGTGCGGCTTCTATTCAATGTGAGCTTAAGTTCTGTTGCTGGGGTGGGGGCAGGGCCGTCTCCCAGGCTCAGCTCCTTCAGGTGGTTTATGCAGAGACTTTCAGTAATGAAGATCCTGCCTGCTCGAGGAGCCTCAGGGGCCTCCACTGCTGCTGCTGCCTCTGCCTCTGCCACTTCCTGCCCCTGCCTCTGCCTCCGACGCTTCCTCCCCAGGGGGCCCAAGCCACGGAGACACCCTGCTCCCTTCTTGGCCAGCTCAGACGTCTCTCTTACTGACCTGTAGCGTCTGTGGGCGGAGGGACTTTCCCGGCTGCCAGAGATTCTGTCCCTGAAGCCTGCTCGGACTTTCCGGGGCACGATGGACCCTGAGGACAGCTCTCCAGGGCTCTCTGGAACGGAAATCTCTTCCACTGTGTTTCTGCACACCCTGCAGTGATCCAGAAATTGTGGGGAGCTCTTCTTACATTAAACTCATGTGCTGTGGGTTCGGAGCTCGCATACATGAGTTTTTCTACTCCGCCATCTTGACTCTGCCCAGACAATGACTTTCTAAACAAATTATTGCAAATTATTAAAGGCTCATTCTTTTCTTATAATGCATAAAAAACATAATTTAAATAGAAAATAAAAAAAAAATTCTAAGGCTCCAAACATAGACATTATGGTTTATATTTATATTGTACTTTTATTTCTAAATTATTTGTTCATTTATTGTATCTTATAACTATCCTCCAAGTAATCAGCAATGTTTGGAGAGGTAACAGGAATATTTATTAAATCACCTTGCTAAGGCCACCTTGTTAATTAGACAAAACACTTCAAAAGGGGAAAAGTGGCTGTTTAGGAAAGTTAGACACAAAACACATTTAATTTAAAAATGAAAACTACTTTACCATAATTCTCATTATGAAATGAAACCAAAATTTGGAAAGATAATCACAGAAAAATAGAACTAGTTGGAAAATTTTGGAGGAAAGGAAGTTGATGGTTTTTCTGCCTTACAGTATTCTAGGTATTTTATCACTTTGCTGTCCCTTTGAAGAGCTAGAGTTATTGCTTTGAAGTTCACTTTTTATATTTAACACAATGCAATACTTTCCTAGGTACCTGATCTTATGTTTCTTTTTGACTGTCCTCAGATCCAAGAGATTTCTGCCATGTCCAAGATACTCGATTAGCTGTAATTGATGTAGCTTTAATATTTAAATTTCTTCTTTTTATCAGAATATTTGCTATATGTAATAGAAGGAGACAAATAGGTAAGCACTGCCTTATAAATATTATGTAGGTCAATTCAAATTTTATTTATATAAGTTGATTTTATAAAGTTAATTAGTTACACATTCCAGTATCATCTACTTCAAACCTTATTATGTAAAGGAGGAGTTTTTTACAAATATACTTAGCAAGTGACCAATTATCCTTTGCTAAAAAAAAGTATCTTCCAATTAATGAGAATAGACAACCTACTAAGGTAGTTTTCATAACTTTTAACTTCAGTAGTCTAGATACTTTATCCTGGGAACATGTGTATGATGGGTTCCTTTGAAATTCTTGCAAAGTATATGGACTACTTCTTTGAATATTTTTTTAAATTTATTTTTAGCACAGTTTATAACAGACAAAGCAATTCCAACTTTTGGTCAGGTGATACTTCTTTTTAAAGCATTTACATTATTGGCCACAGAAAAGAATTTTTTTTTTTTAAACATTAACCAACTGAGCCACAAATAATATTTCTGTTGCTAACTTCACAAGCTCTTGGCCTAATTGTCTCCACAGTATTGCTGGGAATTAAAGGACCATAACATTGTTGTTGAGCTAAAGTCCCATGCATAATAGCTTAATTTTAGAAAACTTCAGATGCTCCCTTACCAATAACCTATAATTGAATAGATCTGGTATTAAGCTTACAAATTTTTGGCTATAGGAAATAGACACCAAGAGTACGGACATTTCAGGGATACAATATCTCCTCAACTTCACATCAATTCCAGGCAGGATTAGATCATCCACTTGTATTCAGTCAGGCTTAAAGTCTGCTATGTGTCAGTGGGGAAATTGAGTCAGGAGAATCCCACCTCAGCCCATGCTGAACAGCTGCTCTCCCAACCTTCCCTTGAGATCACATTATGCAGTTCATACCAGTGTCTCATCAGCTTACTGGCATCATGGATTGGAGGCTCAGATCGCCTTTCTTGCTACCCATACCTGGAGTTAGACTCAGAACAGTCACTTAATAGTCCCATAGCATCTAAAAATGGCAATATCCAGGTTTCAAATATGATTATAGTTTCACTTTGACTAAGGAACATCTTTTGAGGCAAGTCTTTAGTGACTTACATGTTCTAGTTCCTAATTAAATGGCCAGTATAAAATCAAATTTACATTAAAACCTTGACTTTTCATCAATGCCAAATTTTACCCAAGGTTACCTTCCTCTAGGAAATTTAGACTGAAATTCTTTTCTCCATACTAAAGATGTCATTGATTTATTCTCAATGATTAATTCAGTCCATTGTTTTAATACTAATTGCTTTTACCTCACTTTGTAACATGTACAATTTTTCTCCCCATCACTCTCCTCTTCCCACTTCCTAATACCTTCCATTCTGATTACTCCTTCCCTCAATATACCCTCCCCTCCATCACACCCCACCCCTCTCCTATCTCCATCTTTTCTCTTTTCTTGCAGGGCAGGATAATTTTCCTTACTTCATTCCCTGTAGTTCTTATTTCCCAATTATATTCAATAAAAATTCTCAACATTCATTTTAACACTTTGAATTTCAACTTCTCTCCCTCTCCCCCTCCCTCCCCAGTCCCATGGAAAAGAGAAGCAATTCAATACAGACTAAATATGTGTTCTTTTGCAAAATATTTCCCATAATAATCATGTTGTGTAACACTAATTACATTGCCCTCTGGGCTACCCTATCCCCCCTTATTTTTCCTCCCTACAATTGACCTTATCCCTTCTTGAAAGTGTTTATTTATAATGATTCCCTTCCTCCATTTGTCCTACCTTCTAACATTCCCCTGGCTCCACTTTTAGCCTCCTTTCCTTTTTTCCTGTGGTGTGATAAAAATTTTAATATCAAATTTAGTGATCATGTTATTCCCTCCTTCAGTCACATGTGGAGAGAGTAGCTTTATTTTCCCCCCTCTCCCCTTCTCCCTTATCTCCTCCATTGAATAAGATTTTTTCTTATCTCTTTTTGAATTATAGCCTGCCCCATTCCATTACTCCCTTTCTCTTCCTGGAATTTTCCTCCTTTACCCCTTAATTTTTATTTTATTTTACTATTATTTGTGTGTGTGTGTTTGTGTGTGTGTGTGTGGATATCATCTCTTCTGAAATAACACATCTTGTACTCTCTATTGATCTATGTGTATGTGTGTATGTGTAATATTTTAAATACTAAAAGAAAATATTGTATGTCAGTTGGAGGTTAATGAAAACAAAGATGCCTTTGTTTCCACCTAATTTCACAAACATATTAGTATTTAATCTCAGACACCTATGGAGGCCACATTAAGGTGACTTGTAAACTTGTTCAGTTGTGTCCAATTCTTTGTTTCCCCATAGGGGATTTTCTTGGCAAAGATACTGTGGTGGTTTGTCATTTCCTTCTTCAGTTGATTAACATTCTAATGGCTGTTGCATTTCTATTCATCATTTAAGAATCTGCTTATATGCTACTTCAAATATGCCTTTCTTCAAACCATCAAAATGGCCATCCCTTTCAGACCTCACATAGCACTTTCTGTATCTTTTTTAGTATGTTGCTGTAGTGCATTAGACTAACATTTATTTTCACATTTATTACAAGAATTATGCAATTTACATGAAGGTAAGGAATATTTCTCATAAAAAACATCAACAATGTCTAGAACAGTATGTATCGAACTTACTCTTCATGGATTTAATTATTATTTATCCTAAATAGAAACTTTTCCCTAAAATTCACTGCCAAATTTTCAATGTCTGCATTTATTCAGTATTACTATAAGTAGTACACCATACTGTGTCAGGGGAAGGTAATTAAAAGAAAAAAAGTCATGCCTCCTATTCTCAACAGAATATGATACCATAGATTCCCATTTAATTATACTTCAGTGTTAAGGGCCTTTCATAAGAACTCAGACTAAAGTGAGGCAGATGTAAAGCAGTTTCAAAAGTGATTACCTTCTCATTTTGTTATTTGAATACATCTCAGTCTGGTGTCTCCTTTTGCCATTCCTCCCCTTCACCCTTAATCCATAAAGAAATAGTGTTGCAGTGTTTGTCTAATGGCTGTCCTCCTCCCAAACACAACCACAACTTTATTACCCCCTCTTTGACTTTTTATTCACTGTGGTGTTTCATGCCTTTAATTTCCTTCTCTTTTTAAAAATTTCTGTTCTTCACTACAGGGAGATCAAGTACATGCTATTAAGAAAACAGTTGCTTTAAATAATTCATACTGAGCTATAAGTATTTAGTGGTCTTAATATACTGGGCAATTTGGAAAACTCAACAGTAACCACTAGATTGAAAAAGGTAAGTGTTTGTCTTAAAGAAGGGAAATGCCAAATAATGTTAAACCCAACAAGCAATTGAATTCATTTTATATGCCACAAAGGTTATGCTTAAGATATTACAAACGAGGCTTTAGCAATACATACACCAACAATGACCAGAAGAGAAGGTTAGTTTTCAAAGAGGTAGAGGAATAAGAGAACTAAATTGCCAAATGTACTACATTATGGAGAGATCAATGGAGTTCTACATATATTTCTGCTTTATTGATTACGCTAAAGTTTTTAACTGTGTGATTCACAACAAAGTGTATCAATTTTTCAAAAATATGGCAATACCAGATCTTCCTATGTGTCTGCTGATGGAATTGTCTGAGAATCAAGAAACAGAAGCTAGAAACTAATGTAGAGCAAATGATTGTTTTAAGATTTGGAAAGAAGTATGAAAAGTCTGTATACTGTCACCCTATTAATTTAACTTATATGCAATGTACATTACGCAAAATACCAGACTGAATCAAAAGTCAAAATTGCTGGGAGAAATATCTGGGAGAATATCTGGGAGAAAGATATGCAGATGTTACCATTTCTGCTGAAAGTGAAGAGTTAAGAAGCCTCTTGGTGAGGGTAAAAGAGGAGAGTATATAAACTTTGAACCTTAATCTTAAAATAATTAATAAAAAAAAAAAAACAAAGGTCATGACACGTGGTCTCATTACTCCCTAGCAAATAGAGGAAGAAGAAATGGAAGCAGAATCAGATTTCATAGTCTTTGGCTTAAAAAAAAAAAAAAAAAAAAAACAGAAACAAAAACAGTGCAGATGGTTTCTGCATCTGTGAAATTAAAAGATCCTTGTAAGGAAAGACATGGTAAATCTGGGAAGTACATAAAAAAGCAGAGAAATAATCACTTTACTGACAAAGTTCTGCATGGTCAAAGACATTATTACATTCTTCCCCCATCATAATGTATGACTTTGAGAGCTGTGCTGTAAGGAAAGTTTGGAATTATAGAATCTATGCTTCCAACTTTTGGCATTGAGGAAGACTTTTGAGAATTCTTTGGATAACAAAGGGATCAAACCAATCAATGCTTAAAAATTTAAATCTGACTATTCATTGGAAGGACAAACAGTGAATCTGAAGCTAAAATACTTTGGCCACATAGTGAGCAGATACAGCTCAGTGGGAAAGATTGTGGTGTTGAGAAAGATTGAAGACCATAGGAGTTGAGGATGAAAGAGAAGGAGTTGGATAGATAGTGTCATGGAAGCAGTGATCCTGAACTTGGGTGCCACTTTGTAATATACTGCATGATAGAAAGACCTGAACTGCTATGGTCCAGAGAGTCACAAAGTGTGAGACTCGACTGAAATACTGAACAACAAATGCTATTTTATAAAGAAAACTAGTTAATTTTAAAGAGAACAGGTAAAAAGTAAATTTTGATGAATGTACCAGTTAAAACATGTATTTCAAGATACAAAGGGGTATTAAATTTGAACACAAGTACTTCTGAGCACTGTACTAATGATTTTTACTTCAACATTTTAATTCATTAGTGACATTCTATGTATTAAATTTTGAATTGACCTCTAAAAATCAGCACAATGAAATCAAATGCATTCCCAAAGTGAACTGTGCTTAAATGAATTAGTTCAAGGCTAACATCATAGAACTCTCAAAATTGTGTTTATTTGAAATCTTGGGAGCATATAATTTGAAAAACAAAAGCCATGATTAAACTGGAGTAACTGTATATATGAATTAAGTTAAAATCATAGAACTTAAAATTTGTATTTTACAAATGTCTACCTCAAATTTTATAAATACTGGGGATAGTATTCTTTCTTGCTTTTATATCTCAACTTTCAAATGGTTACATTATTAGGTACAATGCATGCTGACAGTCTTTTTTAAAGATCAAGTTGAAGATATAAAAAAATATAAATCTCACACAATTTGAATTATGTGCTCATTATATCAAAAATAGTTTTTGTAATGATATATGAATGGGGGAAGGACAGAATTCTACTTTTCTAAAATAAGAAACTCTGTTCTATTAGTTAAATATATTGAATTAATCATCTGAAGTAACTCTTTCCTAAAAGAATTATTATCACAGGATGATTTGTGCTACTTATCTGTTATATTCCCAGAGAAAAGCAGTTGCTCTATATAGAAAAAAAAAAGATAGAAGGGTGGGAAGAGAAATCAAAGGAAAAGACCTTAACATTCCAACTACTTTGCTCATTTTTATAAACCTAGTTAGAAAGTGATTCCTCATATAGCTACCAAGCTGGTGAGATACTGAAAATAAAACACTTCTTGACACCTCCTAGACACTTTCTAATAAGGATCTTCCCTTTACTTAACTTCAAGGCAAAATAAGTCTTAGACTTTTAACCCCTTGATCCTATACAGTTCAATTTTATATCAAGATGTAAATATTGGAGTATAAATGTAATATTTTTTCAGTGACAAATATTTGAAATGTAGTTTTTAAGATAAAAAATATTGGATAAATCACCATTTTGATATCAAATTCTTAATCAGTTCAACTTACTTGAGTAGTAAATAGATTCTATGTTTTTATCCCCATGACATCAGAAAGATTGTGTCAAGGAGAAAGAGAAAAATCTTCTCTGCTGTCTAGAATAAATTAGATGGGATTTTGAGACAACTGGAAATTTGCTATTCGATGAATTTAAGAATATTTAAAGGAAGTTTTGCAATGTAATAGGAAAGTAAAAGTTCTTGGCTGAATTTTAAAAAGAAATCGGATGATTTAAGAAAGAATGATGTCTGTGGAAGAGACAGCTAGCTAAGGCATTACTTGATGTATCAGTACACAACTCAAGGACTTGAAAACAGTCTCAATTTAGACGCTGAGCACAGGGCTCACAGGGCTCTGCTTCTCACTTATGCTGAAAATTATCTTTCTTCATACCTCTTTAGTTTCCTTATATTTCTTAACTCTCAGCTTAGGTCTCCTTTTTATTGTTGTTTTATTCCTTATTATTATTTTATTTGTTTTCAGCAGTATTGCTGAGTTAAAGGTTATGCTCATTTTTGTAGCCCTTTGAGCATAGTTCCAAACTGCTCTACAGAATTTCTGGATCAGTTCACAGCTCCACCAACAATGAATTACTGTTCTAATTCTCCCACACACTCTCCTACATTTCTCATCATTCTGTTTTGCCATGTTAGCCAATCTGATAGATGTTTTGTGGTATCTCAGAGTTCTTTAGACTTGTGTCTCTCTAATCAATAGTGATTTAGTGTATATTTTCATATGACTATAGGTAGCTTTGACTGTTCTTCTGGAAACTCCCTGTTCACACCCTTTGACCATTTATCAGTTGGTGAATTACTTGTGTTTTTGTTCATTTGACTCAGTTCTCTATATGTTTTAGAAATGAGGCCTTTATCACAGACAATACTTGCAAAATTTATTTCCCAGTTTTCTGCTTCCCTCCTTATCTTGATTGCATTCAGTTTGTTTATGCAAAACTTTAAAATTTAATGTAATCAAAATTACCATTTTGAATTTCATAATGCTTTCTATCTCTTGTTTAATCAAAAAATTTTCCTTCTCCATAAATCTGATAAATACACTATTCCTTGCTCTACTAATTTATTTATAGTATCAGTCTTTATACCTCGATCATTTACTCATTTGAACTTTATTCTTATTTATGGTGTCAGGCATTGGTCCATGCCTAGTTTCTGCCACAAAGTTTTCTAGTTTTCCTAGCAGGTTTTGTCAAACAGTGAGTTCTTATCCTAGAAGCTGGGGTTCATGGGCTTATCAAACAATAGATTACTGTACTCATTGACTACTGTCTATGTACCTAACCTATTTCACTGGTCTACCATTCTGTTTCTTACTGAGTAACAAGTGCTTTTGATAATTGTTGCTTTCTAATACAATTTGAGATCTGCTAGAGCTAGCCCACCTTCCTTAGCATTTCTTCTCATTAGTTACCTTGATTATTCTGGACCTTTTGTTCTACCAGATGCATTTCAATACTATTTTTTTCTAGCTCTACAAAATAGTTACTTGAAAATTTGATAGGTATGACTCTGAATAAATAAATTAATTTAAGTAGAATTATCATTTTAATTATATTGTCTCAGCCTACCCAGGAACAACTGATGTGTTTCTACTTACTTAGATCTGACTTAATTTGTATGAAAAGTGTTTTGTAACTGTGTTCATATAGTCTCTGGGTTTGTCTTGGCAGGTAGACTCCCAAATATTTTATAATCTTTACTGTGTCTTGAAATGGGAGTTCTTTTCCTATGCTGTTGGCCTTTGTTAGTAACACAAAGAAATGCAGAAGATTAGTGTAGGTTTTTTGTAAACTGCAACTTTGTCAAAGTTGTTTATTATTTCAAGTAGTTTTTCACTTGATTCTCTGGGATTCTCAAAGTATACCATCATGTCATCTGCAAAGAGTGATAGTTTAGTTTCTTCTTTCTCTATTTGAATTCCTTCAATTTCTTTTTCTTCTCATTGCTACAGCTAACATCTATAGTACCATATTGAATATTAGTGGTGATAATGAACATCCTTTTTCACTGAACTACTATTGGAAATGCATCTAGCTTATCCCCATTACATATAATGCTTGCTGAAGGCTTTAGGTAGATACTGCTTACTATTATATGGAAAGTTCCATTTATCCCTACGTCCTCTAGTGTTTTCAATAGGACTGGTTGTAGTATTTTGTCAAAACCTTTTTCTGTGTCTATTGAGATAATCATGTAGTTCATGCTAGTTTTGTTATTGATATGAGGAATAATGTTAATAGTTTTCCTAATATTGAACCAACTCTGCATTCTTGGTGTGAATCCTACCTGATCATAATATATTATTATCATGAAAAATTCATGTATTCTTTTTGCTCAAATCTTATCTAAAATATTTGCATCTTTATTCATTAGAGAAATTGGTGTATAATTTTCATTCTCTGTTTTGACTTTTCCTGGTTTAGGTATCAAAATCACATTTGTATCATAAAACATATTTGGGAGGACTCCTTCTTCCTCTGTTTTCCCAAAGAGTCTATATCTTTTTGGAATTATTTCTTCTTTAAATCTTTGATTGAATTCACTTGTGAAAATCCATCTGACCTTAGAGATTTTGTCCTCAGGAGTTCATTGATGACTTCTTTCATTTCTTTTTCTGAGATAAGGTTATTTAAGTAATTAACTTCTTTTTCTATTTGTCTCAGTAATTTGTATCTTTTACAATAGTCATTCATCTCATTTAGATTGTCAAATTTATGGGCATAGAGTTGAGAAAAGCAATTTCTATTTGCTGTTTTAATTTCATCCTAATTGGAGGTGAGTTCACTCTTTTCTTTTTTTGATATTAGTAATTTTTTTAAATCAAATTGACCAATGGTTTACCAATTTTATTGTTTTTTCCATGACACCAACTCCTAATTTTATTTATTTGTTAAATATTTTTCTTAATTTCAATTTTACTTACCTCTTTTTTGGTTTTCAGTATTAACACATGCATTCTTGAGGAGTAGATTGTTTCCAATTAGTTTTTGATTCATGTTTCCATGGTGTTTGATTGCTTATAAATTCTATTGGATTATGATATGAGAAAAATACATTGACTATCTCTTTCTTTCTGTACCATATTGTGAGGTTTTATGGCCTAGTCATGCTAAATTTTTGTATATGTGCCATGTACTGCTGAGAAAAAGGTGTCTTCCTTTCTATTCCCATTCAATTTTCTGCAGGGATCTATCATATCTACCTTATCAAGATTTCCATTCACCTCCTTAACTTCTTTCTTGTTTATTTTGAGGTTAGATTTATGAATTTCAGAGAGGGGGAGTTTGAGGTCCCCAGCTAGTATAGTTTTGTGTCAATTTCTTCCTTCAACACCCCCAACCTCTCCTCTAAGAATGTGGACGCTATACCACTTGGAGCATATATGTTTAGTAATGATATTGCTTCATTGTCTATGGTGCTTTTAGCAGGATGTGGTTTCCTTCCTTATATCTTTTGAATGGATCTATTTCTGCTTTTACTTTGTCTGATGTAAGGATTGCTACTCCGACTTTTTTATATCAGCTGAAGCACAATAAATACTGCTTCAACCTTGTCCCTTTACCCTATGTGAATCCTCCTTTACAAGAAATGTGTTTCTTCTAAGCAACATATTGTTGGATTATGGCTTTTAATCCATTCTGGTATCCATCTTCATTTTATAGAAGAGTTCATATTCACATTTACAGTTATGATTACTATTTGTGTCTTTTCTTCCATTCTGTTTCCCCTTCTTTATGCTTTTAGTTCTCCCTTCTCCCTTCCCCTCCCCAACAGAATTCAAATTTTTGATCACCACCTCCCTCATTCTTCTCTCCCTTTTTTCAGTCTCATCCCTTTTAATCCCTTTTTCCCTCCATGTTAGCCTCCCCTCCGCTTTCTTTCCCTCTTCCCCTCCAACTGCCTATAGAGCTAGTTGTATTTCTACACTTACCTGAATTTCTTGTACCCTCCTTGAATCCAATCAAATGAGAGTACCTCTCAAACATTATTCATCTCCCTCCCCTATTTCCCTCTACTGTAATATGTTTCTGTTTCTCTTACTGTAATGAAATTTATTTTTTTCTGCCTTCTCCTTTTCCCAATTCACATAACAATCCCTTTGCACCCTCAAATCACATATGTTATCATCACGTCATTTAATTTATTCCCACTTCCTCTGTCTTTGTATATCCCTTTTGCATTTCAAAATACATATATAATTCTCAAGATCAACAAGTATCATCTTTCCTTAATGAACACAGTTTGCCCATATTGTGGAACATTTTTTTTTCTTTTTCCCCCTGTTTATCTTTTTATGCCTCTCTTGAGACCTTTATTTGAAGATCAAATTTTCTATTGAGTTCTAGTTTTCTCATCAGGAAGCTCTGGAAATTACATATTTCATTGAAAGTCCATCTTCTTGCCTGAAATATTGTGCTCACTTTTGCTGAGTAATTAATCTTTGATTGTGTTTCCAGCTCCTTTGCCTTATGGAATGTCTTTTTCCAATTCCTTTGTTCTTTCCATTTAGAAGCTTGAAGGTCCTGTGTGATCCTGACTGTAGCTCCTTGACATTTGCATTGCTTCTTTCTGGCTGCCTGCAATATTTTCTCCTTCACTTGATGGCTCTGGATTGTGGCAATGATATTCCTTGGTGTTTTTAGTTTCGAGTCCCTTTCAGGAGGTAAACAGTGGATTCTCTCCATGACCATTATGCTGACTGGATCTAGGACTTCTTGGTATTTGTCCTTAATTCCTTGGAGAACATTGTCCAGGCTCTTTTTTTCATCAT
Source organism: Bettongia penicillata ogilbyi (assembly GCA_023548195.1). Classification (NCBI taxonomy): domain Eukaryota; kingdom Metazoa; phylum Chordata; class Mammalia; order Diprotodontia; family Potoroidae; genus Bettongia; species Bettongia penicillata. The sequence goes on from JAJHZJ010000880.1 coordinate 277,717, forward strand.
GGTTTTCTGCTAAACCAATAATCTTTAGATTTTTTTTTCTCCTGGATCTATTTTACAGACCAGTTGTTTTTTCAATTTGATATTTTATATTTTCTTCTATCATTTCATTCTTTAGATCCTGTATGAATGATTCTTGATATCACATAGATTCATTAGCTTCTACTTGCCTGATTCTATTTTTTATCCAATTGTTTTCTTTAGTTAACTGTTGCATCTCCTTTTTCATCTTTCCAATTGTTCCTTTTAAGGAGTTATTTTATCCAGTTAGGTTTTTCACTTCCTTTTCCATTTGTCCAGTTTTCCTTTCTATGGAGTTCTTCAGTGAATTTTTTCTTTTATATATATATTTTTAATTCCTTGACCAGTTTTTCTTCTATTTTTCAAATTTCAGCTTTAAAATCCTTCCAGAGCTCTTCCAAGAAGGCTCTTTGTGCTGCCAATCTCTCCATATTCCCTTCTGAATTTTCAGAGGGGAGTACAGTCTCAATATTGACCTCTTTGGTATTTGGGTTTTGGCCCTTATCCCCATAGAAATAGTCTATGGTCTTTTCTTGTCTGCTTTGCTTTTTACTCATGATAATAACCATTTACCTGGCTTTTAAGGTAGATCTCTGCTTCTGTGGCACAGGGAACTCTGTCCCCCAGTTTTTATGCCTAAAACTTGAAGCTTTTTATGTTGTGGCCTCTTGTTCTTTCAGCTAGAAATTAAATGCTGCAGTTTACTTGGTGCTGAACTGACTGGTGTTTGAAAGTAGAAGTCAGATGAGGTCTTTTTGTGTTTCCCTGCACTAACCCTGGAGGTAGCTTGTTAAATATGGAGGAGGAGTGGTCTGGACGCTGGAGGCTCCTATACTGAGCTAGAGCATAGGTAAGCTCAGCTTCCTGCACTAATGTCTTCCCGATTCCACTGGGGTGCTGAGGTACACCTGGGTTTCTGGTGTTGGCAGTTGCTGGCTTCAACCCCCTGGGGTTCAAGATTTCCTCCAATTTGTTGAGATAGGATTGTCTGGAACAGCTGTGATCCTGCCCTGGTTGTCTTTGGCTAAAGTAAGAAGAACCCTTCTTAACGATCTTTCTAGTCTCCTGGGTTGAGAGTCTGCTTATCCCTTCTGCTGCTCTCACTGTTTCAGAGCTTTTCTTGGGGAGATAATCTCTAGTCTGGTCAAAGTCAACAAGGGGAAGGAGATAGCACTTACCCAATACTCTGCCATCTTGACTCTTGGAACCAAAAATTTTTGTTTTATTTTTTTCAGGAACTCTTTCTGACTTCTCCCACCTTGATGCTGTCAGTGTATTTGTTGTCTGTTTTCCAGAGTTAAGGCCAGGAAGTACACTGTGCCATGAGCTCAGCATAACAACAATCCTTTGTGCTCTTGATGATCTCGCCCTCTTTAAAGTGCATTGAATTGGCCAAGCATCCAGTGCTCACTGAGGGATTTATAATTCTCATAATAATAGCTATTTAGATTTGTTGGAGCTCCCCCTATTTCCTAGCAACCTGCGGGCCAACATTCTGCAGCCTAAAGTCATCCATCACATCTATTGACATGCTCTAAATCCCTGTCACTTGAAACAGCTAGTTGCACCAAACTAGGTACTCGTTCACAACATGTTAATTCTGCTTATGTACCCCACTGAATAATTACAAGATTCAATGGTCCTTAAGAATTAAGGCAATGAACGTATGAACTGTTCTCACAGTACTCAGGAATGCCTGCAGTGTCTATGTCATAGGAACTGTTAAGAATGATTCTATTTTAGTCTAGCCCCCTTGTGTGTATGTGTTTTATTTTTATGTATGTAAGACCTGTTTTTGACCCAGTATGTTAAACCCCGCTTCTTAAGACGAAGAGAAAGGCTTCTACTTGCAAGTATTTTCCTCACTCCAAATTCAGGTTCTGTTTAATCCCTGACACATCTGACCATGGCCTGCTCTGTTTGGCTCCAGTTCTTCCCATGTTAGAAGCTGATTCCAATCCAGTTGATAACGCTAGTGACTTCAATCCAATTAATTTCTTGGGATGTAACTTTTCAGAGACCTCTACTCATACCTCTGTTAGTCCTTGGATGATTATCCTTCCAAAAGTTTATGCTGAAAACCTGCCTAATTTGGTCAAAAATCAAGCTTGATTGGAATTGCCTTTAAGAGTCAATGATCATTGCCATATTTTACTGTGCCATAAGCAAATCATGGTTCAGCTTTTTTTGGAGTCTATTTTTAATTTGTTCCCAAGGGCATTATTAAATTTTAATGTCATGACCAATATTTCAAATGATGGAGACAGAGTATAGCAGTTAAAGCTTAGTTTGTTATGACTTCAACATATTTTCTTAAAGGTCACTTGATTAGATTCAATTAAATAGTGCCACAATGAAAAGAATTAGTTATCTATAGGAAAATTTATTTTTTTAGTGTATGCAGTGCAGTTCTCTAGGCATTAAATGAGACTTGAAGTTTTTTTAATAGTTAGCATTTATATTATTTCCAACCTACTTTATATATTTAATGTCATATAACCCTCACTTGAATTTTATAGGATATTTGCTATTACCTCTCTCTCTTTCTCTCTCTCTCTCTCTCTCTCTCTCTCTCTCTCTCTCTCTCTCTCTCTCTCTCTCTCTCTCTCTCTCTCATTAGATAGGTTAAATAGCTTGCTTTAAAACAACCATCTATCTGTCTCATCAACAACCTGCTTTTATACCCTTACATAGCTTTGGTTTTCTAGGGGGAACAAGATGTCAACAGAGGAAGATAAAAAAGGTAACTTTATGTAAGATTTATTTTTAGGTGGTAGAAAAGAAACAGATTGAGAAGTATGACAGACGTTTTTCATATAATTATGTTTATGACAGATTTTGTGTGTGTATATATATGTGTGTGTGTGTGTGTGTGTATGTGTATGTGTGTATGTTATGAATTATATTCCACAATTATAAATTGCAATTTGAATATATCAAATATCTTTAGATAGCTTGTTTGGATAGTTTAAGAAAAAATATTTTCTTTTTTTAATATATGATTATTATTCAATTTTCAATATTCCTTTCCACAAGAATTTGAACTCCAAATTTTCTCCCCATCTCTCCCACATACACCTAAGGTCAGCAAGCACCCCATTCACCCCTTCTCCAAGTATGTCCTCCCTTCTATCAACTCTCTACTTTCTTCTCCCTTCCATCTATTATCCTGCAGGAAAAAATAGATTTCTATACCCCATTGTCTGTATACCTTATTTCCCAGTTGCATGCAAAAACAATTTTTAACATTCATTTTTAAAGTTTTGAATTCACTATTCTCTCATTTTATCCCTTTATTGACAAAGAAAACAATGCCCATAGATCATATATTTGTAGCTATGCAAACACTTCCTTAGTTGTTATATTATGAAAAGCTATCACAATTTCCCTCTGTCCTGTCTTGCCCTCCATTTATTCCATTCTCTCCCTTGTCCTGTCCTCCAGCAATAGTGTTTGCTTCTGATTTTCCCTTTCCCCAATTTGTTGTCCTTTCTTTTGTCTTGCCTCTCCTATCACCTCTCCTATCACCTTCCCCCTTGCCTTCCTGCAGGGTAAAATAAATTTCCATACCCAATTGAGTGCTCTATAATTTGACCCCAATATTCCTAGGAGTTTTCTTTTTAGGGTCTCTTTTATGAGGTGATTGGTGAATTCTTTCCTTTTCTATTCTAATCTGTTTCTACAATATCAGAATAGTTTTCCTTCATAATTTCTTGAAAGATGCTGTTTAGGCTCTTTTTTTGATCATAGTTTTAAAGTAGACCAATAATTTTTATATTATCTCTCCTGGAACCTTTTTACAGGTCAGTACTTTCGCCAATGAGATGTTTTACATTGCCGCCTTTTTTTTTTCATCCTTTTGGTTCTGTTTTAATTTCTTTGTCATGAATTAATTAGTTTCCATCTATTCCTTTACAATTTTTAAAGAACCCTTTTCTTCAGTTAGCTTTTGAACCTTCTTTTCCATTTGACCAATTCTCCTTTTTAAGACATGCTTTTTGTTATTGACTTTTTGGACCTATTTTGTTATTTGGGTTAGTCTATTTTTAAAGGTATTATTTTTTTCAGCATTTTTTGGATATGCTTGACCAAAGATTGGCTTGTTTTTCATGATTTTCTTGCATTTATCTCATTTCTCTTACCATTTTCTCCTGCCTCTCTTAAATGACTTCCAAAATCCTTTCTGTGCTCTTCCATGGCCTAAGACCATTTCACACACTTGGGGGGTGGGGTAGGAAGAATTTGGACCTTGCTAACTTCTTTCAGTTGTATGATTGGTATTCCTCATTCAGAAGGATAAAAGAAAATACCTTTTCATTAACAAAATACCCTTCTTTACTCTCATTTTTCCCCTTTGAGGATTTTCCTGGTCAATTACTTGACTGTTGAGCTCTTTGTCAAGTGGAGGGTATGATTCCTCAGGCTTCAGAGGTTTTGTGTAGTTGTTGTCTGAGATATCTCAAGGGACCTATACCTTTTCATTTCTTCCAAGGCAGTGCAATTAAGGGAGAGGTGTTTCTTTCTCCTCTGGACTGTGCTCTGGATTATGAGCAAGTATAAACATTCTTTTCTGCCCTGGAGTTACTGGGAAAAGAATTCCCATTCCACAGCCACTACCAACTGTGCCATGTAAGCACTCCTCTTCAAGCCAGGACTACTACTCAGGACTGAGATCCAATGTCTGTAGGCTGAAAGCTCCAATTACTGTTGCTGCACTGTGACTGGGGCTGGAGCAGGACCAACTCCCCCTTTGACCCAAGTGAAAGAGTTTTCTCACTGACATTTGAAGCTGTTTTTATTTGTGGATTGGGAAATCTGGAACCCACAGCAGCTGCCCCTGATTCAGCACCCTGATGTCTGCTCCAGTCCTGTCGGTGGCAGCATGGTACACATTAAGCAGTGCTCTGCTCCAAGCTCCCTGTAATAGACCTTTCCCATTGACCTTCCAGTCTGTCTTGGAATGGAAATCTGTTTCACTCTCTTGTGTTTTGTATTCTGCTACTTTAGTATTTATTTGGTGTCATTTTTACAGATATTCCAAAGGTTTGGGGGGATTGTTCAAGCAGCTACACCTTGGTTCTACACCCTAAAAAAGTATTTTCCTGGAAGAAAAGAGAATATCTTACATATACATATGCACACACTTATACGTGTGTGTGTGTGTGTGTGTGTGTGTGTATGTGTGTGTGTGTGTGTGTGTGTATGGAGAATTGCTTAAAGTGAGCTTTTATTCATGTTTACTTTTTTGTATTGGATAGGTACTGAAGTGCAGATGTAGTTACCAAATATATTTATTTGCCTCCCTCAAAGTATAAATGTTTCTCAAAACAAATGCAAGCTTAAAATTGTATATTCTAGGTTTCTGCTTTGTGTCATTTTGACACCTAATCTTATTGTAACCATCACTTTTATGGAATACATAGAAGAAACAAAGAAGACGTGAAGGATAAAAACAATGGAGATAGCCTTTTAGTCAATCCTTAGTAAGGTCTTTATTGTGCAACTTCAGGGTTTATATGGAGGATTAGCTATTCAGGAATGTAACAACAAGCTCCCTAGTCTACATAAGAAGACCTACTAGCACTGGTTTTTGGATCTGGTTTTGTTAAAGGAAAGCAACTTTTAAGGGGTCAAATATCTTCTTTAATTATATTTACTAGTTTAAAGGATGTCAGTACCCTGAACATCAGAGAAAATAAAAGCAGTGAAAATAAAAACAGAAAAAATACAAGCAGGGAAAGTTGCATAAAGTCCAACAAACAGGACTCTAACTACCTGAATCAAAGCAATATTGCAATACACTTTACATACATCACTAAATTGAGAGAACCTTTACATCTTAACAGTCAGGGGATTTTAACAAAAGGCTACTCAGAGTCTCAACTAGGGAATCAAAAGGTCCTTCTCATAAGCAAACCCCTAAGGCAAAATACCATCTCAGATATGCACTTCTCAGAGCCAAAAGACATCACAACCCTCATGACTCAGTTCCTAATCAACTTAAAACTGAAAGGTGTGGAAGCCTTTCTACAAGCAAGCATCCCCCTAAGAAAGCTTTCTGTTGGGCAAGTCCCTTCCCCAGTGGATTCCATATGAGACCTATGAATGGGTAGGGAAGACCTTAAATCCCATTAACACTACATTTGGTCTGAAGATCCTTCCTATCCATTACATAGGCAATTTTTATCTGGATAGGCATTAACATCTCTTAAGTACAACATAACTGCCACAAAATAAACACATCATGAGTTTCACATTGCAGAATACATAGGAACCTAACAACCCAGTGCCACCCAGTAGCCTTAAACAAATACAAAACTATATGCCATAACATAACATAGCATAGCATAACATAACATGACATGACATGACATGACATAACATAAACATAACATAACCTTATTCTTTGGGGGTCTAAATCTTTGAAGAGTGAGTAACCAGTTCCTTGTTCCTCAACCCAAAAAAAAAAAATTCCAAACAAATCCCTTCTTGGGGGGTGTGTTCTTCTCCCCCTACTGTTCTAGACCTCATTTCCAAGTCCTGAGGGGTGGCTGTGCACCAAGTCATCAGAGTAGGTGCTCAGAAGTTTATGGCACATCCCTCTATCCACTAAAGATAACTCCACTCTGTCTCTTGGTCCCATACAATCACAGGGAAACTTGGTCATGAGGAGCCTTGACAGAGAGAATTATCTATGCTCCTTTGATTGATTAGGAGGACTTTACTTAATCTTGCCTTCTCTTATGTCAACATGTTTCAAATAAATATTTTGTTTTTGCATTGGAGAAAGAAAGTGTGTTACATTTTACAAACCAACTATGGAAATACACGTGTATTCAAGGCAACTGCTCTGAGCACCACATTGGAGTTACAAGGGATCAAGTACAAACATAATGGAAAGTTCGTGTCAAAATTCATTTTTAAGTTGCTATAAATGGTTTTATTCATAAATACTCTATGAAGAAGTGTGGCGAGTAGGACATACCCTCAAGAGAACTTTATTTGGACATTTTTGTTTACATTTTTGTTTTGGGACTTCACTCATTGGAGTATGCCTGCACCTGAGAGTATCAATGGTCATAACAAGATGAAAAGAGACTAAAAAAGTATGTAACTTGCACTTGAATCACTTGTAAAGTGGTGAGAAATGGTGACATAGGAATAGTTTAAAATATTAATTGGTTTATAAAATCTTGTGCAGACATAAGACCTATCTCTAATATCTTTTAGTCACCAAAATAGTAATGCAACTCTATGTGAGAAACAAATCTCCTAAGAACCAATATCTAATATCACTTAGAAGGGGTAGTGAAATGGTGTATAGTCAATACAAACACAATGCAGCCTGTAAATAACGATGGAGGTTCAAAGATAAAATATTTCATAGTGGAAGTATAAAATAAATGCTAGAATTGAATTATTCACGTGGCAAATGCAATGCATGCCACAAAGACAATCTAATTTCTCTTTTTGTATTCTCTCATTGTTGGAAGAAATCAAGGAAGACCACTGGCATCTTCATTGGACTCCATTTGTCAAATCTTTAGAAAGATATAGATGAAAGTTTGGACAGACATAGTTTATAAGCTACATCATTAGAAGTAGCAACTAAATTCATGAAATTACAAGATATATTTCAGTATTTGATGACAGGATCATAATAACTCCAGAGTATTGTGTAAAATGCTTTACATGTACCAAATTGAAATCTTACAAAGTTTAAATCAATGGAAACAATAGACCGTTCAATTCTCATTCCTTTTTTGTGTTGATTTATTCTTCAAGGTGGTTATCACCCTTCAGAATGGTGCATGTCATAACATGTCTCAATTTTCTTTTTTCATCTGAGTTCTTAGAGAATCTTCGAAAAGGTCAACAGTACATATGTTAGTAAATAATGCTTTGGTTCATGAATCAAGCTCATCTATCTGTATATATTTATGGCAATAGGGCATCATTGGCACTGAATGTTAATATACTGAAATATAAGGTGAAAATGCATAACCTCAGATAAAATTATCTTTTTTTTTTTTCCAAATTAGGAAAAGTTTCCATAATGTCTATAGAATTTAGTATTTCTTTAAGATAGAATTAGGAAGGAAGGAACATGAATAATATGTGATAAAAAGTACATTTTTTCCAATTTATTTAGCACTGTGCAGGCTAAACATAAATACCGTTAACAAAATACCATGAACTAGTTGGTATTCCTTTTTAATATGAAGAGGGGAAGACAAAGCAATTCGGTTTGTGTGTCACACAACTATTAAATGTGTCAAGTACCTGAGTTCAGACTTGAACACAGGTCCTCCTGACTTCAGACTCAGTGCTTTACTCATTGTGTCACCCAGATGCCACAAGTTTTCTCAATATTAAAGCCATTTTGTAGATGTAAACTGAGACCCAGATGCATTATATGATGTGTACATGTGCTTGTTATATAGCAAAGCCTGACCTTAAGCCCAGATATTTTATTTATTATTATTTCATTTGTTTTTAATGTTCTACAATCACTTCCATATAACTTAGATTTTTCCCCTCCCTCTCCCTCCTTTCCCCCTCCCTCAACCCTCACACTCTGAGAAGGCATACAATTTTATATAGGTTCTACACATGCATTCCTATTAAATACATTTTCACCATAGTCTTGTTACACAGAAGAATGAAAATGAATGGGATAAATCATAAAACAAACCAAAATGTAATACAAAGAAAATGATCTGTTACATTCTGTAATCAAATTGTATAGTTCTTTCTCTGAATGTGGAAGGCATTTTGCCTTAAGAGACCACTGGAAAATTTTAAGTCCTTGCATTGCAATGAAGTTCTAAGTCTACCAGAAAAAATCCTCACACACTGTGGTTGTCACTGTGTACAACCTTCTCCTGTTTATGCTCCTTTTTCTCAGTATCAGTTCATATAATTTTTTCCAGGTCTCTCTGAAATCTTCCTGTTCATCAATTCTTATAGTACAATATTATTGCATTACACTCATATACCACAATTTATTCAGTCATTCCCCAGTTGATGGACATCCCATTGATTTCCAGTTTTTGGACACCAAAAGGAAAGCTGCTACAAAAAAAATTTTATACACGCGAGACCCTTTCCCATTTTTATGATCTGATGGGAATACAGTCCTAGAAGGGATATTTCTGGGTCAAAGAATATGCACCTTTTTGGAGCCCTTTGGGCATAGTTCCAATTTGCCTTCAACAATGGTTGGTTCAGCTTATAACTCCACCAACAAGGAATTAGTGTTCCAACTCTCCTACCTCTTCTCCAGCACTTGTCATCATCCTGTTTTGTCATGTTGGCCAATATGATGGGTGTGATGTAGTATCTCAGAGTTGTTTTGATTTGCATCTCTCTAATCTATAGTGATTTAGAGGATTTCTTCATATGACAATAGATAGCTTTAATTTCTTCCACTGAAAAGTTTCTGTTCATATCCTTTGACCATTTATCAATTGGGAAAGGATTTGTATTCTTGTACATTTGACTTGGTTCTCTACATATGTTAGAAATGAGACTTTTATTGCAGTCTCTATTTGCAAAAATTCTTCCTCAATTTTATGCTTCCCTCCTAAACTTGCTTGCACTGGGTTTGTTTGTGCAAAACTTTTCAATTTAATATAACCAAAATTATCTATTTTGCACTTTATGATGTTTTCTATGTCTTGATTAGTCAAAAATTCTCCATAAATCTGATGAATATACTATTCCTTGCTCTACTAATTTATTATAGTATCAATATTTATACTTAGATCATGTACCCATTTGGACTTTATTCTTCTGTGTGATGTCAGATTTTGATCTCTGCTTAGTTTCTGCCACACTGTTTTCGAGTTCTCCCAGCAACTTTTGTTGAAAAGTGAGTTCTTATCCCAGAAACTGGAGCCCTTGGGTTTATCGAACAGTGGATTACTATATTCATGGACTACTGTGTCTTGGGTACCTAAACTATTCCACTGGTCTACCCTTCTGTTTCTTAGCCAGTACCAAGAGGTTTTGGTAATTGCTGCTTTATAATGCAGCTTGACATCTGGTAGAGCTTGGAAACCTTCCCTACCATTCTTTTTCATTTGTTTCCTTGATATTCTGAACTTTTTGTTCCTCCAAATGAATTTTGATGTTATTTTTTCTAGCTCTAGGAAATAATTATCTGGTACGGTGGTGTGGCTGAGTAAATAAATTAATTTAGGTAGAATTGTCATTTTATTACATTGTCTCCACTCATTCACAAGCAACTGATATTTTCCCACTTAATTACATCTGACTTATTTGTGTGAAAATTGTTTTGTAATTGTGCTCATATATTCACTGTGTTTATTTTGGCAGGTAGACTGCCAAATATTTTATAGTGTCTACTGTAGGTTTAAAAGAGATTTTTTTTTGTATCTCTTGCTGTTGAACTTTGCTCATAATATATAGAAATGCAGAAGATATGTTTGGGTTTATTTTGTAACCCACAACTTTGTCAAAGTTGATTATTATTTCAAGTAGTTTTTACTTGATTCTCTGGGATTCTCTAAGTATATTATCATATCCTCTGCACAGAGTGAGAACTTAATTTCTTCTTTGCCTATTCTAATTCCTTCAATTTCTTTTTCTTACTTTTTTGCTACAGCTAACATTTCCAGTACCATACTGAATAATAGTGGTGATAATGAACATTCTTTTTCACCTCAATCTTATTGGACATGCATCTAACTTATCCCCATTGCATATAATGCAAAGGTAGATACAACTCATGACTTTGTGGAAAGTTCCATTTTTTCCTATGTTCTCCAGTGTTTTCAATAGAAATGTATGTGTTGTTTTGTCAAAGGCTTGTTTCTGTGCCTATTTAGATAATTGTTTGGTTTCTGTTAGTTTGGTTGTTGATATGATCAATAACAGTAATAATTTTTCTAATATTGAAGCAGCCGTGCATTCCTGGTATGAATCTTACCTGATTTTAATATATTATTCTCATGACAAGATGCTGTATTCTTTTTTCTCAAATCTTATTTAAATTTTTTTCATCTATATTCATTAGAGAAATTGGTCTATAACTTTCTCTGTTTTGACTCTTCCTGGTTAAGGTATCGAAAGCATGTTTGTATCATAAAAAGAATTTCAGAGGACTCCTTTCCAAATTGTCCCAAAAAATTCATATAGTATTGAAATTAACTGTTCTTTAAATGTTTTATAGAATTCACTTTTGAATCCATCTGGCCTTGGAGATCTTTTCCTAGGGAGTTCATTGATGGCTTCTTCAATTTCGTTTTCTGAGATGTGGTTATTAAAGTTTTCAACTTCCTCCATTGTTAATCTGGGCAATTTATGTCTTTTAAAAAATCATCCACCTCATTGAGATGGTTGAATTTATGAGCATACAGTTTGGCAAAATAATTTCTTATTATTGTTTTAATTTCCTCCTCATTGGAGTTCACCCTTTTCATTTTTGATATTGGTAATTTGATTTTCTTCTTTTATTGAGTCTTATTGACCAAAGGTTTCTAAAGTTTATTATTTTCATAAAACCAACTCCTACTTTTATTTATTAGTTTAATAGTTTTCTTAATTTCAATTTTATTAATCTCTTCTTTGGTTTTCAGTATTTCTAATTAGGTATTTACATGAGGATTTTCAATTTGTTCTTTATCTAACTTTTTCAGCTGCATGCCAAATTCATTGATCTCCTCTTTCTCATTTTATTCATGTAGGTGTTCAAAGATATAAAACTTGCCCTAGAAATTGCTTTTGCAGTATCCTGTAAAATTTGGTAAGTTGTTTCCTTATTGTCATTCTCTTGAATGAAGTTGTTAATTGTTTCTATAATCTGTTGTTTAACCCACTTGTTCTTTATGATTAGATTGTTTAGTTTCAAATTAGCTTTTGGCTTAAGTTTCCATGCCTTTGATTACATGTAAGTTTTATTGAATTATGGTCTGAGAAGGATGTATTTACTATCTCCAACTTTCTTCACTAAATTGTGAGATTTTTATGCCCTAGGTCACGGTCAATTTCTGTATATGTTCCACGTACCGCTGAGGAAAAGTTATATGTCTTTCAATCCCCATTAAATTTTCTCCAGAGATCTGTAGTATCTACCTCTTCCAGAGTTCTATTCACCTCCTTAACTTTTTTCTTGGTTATTTTGAGATTAGATTTATCAAGTTCAGAGAGAGGGAGGTTGTTGTTCCCTATTAGTGTAGTTTTGCTGTCTATTTCTTCCTGTAACTCCCTTAACTTCTCCTCTAAGAATTTGGATTCTATACCATTTTGAGTATATATGTTTGCTAATTAAATTGCTTTATTGTCTATGGTGCCTTTTAGCAAAACATAGTTTCCTTCCTTGTCTCCTTTGGTTACTTCTATTTCTGTTTTTTCGCTGTCTGAGATTAGGATTGCTATCCCTGGTTTTTTACATCAGCTGAAGTACAAAATATTCTGCTCCAACCTTTTACTTTTACTCTGTGTGTTTGCCCCTGTTTCAAATATGTTTTTTTTTTTTTAATAACATATTGTTGGATTATGGTTTTAAATTCATTTTGCTTTCAGTCTCTGTTTTATGGGAGAGTCCATCCCATTTACCTTCACAGTAATGAATACTATCTATGTCTTTCACTCTATCCCTTTCCCCTTGTTTATGCTTTTAGTTCCCCCTTCTCTCTTGCTCTCAAGAATAGAGTTTGAAATTTTGACACTCAGCCTTTCCTCCCTTTTTTCAGTCCCCCCTATATTTTAATTCCCTTTTACCTCACAAATTCTTCCCTCCCTTTTAACCTCCCCCACTTTTCTTTCCTACTTCCCCTCCTACTGCCTATATAGCTCATTTCATTTCTGTGTTTAACCGTGTTTGTTTTACCTTCATTGAATCCAATCAAACGAGAGTACCTCTCAAACAGTGCTCATGTCCCTCCCCGTTTTCTTTCTGCTGTAATATATTTTTGTAGCTCTTCCTGTGGTGGAATTTATTTTTTTCTTCCTCCTCCTTTTCACATCTCCCATTACAATCCCTTCTTACCATTAAATCACATGGGCACAGGGAGCAAGAGTGGCCTCAATTTCCACCTCACTCCAGGAAGCAACAAACCACTCCCTGTCTGTAGAAAATTAAGATCCAAGTCACTACACTGGATTAAGTGGATGCTGAGTCAATTCAAAGCCAAAGTAAACAGTTTACTTGAGAGTCTGGAGCTGAGACAGCCACATGAGAGTGATGAGAAAGCAGCTGCAGACAGTGGAGGATCTTCTCCGAGGTCTGAGAGAGGTGAGGCAAAGAGATCCCAGAACCCACAGCTGAAGGTATGCTGACAGTGCAACACAAGAGGAGGAAAGAAAAAAAACACACCTCAGACCCTTTTGGGAGCCAGTAGAAGCCCCAGGGTCCCTATTGTGGCCTCCTCAGGTTGGGTGTTTTCCTTTATCTGTGTTTGTATTTCTTTGAGGCCTGTCAGTGCTGCCTGTCTCTTGCCCTCCAATCTCCCTGCCTTTGCAGTAGAGGTGGTGTACTTCAATTAACCTCATATGCTCCTGACCACAGGAGTGTGCTGGAGTCATGCCTCCTGAAGAGAACCGAACAGAAGTTCATAAGGCACAGGCCTATAATATGAGTCTGTAGAGGCAAGTCTAGAATATCCCTTTGAAAAAAAGCAACAGCAAACAAGCAAACAACTATACTTTCCTAGGTGCTTTTGTGCCCAACCCCTGAAAAAGGAATTCCCTTGAATTAAGACTTGTCAGGCCATGGAGATTTTGGGGAAGAATTTGGGCAAACTCTTCTGTTTGAAATTCCTCTTTCTCTTCCCTCACAAAGATGTTCCATGATGATTTTCAGTTCCTAAACCCTCTTAGGTATCCACTCATCAACTTTCCTCGGGAAAATATTCCCAGTGTAGAACCGGTGCCATCTCTAACCTTTGATCTCTCTGGTATAGTCAGCTTGTAACAGTGTTGGGTGTTTTCCTGGACCCAGTAGAAAGTGGTTCCTCTAAGACACCGCTGAGGTTCTACTCCCATTGTCAGCCATTTAACAAAGAAACCCCAATTGTTCCTTCTGAAGTTCCCTGAGCTGTCCCTTATCACTGCAACATGGGCAGATGAGATCAATATCATTCTGTCCTGCCTCCAGCTCCCAAGAGTGCCAACCAAGCCAAATGATGGACAGCTCCATCTCGGCTACCTGTGACTCACCTTTTTTCCAGAATCATGACTCTTCAATGTTTTGCACTACTAGATTTCATGTGACCCCTTTCTCTCCCCCAATTCCCATATAATTCCATACCTTTAGTATTGTATGGGAAATGAGTTATGTTTCTGACAGGTGCATTTCTGTTAAGTAGAAAATACAGTCAGTTCCTTGTTTGATGTTGCCCTGGTTAACCCTGTTATTTCCCTCCTCTACCCTCTTTTTCTCTAGGCTATTCTTTTCAGAATAAGAGTAGTTCATTCTTATGTCCAGTTCCTGGCTTGTCTCCTTGTTGGTATGATACTATGTTGGTATTTCAGATCTACTCTGGAAAAGTGTATTGGGTTAAAAGAAAAAAAAAATATTTAAAGGGGCTTGTATTTTTTTTTATCTGGTTAAAAGAAAAGAAGATTACAGGAGTTCTTTGCTGACACTAGGGACAGGATTCTGCAGCTTTTTACTTACTCAGATCTAGCTACAGTCCTAGGTGGCAATCCCTGGGAGAGGTGGGGGTGAGGAATATTAATTTAGCAGAGTTTGCAGCCACAGTGGAGGGAAGACCCTCCTCACAATTTCATGGCAGAAAAGAGTGCTTTTGGTTCCTCACAGACCAGAGTACAGGCCAGGAGAGTAGTAAACACATCTCTCCTTAGATCATTTCATCTTAGAAAAACTGAAAATGTACAGGTCCCTAAAAATATCTTTGAAACAGATGATCAAAACTCCTGAAGCTTGGGACAGTGGACCCACTACACTGGAAGTAAAGTCCCAATTTAACAAAGACTTAAAAGTCAAGAAGTAGGAAACGATTAGGCAACAGATGAAAAATTACCATAAAAAATTACTATAGTGACAAGGAAGATCATAACACACACTCAGAAGAAGACAGCAAAGTCAAAATTCCTATATCCAATTCCTCCAAGGAAAACAAATAAACAAACATGAATTAGTCTCAGGGCATAGAAGAGTTCAAAAAGAATATTAAAAATCAAGTAAGAGAAAAGAGGAAAAATTGAGAAGAGAAATGGGAGTGATGAATGAATATCATGGAGAGTTAAGATGTGATAATTTAACTCAAATTAAAGAAGCAAGAAAGACTTATTAGAGTGGAGGGAAAGATGGGAGAGGGAGTGGGAATGTTTAACCTTGCCCTTATCAGAATTAACTGAAAGAGGGAATAACATGCACTATCAATTGGGTATACAAATTGCTTACCCTACGGAAAAGTAGGAGGGAAAAGGAATGACAAAGGTGTCTTATACAAAAGAGGATGAGTGGGGAGGTAATTATCAGAAGCAAAATCATTTTTAGGAGAGACAGGGTGAAAGGAAAGAGAGAACATAACAGTCAAGAAGTGAATAAAATTAAGATAAATACAGTTAGCAATCATAAGTGAAAAAAAAATTGAAGCAAGTTTCTCTGATAAGAACCTCATCTCTCAAATATATAGGGAACTGAGTCAAGAGACATTCCCCAATTGGCAAATGATCAAGATTTTTTAATATTCAGCTTTCAGATAAAGTAATTGAAGCTATCTATAACAACATAAAAAATATTCTGACTCACTATTGATTTGAGAAATGCAAATTAAAGCAATACTGAGGTACTCATTCACACTAGTAGACTAATAGGGTAGAAAAGGAAAATGATAAATCTTCCATAAGATGTGGGAATATTGGAACACTAATGCTCTCTTGGTGGAATTGTAAACTGATTAAACCTTTTGTAGAGAAATTTGGACCTATTCCAATTTCAGAACTAACAGGTTTGTTTTGTTTTGTTTTTTTTTTTTTGGTGGCAAAAAATTGAAAATTGAGGGGATGCCATAAACAAGAGAATGACCAAACAAATTACAGAATATGACTGTGATAGAATACTATTATGGTATAAAAAAATGATGAGCTGGATGCTTTCAGAAATATCCAGAGACACCAACATGAACTCATCCAATGTGAAATGACTAGAATCAAGAGAACATTGTATAGATTATCAGCAATACTCAAAGATTATCAACTCTTAATAACTTAGCTATTCTCAGCAATGAAATGATCCAAGGCAAGTATGAAGAATTTTCATGGAAAATGCTTTCCATGCCCACAGAGAGAACTAATGGACTCTAAATACAATTGAAGCATATATTTTTTTAAATTTATTTTTTCTTGGGTTTTTATTTTGGTCTATGGTTTCCTCTTCAATACGACTGATAAGAATATATGTTTTGCGTAATCACCAAATTGTTTGCTTCTCAATGAGGGAAGTGGAAATGAGGGATAGAATTTGGAGCTCAGTTTTTAAATTGAATGTTGAAAGTTGTCTTAAATGTTATTTGGGAAAAAAGAAATATTATATTTTAATTTAAAACAGCCCCAAAATGAATTTTATAAATACTAGATAGTAAAAGTAGTAGTAGAACCAATGGTAGTAGTAAAAGGAGGAGGAGGAATATAGGATTTTCTAGCTGTAAATGAAAAGTAGAAAAGGAGACTGAGTTAATCAAAATATATTTCACACAGAAATTATTTTATGAGTGAATTTTATGTTACATTATTTGAATCAATTTGTATTTCTTTAAACGGACTCATTGATTCCTAAGAGTTTATTTTCAGATAAGTTGAACTTAATTTGTTTGTTTTCAGAGTTCTTACTGAGCAAGGCAGTCTTGTGAATGATTTATTTGTACCACCCATTAAAAAAAAAAAAAAAAAACACCTTCAGAGATATTAATCATAAGGAGTTCTGCTTAATTAAATTCTTACAAATAAATACATCATTTATAATAATTGAAAATCAATTAATTAAAAATTGACAGTACTTCACACCACAGATGACTCTAGTGGTGTTAATGAGAAAAAGAACAAAATAAAAAAAGCTATCAAGATTCAGACAACTTTTTCACTTTAATATATAGCTTCTTTCTGTTTCTGGGGTAGTTTGTAGGCCTCGAGTTTCTTACTTTGACTTTCCAAAATAGAAAGTTTGGTTAAATACTGGATTTTTCTCTTAAAGAGTATTCGTTATCAGGTATTTTCTGAGTTCTACTGCCTCCTGGTGGTCCAACAACACTCTTTACTGAAAAATGAAACAGTCTATGATTAGCTCAAAGTCGAAAATAACATTATTACTATTATTATGAGGAATGTGCTCTTTGTTTCACATAGACTACATCAGGCCATAACAGAGCCATTATAAGTCTCTACCATTTTCAGTCAGTAAATAATATATATCAGTGATTCATATATAATTACTTCTTCAAGAATGTTCTTTTTTTCTTTTTTAATTAATTAATTTACTTTTAGATTTCAACATTCATTTCCACAAGAATTTGAGTTCCAAATTTTCCTTCATCTCTCCCCTTCCCCCATCCCAAGACACCATACATTCTGATTACCCCTGCCCCCTATCTGGTCTCCCTTCTGTCACACTTCTCCTTTCCCTTATCCCCATCTCCTCTGTTTTCTTGTAGGACAAGATAGATATATTCCTAAACTCCATTAACTATATTTCTCATTTTCCAATTGCATGTAAAGACAATTTTTAATGTTTGTTTTCAAAACTTTGAGTTCCAACTTTTCACCCTTCCTCCCTCCCCACCCATCCACACTGAGAAGGTAAGCAATTCAATATAGGTTATATAAGTGCAGTTATGCAAAAGACTTCCATAATATTCATTTTGTATTTTCCCTCCATCCTATTCTGCCTTCCCCATTTTTTCTATTCTCTCTTTTGACCCTGTCCTTTCCTAAAAGCGTTTACTTTTAATTAGCCCCTCCTCCCAATTGCCTTCTCTTGTATCATCACCCCTTACCCCATCTATCCCCTTCTCTCCTACTTTCCCGTAGTATAAGATAGATTTTCATACCAAATTGAGTGTGCATGGTTTTCCCTCCTTCAGCCAAGGTGTTTCCTCAAAAGGAGTTCACTAGACTAAAGAATTCATATATTTAGTGTTTTTAATATGTAATTTATTTACTTTCTGCTTTTCAACTTTCACTTCTACAAGAATTTGAATTTCAAATTTTCTCCCCATTTCTCCCCAATCCCCATCCCAGGACAGCATTCACTCAATCCACCCCTTGCCCCAGTTTGTCTTTCATTCTATCACCTCACTTCTTCCATCTCCTCCCAGATATTTTACTATAGGGCAAAATAGATTTCTATAACCCATTTCCTGTACATCTTATTTCCCAGTTGTATACAAAAATAATTTTTAGCATTCATTTTTAAAGCTTTGCGTTCCATATCCTCTCCCTTTTTCCCTACTTTCCTCCACATTCATTGAGAAGGAAAGCAATTTGATATAGGCCATACATGTGAAACCATGAAAAACAGTTACAATAACAGTCAAGTTGTGAATCACTAACTACATTTCCCTTTGTCCTCACTTGCCTTCCATTTATTCCATTCTCTCAATTCACTGGCCCCCCCACAAGAGGGTTTGCTTCTGATTATCCCTTTCCCCAATTTGCCATGCCTTCTATTATCTTCCCCCTCCTATTCCCTTTCCCCTACCTTCCTGCAGGGTAAAATAGATTTCAATACTCAATTGAGTGTGTTATTTGCTCCTTAAGCCAAATCACATGAGAGTAAGACTCACTTATTCCCTTTGATCACCTCCCTCTTCCCCTTCCTTGTAAAATCTGTTTCCTGCCTGATTTTTGTAATTTGCTACATTCCACCTCTCTCTCTTTCTCTTTCTTCTAGTACATTCCTCTAAACAGTAAATTTTATTTTTTAGGTATTCTCCCTTCATATTCAGATTACCCTGTGCCCTCTATGTATGTATATTTATAACTGCATCTATCTATCTGTCTATACACACATACAAACACACACACATGTATGTATATATACATGTACATACACATATAATATATACATGCACACCTAGAGACACACATATCTGTGTATTGTGTGTATATTGCCTCCAACTACCCTAATAGTGAAAAATGTATTTTACTTACATATATCGTCTTTTTGATGTAGGAATGTAAACAACTTTAATGAGTTTCTTATGGCTTTTCTTTCCCGTTTACCTTTTCATGTTTCTCTTGATTCTTGTATTTGAAAGTCAATTTTTTTTATTCAGCTCTGGTCTATTCAACAAGAAGCTTGGAAGTCCTCTATTTAATTGAAATCCTGTTTTCCATCCCTCTGCCCAAGAATTATTATACTCATTTTTGCTAGGTAGGTGATTCTTGGTTTTAATCCTAGTTCCACTGACCTCTTTAATATCATATTTCAAGTCCTTCAACCCCTGAGTATAAAAGCTGCTAAATCCTATGTTTTCTCAATTATATTTCCACAGTACTTGAATTGTTTCTCTTTGGTTGCTTGTAATATTTTTCTGCTTGAGCTAGAAACAATGAAATTCCTATTTCTTTTGGAATCTCTTTTAGGAGAATTCTTTCCATTTCTATTTTGCCCTCTGCTTCTAGAACATCAGGGCAGTTCTCCTTGATGATTTCTTGAAAGATGATGTCTAGGCTCTTTTATGATCATGGTTTTCAGATAGACCCATAATTTTAAAATTATCTCTCCTGGATCAATTTTCCTGTTCAGTTGCTTTTCCACTGAAGTTTTGAACATTGTATTCTAATTTTTCATTCTCTTGGCTTTGTTTTATAATGTCTTAATTGCTTATAAAATCTTTTGCTTCCATCTGCACTGTTCTAATTTTTAAAGAACCATTTTCTTCAGTGAACTTTTGAATCTCCTTTTTCATTTGGTCAATTCTACTTTTTAAGACATTCTTCTCCTCACTGGCTTTTCTGTACCTCTTTTTGCCATTTGGGTTTGCTTATTTTTTTAAGGTATTATTTTCTTCAACATTTTTTGAATATTCTTTGCCAGTCTACTGACTCATTTTTCATTTGCATCACTCTTATTTCTCTTCCTAATCTTTCCTCTACCTCACTTACTTGATTTTTTAAAATCATGTTTGAGCTCTTCCATGACCTGAGACCGTTTCTGTTTTTTGGAAGTTTTGGATGTAGCAGCCTTGACTTTGCTATTTTCTTCTGATTGTATGCTTTGTTCTTCCTCTGATTGTATTCTTTGATCTTCCTTAAATAGAAGGATAGAAGAAAATATCATTTCACCATGAAAATTGTCCTCTTTAGTCTTGTTTTTTCCCATTTTGAGGCATTTTCCCAACCAATTACTTGACTTTTCAGCCCTTTGTTAAGTGGAGAATATACTCCCCCAGGTTTTAGAGATTTTGTGCTGCTATTTTCCAAGATATCTGCAGAAATCTATAAGTTATTACTTTCTTAAAAGTAGTATAATCAATGGAGAGGTGCTTACTCCTCCCTTGGCCTGCACTCTGCTCTGTAAGCAGTCACAAGCAGTACACTGTACCCTGGAACTGGAAGTAGATATTCCACTCCACAACTGCTACCAACTCTTCCATACCAGTGCTCCTCCTCACCCCATGTCCTCCACTCAGAACTGAGACCCATATCAGTTGTTCAATTCCACCATCATCTGTAGGCTGAGAGCTGCAGAAGCAGCTACTGTGGGGCTAAACTGGGTCTGGGTCTGTGCCTATAACTGGAGCTGGGGCTGGATCCATACTCCCCTCTCACTCAGGTGAAAATGCTTTCTCTTTGACCTTTAAAACTGTCTGGCATTTGTGGGTTGGGAAATCTGGAAACTACAGCAACTGCCAGTTCACTGAGACCTGCTCCAGTTTTATTTCTTTCAGTGCAGCCCATGATGTGTTGCCCTCAGCTCCATGGTCAGTGTAATAGACCCTTCCTGTAAGTCTTCCAGGTTGTCTTGGGATGGAAATCTATTTCACTCTCTCATTTTGTGACTTCTGTTACTGTAACATTCATGTAGAGTCATTTTTACAGATGTTATTGGGCTTTGGGGGGAAAACTGGAGCAGGGCCCTGCTTCTACTCCACATTTTGGCTGTATAGGTAGGGTTTTTTTTTTAAGATGATCCATGTAATATAATGTAACATGCTATATACAGACAATTTATAAATTAAGATGAAATATGATATAAAATGACTGATTACTATAAACAGGATAGTAGATGGTCAGTCATTTCTTTCTCACATATCACAGAAGTATATATGTGCCAAACACATTTAGCATGATGCCTGGCAGATAACAAGTACAAAATAAATGTTTAACATATCTTTCTATGTATCACACCATCTATCTATCTATCTATCTATCTATCTATCTATCTATCTATCTATCTATCTATCATCTTATCTAATGCATATTCTATGTATATGTCTTTGAGAAAATAGAGATCAGACTTGAATTTATTGAATATTCCCACAGATGAGGTCCTTGTGGGGAAGTAGAATATCCACCCTCATTTGGGAAGGGTGATGGAACTCTAATTCTCTAAAATATTTGTGTGTTTGCTTATTTTATTATATGATGCTGCAACAGAAATTGTTTGGGATGATCGTGGTTTGTTTGTTTTCCTATTCTACATTAAAAATGAAGAACAATTTGACCTTTAGTTCTGTTCTCATCACTTTTAATATATACTGGATGACTTGGGACTGAATCTTTCATGAAGTTTCCCTTTTAGACTTCATCATCTTGCATGCCTTCTAAGGAATAAACCATCAATGCACAAGCTAACTACATTAACCTCTCTAGTTCTTGTCTTAAATTTATTTTGAAGCCTAAAAGTCAGGTCTTCCTTGGTTCAAAATGATTTCTGAAATGTAGAGTGTCTGCCTCATTTTAAAGCTATGAGCAAAACATCTTGTTTTAATCATCATTTCTTTTTCTGTCTCTTTATTCTAAAAATTCCCAGAGATTTTCCAAATTAAATTTTCCTTTCCTTTGGTATCCAAAATTTTACATTTTAAATGCATTGGTTGACTCTTAGGAGAATATTTTCACTTCTTGAAAATTGTATTTTATATCGTTAGTCTTATATTAAATCTTAGAATACAAAATTATGCCTTGAATCATCTCTTCAAATAAATTGTTCTTGGTCATTACCAGTGGCTTTAATTCCTTGAATATTTGAGCCAGATTGTCTGTACTAGAGACAATATAATTGAAAAGGACAGATGGTGATGTAATCAGCACTTCAGACTGGAGAATATGGAAGTGTTCATTTTTCATGAAGTGGTCAAAATTACAAACCTTCAAAAATTTCAATAGTATTCTAGTCTTTAAAGGTTGTTTTTTTTTTTTTTTTTTTTTTAATGTTGCTTGAATTATCTAACACATTGAACAGCATTTTCTTTCAACCACTTCCATGACTAATTTCAGAATGAGAAACTCTTTCCAATGTCACATTTCTGTCTGGTGATGTCAGTATATTGAATGGGTTATTGTCTGTAGGCCATGCTCTTTTCATTCTGATTTGCTTTTATCGGTACCATAATTTTTGGAATTGTCTGACAGTCATGGTTACCTGCTGCCATGTACTGAAAAGTACTGTCAAGAATGAAATGAGGTCACTAAACCTCCTTAAAATCATCTCTAGGAAACAGAGTCATAAAAGATAAGAATTGTAACCTTGAAGAATTCACCAAATCCTATTGTCAAAGCATGGAACATATATATATGCTCATTTTTCTTTGCACTGTATAGTTTTCCTTTCTCTCAAAGTTAGAATGCTAAAAGCCTTATGCTTTTCAATAGGATCACTTCAGTGTGTGATTATGAAAAAGGGCAAAGTATTCTTTATTTTTTTTTCACTTTATTGATGACTTTCCTTCACTTCTCTCATCTCAGAAAAAGTACCATTTATGTCATCTCACCTTCTTCTTTCTCCTCTCTCTTATCTCTTCTCTTTCATGAAGCTTTAGCAAGATCTGTATTCAAATTTCAAGTCAGGTACCTACTATCTATTTGACCCTAAACTCAACAGTTGATCTCTTTGTATCTAAATTTATCTATCTATAACATTAGAGGATTAAACTCCATAACTTATGACACTGTTTCTAGTTCTAAATTTATAATAAAATCAAGCTATGCTTATATGTATAATAATTAAGAAATTGTTTCAGATTGTAGCAGAACATATTTGTTCTAAAAGATCTACTTGTGACCAAGGATATGAAATTTACTTTACTAGGCATGACGAAGGGATTTAAAAAGCCATAATAAAAATGACAAAGAAAAACCAGGAGGTTGCAACAGTTTTCCTTGGTTTCCCTCCAGAAACAATGTAAAATTAATCCTCTAAGTGGATTCTGGAGAGGCAGAACTCACAAGCAAATGGAGTGAAACTATATTCCAGGTCAAAGTAACTTACAAGGATTTTAAGAAAGGCCTGTCTCATTTGAGGAGGAGAGCACAGCTCAGCATAAACAGTGTTCAGTCAAGCCAGAAGAGCCTCTTAGCTTAGCTAGAGTAAAGATCAGCAGTCAAAGTCCCTTGATCCTGAATAACCAGGCTAGTGGCACAAACACCAGCTGTCAGCCATTCAGGGCCAGTTCCAACACAGAAGGCAAACTGTCAGCTCCACAACTATGACACAACAGAGACAAATAGGTCAGGCCAAACCAACGTGGTGGGAAAGTTGCTAGCACCTGAAGTCATGGTGCAGAAATCCAGTAACCAGGACCATAACACCAAGTAAAAGAAACTTGAGTAAGTACTCTGCCCTAGGAGCAGAGCTCAAAATCAAGAGTCATGAAATAGACTAAAAATGAGAAAAAAAAAAGCCCTGACCATAGAAAATTATTATGATGACAGGGACGATGGAAAGATAAACTCAGAAGA
The DNA here is from genome assembly GCA_023548195.1 of Bettongia penicillata ogilbyi. NCBI lineage: Eukaryota > Metazoa > Chordata > Mammalia > Diprotodontia > Potoroidae > Bettongia > Bettongia penicillata. The sequence goes on from JAJHZJ010000880.1 coordinate 301,630, forward strand.
GGACAACATAACCAATATGCCTATCTCGAAGGGGAATATGAATTAGTCTCAAACCCAAAAAATCTTTCTTGGAAGAGTTTAAAAGGTAATTTAAAAATTGAATAAGAGAGGTAGAAGAACAATGGGAAAATAAATGAGAGCTATGTAAGAGAGAGTCAACAATATTGAAAGAGGACAAAAATTGACTAATGAAAAGAAGTCCAAAAAAAATACAAGTGGCCCAATGAGAGGAAATCCATTGAAGGAAACAGCTCCTTAAAAGGAGAATTAGACAAATGGAAAGTGATGTACAAAAGCTACCTGAAGAAAACAATATGTTAAAAAATAGAACTTGGAAAATGGAAGGGAGTGTGAGAAATGAGCCCCCAATTGTGAGAAATATGCTCACCTTAAACAAACAGCAAGACTTGTTATGAAATCAGGAAAACTTAAAAAAATTTTATGTTCATTCCCCATGAATGAAGGGTCAACTCCCATGGAAGGCTACAGGAAGACTACAATTGGTCAGATCAATACAAGCCTTTAATACTGTTACAGGTTTAAACTGCCTGACACACCATCTATTGTCCAGAAACCTTCTGAGCAGCTCACTTCATGTTCTCCTCTCTGGTAGATTTGCCCTCAAATAGCTCATCAACCCTGCACACAAGTTTCTGACTTTTTCCTGAGCATGCTAGGTCACAACTCTGATTATCTACTATCTCTAAAAACTAGGAAGAGTTTTTACCCTGTGGAAACAGAATTCCTTCTTTGTTTCCCACAAACTCATCCTCTCCCTTTTTTATCACAACTTTTGTTTCTACATATAATCCAATCAACAATGTATCACTTTCCCATAGGAGTTCTTGACCTCATCTATTAAGTAAATATGTGAAGGGAATGAAATTACTTGACACATTGACAAACTACAAGATATCCATTCTCCTACAAAACTGATTTTGATACAATTTTGGATTGTTATTCCTAAGCCTTATACCATTATCATTCTTATGAAATCGAAGTAAGTTTCAAAAATCAGTTTCAGATATAACTATAATTTCACATTGATTGAGGAACAATTTTAAAGGGAGTCTTAAGTATCTTCCTTACTTTTCTATACTTATTCTAGTTCCTTTTTAAGCAACAATCATAAAATCAAATTTACCATTAAAATAATGTTACTGCTCTGGTAGATTTACATCTCTTTCCCAACCTTCTGTATCCCTTTCTAACCATACTCAACCTAAAATAATGAGTCACACATATGATAATTTTGAATACTAATTTCAACCTATGTTTAATTTTCTATCAGTACAAAAGTGTTACCATCAGTTACTTGCCTCTAAGAAATCTATACTAAATTTCTTTTCCCAAACTGAAGAATTCTCTGATTTTGTTTCAATAATTAATTCAGTTAGTTGCATTAATATCCAATTATTCATATATCACTTTGAAACATGCAATGAGGGTCCCAAGTCAGGACCTTTGTCCCTTACCTCAAAATTTTTAGTGCCATATGAATAAAGGAGCCTGGAAAACCTCACCTTGAAAGCTACCTAGATTTTCCTACTTCATCTGTCTCTCTTGAAGCACATTAGCTTTTCCTTATTGTTCATTTCCAAGCCTCTGTTCTACTTACCACCCTTAATCCTGTCAGAAGATCCTGAGCCCCAGGAGAGTAAAGCCAGCAGCTGCCAACACCAGGACCCCAGACATACCTCATCACCCCAGGAGAATTCAGAAGACAGTAGCACAGATGGAATCACCAACTGCTGAGTTTCCCAATACCCTAGCTCAGCAGAGGAGACCTCCTGTGGTCAGAACACTCTTTTTAGACACTTATCGAGCTAACACCAACATAAATGCTGGGAAACCCCAAAAGACCTCACCTGGCCTCTGCTTTCAACACTAATCAGCTTAGTATCAGGTAAACTGCAGCATTTTAGCTTCTAGCTGAAATAATCAATTTATTTTGTGTTTTGTTTTGTTTTGTTTACGGTTTTTCCCCTTCTTTTTAACTCTTCTATGCAACATGCATTTAAAGGAATGCACACGTAGAACCTATAAAACATTGTACACTATCTCAGGGAGGGAGTGGGAATGAGGGGGAGGGAGTGGAAAAAGAAACATCTAAGATATATGGAAGTGATTGTTGAACACTGAAAACAAACACAGTAATTCAATTAAAAAAATATATCACAGAGCTTCCTGCAACCATAAAATTCCTCATCTCCTTTAACTTGTCCCTTATCATTCAATGCAAATAAAACTTCTATATTTACATAATTCACTTCAGGATCAAACTATTATAATGAATTAACTTAGCTTACAAATATAAATTTTTCAGGACTTCTAAAAATCATACAAAAGTTTTTTAAAAAATTTCTTCATCCAAAAAAAAATCATTTTCTTAAAAAGCTTGCAATTTATCATAAAACCTTCTGAAACCTAACTGATAAAAATTACAAGTAAAGGTCTAAAACCAAGGCCTTTCCCTAATTACCAAGTTTCCTTTCACAAACATACTTTGTAAATGTTTGATTTATAGCAAAAACAATTTTAGGTAAAACTTTCTTCCTAATAATAGAAATAAACTTTTAACATACATAATACATCCTTAGATTAAACGGGATTGCAAATCATGTATTTATACATACATGCATGTGTATGTCTGTGCATGTGTATATATATATTTTCAAGGATTGTACAGCACAGAAACTCTTACACAAAATTCATAACAGCTACTTAACACATTCATCATTAGTTAACAAAGCAATTCCTAATATAACAGCATTTAGAAAATAAAAATTATTTTTAACAAATTTAGCTCCTTATATTTTTAATTGCTGATGGTGAATATTTCAATCCTCCCCTTTGTCCGGGACTCACGGTCCCCGATCAACCCTCCCGGTGAGTAGTAACCCCTCACTCTGCTTCACGCAGCTTCAGACGTCTCTGGTCCCGCCTCCGGAGGCTGGAGCACGGGCTAAACCAAGCACGAGCCAGAGTGGTAGAGCAAAGCAGATGTTTATTCAGTAGTTCACATCAGTCCAGTCCCCACGAATCCCCTCAGGGCATTGCCTTATATTCCTTATCCCTTCCGGTTCTTGCTATCCGGCCCCTGATTGGAGAGCTCAGCCTGCTGTCGCCCCAGCCCCCTCCCCTTAGCTGGTTGTGTCCTGTGGCAATAGGGCAGGAGTCTCTCTGGACCTTCCCTCCCCACTCGGACCATCTGCTTGGTCCTATCACAGGTGGCCAGGTGTGTTTTACTCTTACTGGGGCTCCCTCAGCACCTCCCCGAGGGCGGTATCGTGCCTTGTACACGAGCCTTTCCTGCACCCTTAGCCCGGCAGTCACGGGTGAGGCAAGTGATTGCCGGGGGTTGGGGGGGGGGGACGGGTATAGACTCCTGGCCGTTACCTCTCTGCCCAGGAGGTCCGGGGACGGCCCCTGACACCCCTTTTTAGTCAAATACACTTAGTACTTAAAGGAAAACATTATCCATAACTTTGCATATTTCCTTGAAGAAAAGTAGTGGCCATTGCCACCTCTGAACAACCCTTTTCCTTCTACCTTCTTAAAGAGCTGAAATCCTGTCTCCTTTTTGAGACTTCACATAATGAAAAAGTTGCTTAAGGCTCTTCAATCTCTTACTCCCATCCTTTAAAAAAAAAAAAAAAAAAAAAAGGTTTTGAATTACATTAGCTAAAGGGCTTAGTGCAGACAAAAACACTTAAGTAATTTGAATCAAAGCTGACAAGGTATGGCTTCCAAGTATGAACCTTAGGCACTTAATAACTAATAGTAATAATTATAAATCACAGCAATTAATATCATTACCACAGTCACACCCTTTTAAATTTTAGGAAACTTTCTATAACTTTGTCTATTGTTTTCCCAATCAAGCTACATATTTTTGTTTTGAACCTGTGACCTTTCCCTCTTTACTCCATCTCTTAAAGTATGATTGGAGAAAAAAGTGGCCAAGAGCACACGGTTCTAAGAGTACATGCGCTGACTATTGTCCAACTCAAATTTTCCTTCCAAATCTTCCTTCTCTCTTCTCCAATCTCCACTCAAACCACCTTCATTCTTATGCTAATAATTTATATATCAAGAGAGTTACATTTTTTTTTAAGTTGAATAGTCTTCCTACTTAAAAGAAAACATTATCCATAACTTCACATATTTCCTTGAAAAAACCTGGTGACCATTCCTAGCTCTAAATAATCTTTTTTTTTTCCTCTCCTTCCTTAAAGAACTGAAATCCTGCCTCCTTTTGGAGACTCATCAGAGAAAGAGCTTTCCTAACCATTCCAGCATCCCATTCTACACTCTTGGGAATATCAGGATGTATAACATTAGGAAATTTGTATAATGTTCTTTTTTTTTCTTTCTTTATTTAATTTTTTACATTCATTTTCACAAATTTTTGGGTTCCAAATTTTCTCCCCTTTTATCCCCTCCCCCCACCCCAATACCCCAAGCAATCTAATTTTCCCCGTGTCCAATCTGCCCTCTCTTCTGTCATCCCTCCCTTCTCTTGTCTCCATCTTCTCTTATCTCCTGTAGGGCCAGATGACTTTCTATTCCTCATTAACTGTATGTCTTCTTTCCTAGTTGCAACAACAATACTAAACAGTTGTTCCTAAAACTTTGAGTTCCAAATCATCCCCATCCCTCCCTCCCTACCCATTCCTTTTGGGATGGCAGGCAATTCAGTATGGGCCATATCTGTGCAGTTTTGCAAATGACCTCCCTGATAGTCGTGTTGTGTAAGATTAACTGGATTACCATCCCTCCTAACCTGCCCCTCATTGTTTCTCTTCTGTCTTTTGATCCTGTCCCTCCCCAAGTGTTGACTTCAAATTGCTCCCTCCTCCCTTTGCCCTCCCTTTCATCATCCCCCCCTTGCAATATCTCCTTCTCCCCCACTTTCTTATACTATAAGATAGGTTTTCTTACCAAAATGAGTGTGCATTTCATTCCTTCGTTTAGTCAAATGTGATGAGGGTAAACTTCTTATTTTTTTTCTCAGCTCTCCTCTTTTTCCCTCCACTAAAAAAAACTCCTACATGCCTCTTAAATGACATATAGTTACCCCCTTCTATTTCCCCCTCTTTCCTCCCACTACATTTCTCTCTCACCATTTACCTTAATTTATTTTAAGGTATGGTCCCATCCTATTCAGTTCAATCTGTGCTCTCTATCTCTGTGTGTGCATGTGTGTATGTGTGTGCATGTGTGTACATGTGTATGTGTGGTCCCACCAACTACCCAGATACTGAAAAGTTTTAAGAGTTAGAAATATTGTCTTTCCCTGTATGAATCTAAACAGTTCACTTCTGGTAAGTCCCTTAAGACTTCTCTTTGCTGTTTCCTTTTTCATGCTTCTTCTCATTCTTGTGTTTGAAAGTCAAATTTTCTTTTCAGCTCTGGTCTTTTCATCAAGAATACTTGAAAGTCCTCTGTTTCATTGAAAGACCATATTTTCCCTTGAAGTATTATACTCAGTTTAGCTGGGTAGGTGATTCTTGGTTTGAGTCCTAGGTCCTTTGACTTCTGAAATATCCTATTCCATGCCCTTCGATCCCTTAATGTAGAAGCTGCTAGATCTTGAGTTATCCTGATTGTATTTCCACAGTACTGGAATTGTTTCTTTCTAGCTGCTTGCAAGATTTTCTCCTTGACCTGGAAATTCTGGAATTTGGCCACAATGTTCCTAGGAGTTTTTCTTTTTGGATCTCTTTCAGGTGGTGATCGATGGATTCTTTCAATACTGATTTTGCCCTCTGGTTCTAGAATGTCAGGGCAGTTTTCCTTGATAATTTCATGGAAGATGATGTCTAGGCTCTTTTTTTGATCATGAGTTTCAGGTAGTCCCATAATTTTTAAATTGTCTCTCCTGGATCTATTTTCCAGGTCAGTTGTTTTTCCCATGAGATATTTCACATTCTCTTCCATTTTTTCGTTCTTTTTGTTTTGTTTGGTGATTTCTTGGTTTCTTATAAAGTCATTAGACTCCATCTGTTCCATTCTAATTTTGAGAGAACTATTAAATTCAGTGAGCTTTTGAGCCTCTTTTTCCATTTGGCTCATTCTGCTTTTGAAAGCATTCTTCTCCTCATTGGCATTTTGAACCTCCTTTGCCAATTGAGTGTGGCTATTTTTCAAGGTGTTAATTTCCTCAGCATTTTTTGGGGTCTCCTTTACCAAGGTATTGACCCGTATTTCATACTTTTCTTGCATCTCTGTCATTTCTCTTCCCAGGTTTTCCTCCACCTGTCTAACTTGCTTTTCAAAATCCTTTTTGAGCTTTTCCAAGGCCTGAGCCCACCTGCCACCTGCTTGGGGTGTCTGGGGTACTGAGACCTCGCCCTCCATGTCTTTCCCTGATGGCAAGAATACGTCCTCATCATCAAATCCGAAGGTCGGGATCATTTGCATTTGTTGGAAAAAACTCTCTATAGTCTTATTTTTCTTCCCTTTTCTAGGCATTTTCCCAGCCAGCTACTTGAGTTCTGAGATTCCTTTCCACCCCCACCTGGATCTGCCGAGCTAGTGCTTGGCCTCTGAGATTCAAATGGGCTTTCCGTGGCAAGCTTTAGTTCTGGCGCTGGGGTGGAGGCAGGGCCGCCTCCCAGGCTCAGTTCCCTCAGGGGCTTTATGCAGAGACTTTCAGGAATGGAGTGGGTGGGGGCGGGGGTGGGGGGCCCACCTCCCAGGCTCAGTTCCCTTAGGGGCTTTATGCAGAGACTTTCAGGAATGGAGCGGGTGGGGGCAGGGTGGGGGGGGCCTGTCTCTCAAGCTCAGCCCCTTCAGGCTGTTCATGTAGAGACCTTCCGTAATGAATATCCTGCCTGCTGCTGGGGGATTCCTGAGTCCCGGGCCGCTGCCGCCTCAGCCGCCGCCCACACCTCTGCCTCCGCTGCTTCCTGCCCCCGTCTCTGCCGCCGTGGCTTCCTCCCGAGGGGGCCTGAGTCACGGCAATGCTCTTCTCCCCTCCTCTCGCCCAGCCTTCTTTCTCACTGACCTGTAGCTTTTGTGGGTGGAGGGACTTTCTCGGCTGCCGGAGCTTCCGTGTCTGAAGCCTGCTCGGATCAGCTTCTCTGTGGCCATGGCCAAGGCCGCGCTGGGGTGGGGTCTGCTTTCTGGGGTGCAACGGACCCGGGGACGGCTCTTCAGGGCTCTCTTGCACAGAAATCTCTTCCACTCCGTTTCTGCACACCTTGTATTGACCCAGAAGTTATGGGGGTCTCTTTTTACATTAATTCTATGGGCTTTGGTTTCGGAGCTCGTAAACGTGCGTGCTTCTACTCCGCCATCTTGGCTCCGCCCCCCTGTATAGTGTTCTACAAAGACTTTGAAATAACATCTGTTTTCCACAGGTTAACTTAAAATATGACAATATTCTAAGACTAGGTTATTCTTCTGCTTTTGGTCCAGGCAGAGACTTAAGGAATTTAATTCAATGCTGACTGGACCTTGCCAATTTCCCCAAACACAAGCCTATGCAGTTTTCAAAGATAAAGATTAAATAATTGACTGCTTAAATACTCACCCTCTTTATCTTCATCTTTCAGAATCTGGAGAGAGTTAGTGCTTTACATACATTTAAAAAAGTCACTGAAATTCTAAAGTGAATCACATTTAGGGCTATGATAGAAAAACACTTGCTGTTCAATCACTATTTGGTTGTATCACAATACATAAAAACCTCTCTGAGTTGTGGCAGAAAATAGTCACATACCAGGTTGGCCTGTTTCTCCCCAACATGATGGAAAAAGAAAAGATTTTCCCCTCCTTTATCTTTCTTTTCATATTCAGAAACTTGGTCAAAGTTTGGAATGCAGAAAGAAAGATTTTATTAAAGAACTTTAAAATATTTTCAAACTCTCTATAAGCACCATTCCTGTAACCAGATCAAGTTACAAAGCAAAATCTGTCTCTCCCTTTCTCTCTCTCTCTCTCTCTCTCTCTCTCTCTCTGTTTCTCTCTCTCTCTGTCTCTCTCTCTCTGTCCCTCCTCTCTCCTGGCCTGTTGACTCAATCCACTGATACTGCTCCATAGGGGCTGAAGGTGGAAGAATAGGAAGATAAAGAGGAAGGTATTCCTTGGTGGCTTGCTGCATTTACAATCTTATACTACAAACATGAAATAATTCACAAACACACACACACGCAGACAAGACTTTTCACAAAGTGTTCACCAATTATGAATTAGAATTCAGAATGGTAAAAAACAAACAAAACAACAACTCAGAGCTATTATTTACTCTGACTGATTTCTAGCAAATTTCAAAAGGATCTTTCCCATAATTTAGATTCTCCCTCTTCCCAGTTGCCCTTCTCTCTTTCAGGAGCAGACCAGGGAAGGAATATAGCCAGCATTCTTTCAAACAGGCTTCCAAAGGAATAGTCAGAGGATTCTTTATCCCCTTCCTGGTACCATTATCTTAAGGGTGCTCACTTCCCACTCTAGGAGAACCTCACTTAACAACCTAGGATCCTATGATGGACAAAGTCATACTTAGCCACTTATATTTTCCTGCAGTTGCTCAAGTCCCTGACTTACACTGTCTCTGCCATTCAATTTATTGTTTTATCTGTATTGCTGGGTTCACAATGATTCAAATAGTCCCAGGGAAGTTAGCAGTCAGAACAGGGGAAACTTGACTGGATTTATGGGCCATTGAAAACCAATGGGCACTCTTCCCATCCTTCAGAGTGAGCTTGTTTCTTTTGATGCTAGAGATCTTATGACAAGACCCCAAATGTGAAAACTGAGCATCCAAGAAACCCCCAATTGTGAGAAACATGATTGCCTTAAACAAAGGACAATTCTTGCTGTGGAATCAGGAAAGCTTTTAATAATTTTTATGTTCATTCCCCCTGAGTAAATATGTAGTTCCCAAGGAAGGCTACAGGAAGACTCCAATTTGTTCAGACCAATGCAGGCAAACAATACTGTTCCAACTTTGAACTTTCCTCCATACCATCAACTGGCCCAAAGCCTCCTGAATACCTTCCTTCATGTTCTCCTCTCCAATAGACTTCTTCTCGAACAGCTGACCAAGCTTGCCCACAAGTTTCTAACCTTTTCCTGAACATTCTAGCTCACAACTCTGATTATTGATTCTATTACTCAAAGTTAATAGGAATTTAACCCTATGGAAATAGAATTTCTTCTTTGTTTCCCACAATAATGACTCCATGAGACATCAAGGATCAAATGAAATCAAAATAATGAACAAAATTAGAAGGCAATATAAGTTATTTCAATGGAGAAAAATAAAACTCTGACAGGGAATATAAATCCTGGGGAGATGATTTAAGTATTATTGGATAACCTGAAAGTCATTTTAAAAAAAAATGAGCCTGGATGCACCAATGTAGAAATTATCAAGGAAAACTGTGATAATATCCTAAAAACAGATGGTAAAAAATTCATTGAAATAATTCACCTCTTGAAAGAGATTCCTGAATTAAGATCCCAAGGAATACTGTAGCCAAATTCCAGAACTATTACATCAAGGAGAAAGATATGCCAGTAGCTAAAAAATAAACAATTCACTTAATAAAGAGTGACATTCTGGACTACACAGCATTAAGCAGCAATTACATTAAAGTGTTGAAGGGATTGGAATATGATATTCCAGAAGTTAAATGATCTTGGATTACAGCTAAGAAACAAAGACCCATAAAAATTCAGCATGTACTTTCACAGGAAAAGGTGGGCATTCCATGACATAGGGGATTGCCTAACTTTCATGATGTAAAGACCTGTGGTGTGACAGCTAAGTTGTGTAGTAAATAGAGCACTGACACTGGAGTGAGGAGGACCTGATTTCAAATCCAGACTTAGATACTTGACATTTATGAGCTGTGCGTTCTTGGTTAAAGCCCTTAATCCCGATTATGTTGCTGTCCCCTTCCCCAAAAGAGAAAAGATTAAAGGTGAGTCAAAAATTTGATCTTTAAACACAAGGCTCCAGAGAGCCATAAAAAGGTAAACAGTAAAGAAAAAAGCCAATATTTCTTCAATGATGTTTGGTTATATACCTAAATGGGAAGATGATACCTGTACCTTTTGAGAACTTCATCTCTATTAGGGAAGATAGATGGGGTATATGTAAACAGAAGTTCCAGGGATAATTTGAGTTTCATGTGATGATGTTAAAAAATTAAGAAATAAAAAAGGGTTTTTCTTGGAGAGGAGAAAAGAGGGAGGCAGAGAAGGGGAAATAATATCACATAAAGAGGGCAAAAGACATAATACAGTACAGGGTAATAAAATAGGACATGATCATTGTTTGATTCTTACTTTCATCAGATTTGGGTCAAAGAGGAAAAATGTACACACTTAGTTTTGTACAGAAATATGTCTTATTCTATAAGGAATTAGGAGGTGAAAGAGGAAAGAAATAGAGAGAGTTGATTGAAAGAAGAATAGATTGAGAGAGGTGGAGGTGAGAAGGAAGTACTGGAGAAAAAGGAGAGGGTGAAATCAGAGGGGAAAATATAAAGAACGGGCAAATAGGATGGAGGACACACACAGTTAATAATGATAACTGTGAAAGTGAATGGGATGAATTATCCCATAGAATAGAATGGGACAGCAGAGTGGATTAAAAACCAAAATCCTATAATATATTTAGAAGAAATATATTTGAAGCAGAGATAAACATAGAGTAAATGTAAAAGACTGGAACAGAATATATACACTTCAGCTGAAATTAAAAAAAAAAAACAAAGAAAACCTTGGTAACATTCCAGACTTTAGACAGAGCAAAAGCAAAAATAGATCTAAATAAAGCAAATAAGGAAGCAAACTTCATTCTGCTGAAAGTTACCATAGAAAATAAAGTAATATGTATGCTAAATCTATATGTACCAATGAGTATAACTTACTTAGAGGAGAAGTTAAGTGAGTTACAGGAAGAGATAAGTAGCAAAACTATACTAATGGGGGACCACAATCTCCCTCTCTTGGAGCTATATAAAAAAAATTACAAAATAATCCAGAATGAAGTTAAGGAGGTGAATAGACTTTAAGAAAAGTTAGATATGGTAGATCTGTGGAGAAAAGAGGAAGTGGATAGAAAGGAGTATAACTTTCTCTCAGCAGTTCCTGAAATCTACACAAAAAAATCATGATGTATTAGTACATAACATCCTCACAAGTTAATGCAGAAAAAAAGAAACATTAAATGCATCCTTTACAGGTCATGATGCAATAAAAAATTTAGGTAATAAGGGGTCATGGAAAGACAGATATAAAATAAATTAGAAATTAAATAATCTAACCTCAAAAAATGAGTGGTCCAAACAAGAAATCATAGAAATAATCAATAGATTCCTAAAATATGGGTGGCAGAGCCAAGATGGCAAAATAAATGCAAGGACTTGCTTGAACATTCCTCCAAACTCCTCCAAATACCTGTAAAAATGATCCTAAATAAATTCCAGAGAAGCATAAAATGACAAAGTGAAACACTTTTTAGGCCAAAGACAACCTAGAAGGTCGATAGAAAAGATATATGGTGCCAGTTTGAAAGAAGAGTACAGTCCAGCAAGGGCTGCAATTCACACACAGAAGGAGGGAGCAGGACTCAGGGCAGAATCACTGGCATGTCAATTTTCAGACTTCTTAACCCACAAATGCCTAAGATAAGTTCGAAGGTCAGTGGGAAAAGTCTATCTGATCTCAGTGGAAGAGGATCAAAGTCCAGCACCAGCCCAGGGTGACAACAGCAGCTTTAGGTTATTTTGGAGCTCTCCATACACAGAGACTGAAAGGAGATTGCAAGGATCTCTTTGCTGGTGTTGAGGCAGGATTCTCTTCCTTTGACCTGCTTGGATCTGGGTGACAATATAGGGTGGCAGTCCTAGGGTGAAGATGAACACTGGTGTAGAAGAACTTGAGGCTGTGATGGATTTTCCTCACAGTTCTGAGGAAAAAGAGTGTTTATAGTCACTCCAAGATCAAATAAGATGTCAAGAGAGGAGTAAACACCTATCCTTTGATCGTTACCACTTTGGAAGAACTGAAAATTTACAGGTCCCTAGAAGTATTTCTAAAAACAATTATACAAAATCCCTGACGCCTGGTAAAGAACACTTTCTGCACTGGAAGCAGTCCTACCTTAACAAAGAGTTAAATAGTTAAGTTATTGACTGGCAAAATGAGCAAACCACAAGAGAAAAAACCTCAGACCATAGAATCTTATTTTGGTGCTAAAGAAAATAAAGGCATACAGCCAGAATCAGGCAAAAAAGTCAAAGCTCCTACATTAAAAGTCTCCAAGAAAAATATGTATTGGTCTCGGGCCAAGGAAGAGCTTAAAAAGGATTTTGAAAATCAAGTAAGAGAAGTAGAGGAAAAATTGGGAAAAGGCATAAGAATGATGTAAGAAAATCATGAAAAAGGAGTCAACAGCTTACTAAATGTGATCCCAAAAATTAATGAAGAAAATAACACTTTTATAAAATAGAATAAGCCAAATGACAAAAGACATCAAAAAAAAGTCACTGAGGAGAAGAGTGCATTAAAAAAAACTGAATTGGCCAAATGGGAAAAGAGGTCCAAAATTTCACTGAAGAAAATAATTTCTTGAAAATTAGAATGGAGCAAATGGAAGCTAATGACTTAATAAGAAATTAATAAATTATAAAAAAGAATCGAATGAAAAGTTAGAAGAAAATGAAGTATATTTTATTGGAAAAACAACTAACTTGGAAAACAGATATTGGAGAGATCATTTAAAAATTAGCGGACTTCCTGAAAGTCACAATGAAACAAAGATCCAACACATCATTTTTTAAGAAATTATCAAGGAAAACTGCACTGATATACTAGAACCAGAGGATAAAGTAGAAATTGAAAGAACTTACTAATTGCCTCCTGCAAGAGATGCCAAAAGGAAAATTCCTTGGAATATTAGAGCCAAATTGCAGAGTTCCCAGGCCAAGGAGAAAATTTCACATGCAGCCTGAAAGAAAAAATTCAAGTAATGTGAAAATACTATCAGGATGACATGATATTTAACGACTTCTGCATTAAAGGATGTGGGGGCTTAGAAGAAGATATTTGAGAGTCCAAAAGATCGAGGATTAAATTCAAGAATTATCTGTACAGCAAAACTTAATTTAATCCTCCAGGGGGAAAAGAATGTTCAATGAAATAGAGGACTTGGAAGCATTCTTGGAAAAAAATATCAGAGAATAATAGAAAATTTGACTTTCAAATACAAGAATCAAGGGAAGTATCTAAAGGAAAACAAGAAAGAGAAATAGTAAAGGACTTATTAAAGTTAAACTCTTTATGTTCCTACATGGAAAGATGATATTTTTAACTCATGAGACTTTTTTTTCCTCTATTAGGGTAGTTTGAAGGAATATATAGACAGGGGGCACAAGGTGAGTTGAACAGGAAGGGATGATATCTAAAAAATAAAATTTAGGTGTGAGAAGGGAATATATTGGGAGAGGGAGAAAGGGAGAAGGAGAATAAAGTAAATTATTTCACTTAAAAAAAGACAGAGTTTTTACAGTAAAGTGAAAGGGGGAAGATGTGAGGGATAATGAGTGAGCTTTACTCTTACTAGACTTGGTTTGTGGAGGGAATAACATATACACTTAATTGGGTATGGAAATCTTTCTTACCCTACAGTAAAATAGGGGAAAAGGTGGTATAAGAGGAGGAATGATAGAGGAAAGGGAGATGGTAATCAGAAGCAAACAATTTTGAGGAGGGACAGAGTCAAAAGACAGAATAGAATACATTAGGGGAGGGGGTGGAGCCAAGATGGTGGAGTAGAAAGACTCACATATGCTAGCTCTGAACCCACAGCCCACATATTTCCTGCAAGAAGAACTCCCCACGAATTCTGGAGCACTGCAAGGTGCGCAGAAACACAATGGAAAGGATTTCCGTGCCAGAGAGCCCTGGAAAGCCAACCCCAAAGGCCCGTTGCACTCCGGACAGTGGAGTCCACCCCTGTGCTGCCCTGGCTGCCAGATCCAAGCAGGTTTCAGGGACAGAATCTCCGGCGGCTGCGAAGGTGCCTCTGCCCACAGATGATACAGGTCAGTGAGAGAGACGTCTGGGCTGGCTGAGAGGGAGAGGGTGTCTCCGTGGCTTGGGCCCCCTTGGGAGGAAGCAGTAGAGGGAGCGGCAGAGGCAGTGGCAGAGGCAGCGGCAGCGGCCCATGACTCTCTGAGCAGACAGGAGCTCCATTAGTGAAGGTTTCTGCATAAACCACCTGAGGAAACTGAGCCTGGGAGGCGGCCCTGCCCCCACCCTAGCACCAGAACTTAAGCTCACATTGAATAGCAGCCAAGCCTGCCGCAGAAAGCCCATTTGAATCTCAGACACCAAGCACTAGCTGGGCGGATCTAGGCGGGGGTGGACAGGAATCTCAGAAGTCAAGTAACTGGCTGGGAAAATGCCCAGAAAAGGGAAGAAAAATAAGACTATAGAGAGCTACTTTGAGGGGGTACAGATGTTCCCACCTTTCAATTCTGATGACAAGGAACTATTCTTACCATCAGGGAAAGATGTGAAGGTCAGGGTCTCTGTATCCCAGACATCCCAGGGGGATGTCCGGTGGGCTCAGGCCATGGAAGAGCTCAAAAAGAATTTTGAAAATCAAGTTAGACAGCTGGAGGAAAGATTGAGAAGACAAATGAGAGAGATGCAAGAAAAGCATGAAAAATGGGTCAATACCTTGGTAAAGGAGACACAAAAAAATGCTGAGGAAAATAACACCTTGAAAAATAGGTTCACTCAATTGGCAAAAGAGGTTCAAAAAGACAATGAGGAGAAGAATTAGCCAAATGGAAAAAGAGGTTCAAAAGCTCACTGAAGATATTAGTTCTCTCAAAATTAGAATGGAACAGATGGAGTCTAATGACTTTCTGAGAAACTAAGAAATCACTAAACAAAACCAAAAGAATGAAAAAATGGAAGAGAATGTGAAATATCTCATGGGAAAAACAACTGACCTGGAAAATAGATCCAGGAGAGATAATTTAAAAATTATGGGACTACCTGAAAGTCATGATCAAAAAAAGAGCCTAGACATCATCTTCCATGAAATTATCGAGGAAAACTGCCCTGAGATTCTACAACCAGAGGGCAAAATAAGTGTTGAAGGAATCCATCGATCACTGCCTGAAAGAGAGCCAAAAAGAGAAACTCCTAGGAACATTGCGGCCAAATTCCAGAATTCCCAGGTCAAGGAGAAAATCTTACAAGCAGCTAGAAAGAAACAATTCCAGTTTTGTGGAAATAAAATCAGGATAACTCAAGATCTAGCAGGTTCTACATTAAGGGATCGAAGGGTGTGGAATAGGATATTCCAGAAGTCAAAGGAACTAGGACTCAAACCAAGAATCACCTACCCAGCAAAACTGAGTATAATACTTCAGGGAAAAATATGGTCTTTCAATGAAACAGAGGACTTTCAAGCATTCTTGATGAAAAGACCAGAGCTGAAAAAACAATTTGACCTTCAAATACAAGAATGAGAAGAAGCATGAAAAAGGAAACAGCAAAGAGAAGTCATAAGGGACTTACCAAAAGTGAACTGTTTACATTCCTACATGGAAAGACAATATTTGTAACTCTTAAAATTTTTCGGTATCTGGGTAGTTGTTGGGATTATACACACACACACATGTACACACATGCACGCACACACACATACACACATGCATGCACATACAGAGATAGAGAGCACAGAGCAAATTGAATAGGATGGGACCATATCTTAAAAGAAATTAAGGTATGTGGTGAGAGAGAAATGTGGTGGGAGGAAAGAGGGTGAAATGGAATGGGGTAAATTATATCTCATTCAAAAAGCAAGCAGGAGACTTTTTAGTAAAGGGATAAAGAGGAGAGCTGAGAAAAAAATAAAAAAAGTTTACCCTCATCACATTTGACTAAAGTAAGGAATAAAATGCACACTCATTTTGGTATGAAAACCTATCTTACAGTAGAGGAAAATGGGGGAGAAGGAGATAAGCAAGGGGGGGGGATGATGGTAGGGAGGGCAATGGGAGGAGGAGGTAATTTGAAGTCAACCCTCAGGGAGGGACAGGATCAAAAGACAGAATAGAAGCAATAGGGAGCAGGATAGGATGGAGGGAAATACAGTTAGTCTTACACAACACGACTATTATTGAAGTCATTTGCAGAACTACACAGATAGGGCCTATATTGAATTGCCTGCTTTCCCAAAGGGAACGGGTGGGGAGGGAGGGATGGGGAGAATTTGGAACTCAAAGTTTTAAGAACAACTGTTTAGTATTGTTGTTGCTACTAGGAAATAAGAAATACAGGTAATGGGGAATAGAAATTCATCTGGCCCTACAGGACAAAAGAGAAGATGGGGACAAGAGAAGGGAGGGATGATAGAAGAGAGGGCAGATTGGTGATAGGGAAAATTAGATTGCTCGGTGTATTGGAGTGGGGGCAGGGGATAAAAGGGGAGAAAATTTGGAACCCAAAATTTTGTGAAAATGAATATAAAATGTTAAATAAAAAAATAATAGAATAAATTAGGGGCAGGATAGGATGAGGGGAAATATAGTCTTTCACAACTTGACTGTTAAGAAAGTGATTTGCATGACTACATATGAATAACCTATATCAAATTACTTGCCTTCTCAGTGAGGGTGAATGGGGAGGGAAGGAGAGAATTTGTAACACAAAGTTTTAAAAATGAATATTAAAAATTGTTGTTACATACAACTGGGAAATAATATATATCAGCAGTGGGGTATGGAAATTTATCTTGTTCTGTTGGAAAATAAAAGGAACACGGTGTGATGGCAATCAAATTAGGATCTTTTGCTGTATTTGTTTTACTAAAATTGCCTCAAATTGAGTACTATGATTAAAGAAGTTCTTCCCCATTCATTGATGGACCAGGACATTGAGGGAAATTTGGTTAGTGGAAATGTTTTGTAGGAGGGTCACAAATACTTTTTTTTTTCTCTTGAGGCATTGTGTGAGAATCTTATGCCCTCTGCTTCTGAAAAGTGTATCAATACACCGAGGATGAGATTTTACTTTGGGGCTTACTGACTGGAAGTGTTTCTTTGGTCACACAAGGACTCTGTGAAGCTACTAAGTAATCCCCTGGCTTGAAAAACCCAGATGTTGGTGCTTCCCTCTATAGTAACTATGGTCAGGTCGTTGGACCTGCCTGTTGATGGTCAGACAGAGGAAGTCCTTTCTATTGATTTGATTTCTCCGTATTTTCTTTGAAGCTCAGGATGCTGAATCACCTGAACTAGGTGAATGATATATGTGCTTGATTAAAGGAATGATACATGTGCTTGAACAAAGTGATTCTTAAGCCCTCAAAAGTTGCCTTTCTTTTTATGAATACACGTGTAAAAACCTGTGATAACAGAACCCCTGTGTATGTTGGAGTGTTTATTATTACAAAGTGATAAGTGAGGGTGGGGGTGTTAGAAAGGAGGATAGATTGGGGAAAGGGGTAATCAGAACACACACTGTCTTGGTTTTGGGGGAGAGGAGTTATAGGAAGAAAATTTGGAGTTCAAAAATTTGTGGAAATGAATGTGGAAAACAAAAACAAATTAATTAATTTTTAAAAAAAATCACCAAAGACTATGACAATAATGAGATAACGTACCAAAATTTATAGGTATTGGGGGATTTGCATCTTAAATTGCTTACATGAATAAAATAGAGAAAGAGTAGGTCAATGAATAGGTAACTAAAAAGCATTACCTGGAAAAAGAACAAGAAAAATAATAAGTTAATATCAAATTAGAAATTTGGAAAATCAATGTATGGATTACTAAATTGAAAGAAAGAATACTATTCAACTAACAAATGAAACTAACAGCTGGTTTTCTGAAAAATATCAATAAAGTCAATAAATAATTGGATAATTTGATTTTAAAAAGAAAGCCAAATTTTTGTTATCAAAAATGAAGAGTGAATTCACCACCAATGAAGAGGAAGTAAAAGCATTATTTAGTAGATATTTTTTCCCACTATATGTCAATAAATCCAACAATTGAAGTGAGGAGGAAAATAAAATACTTAGCCCCAATTCAGAAAAGTGAATTGAACAAGCCATCAATGAACTCCCTACAAAAGAAACTCCTGGGCCAATTGGATTTGCAGTTTTCAGATGAAGAAATTGTAGTTATTTATTGTCATGTGAAAAATGCTCTTAATCACTATTGATTTAGTGCAAATTAAATTAAAATTAAATTAAAAATTTAAATTAAAACAATGATGAGGTACCCATAGGCGGACTAAGAAGATTGGCTAACATGGAGGAGAAGATGGGGAAAATTGGATCACTAATAAATTGTTGGCAAAGTTGTGAACTGCTCCAACCATTCTGAAAAGTACTTTGAAACTATGCCCAAAAGATATGAAATTGTGCATACCCTTTGATACAGCCCATACCACTACAATACTCTATCCCAAATAGGTCATAAAAAAGGGAAAAGGTGTCATATGTACAAAACATTTACAGCAGCTCTTTTTGTGGTGATCAAGAATTGAAAACTGAGTGGATGCCCATCAATCTTTTTATCACTGAACAAATTGTTGTATACAAATGTAATGGATTACTATGGTAGTAGAAAAAATAATGAGCTAACCTATTTCAGAAAAATCTTGAAAGATTTACATGAACTGATGCTGGGTAAAGTGAGCACAACTGGAAAAACATTGTGCACTGCAACAGCAACATTGTGCAATGATCACCTACAACATACTTGCCTATTACAGGCAATACATTGATCCAAGACAATTCCAAAAGACTTCTGGTGGAAAATATTATCAAAATCCAGAGAAAGAACTATGGAGTCTGAATTCAGAAAAAAGTCTATCATTTTTTCAGATTTTTTTCTTCTGACTTTTCCTTTGTGTTCTCTTTTTTCAGAACATGACTAACGTGGAAATATGTTTAACATGATCGTACATATGTGGTCTACTTCAGATTGCTCCCTGTTTTGAGGAACAGAGACAGAAGGGAAGGAGGAAAATTTCAAACAAAATCTTGTAAAACAGAATGTTGAAAATTTCTTTGTATGTTTAAAAATATGAAATTCTATTAAGTAAAAAAAAAGACATCAATGGAGAAAGTTAAACCCTTATGAAATGGGTTTAAAAAAAAACAAATGCATAGTTAGGTGTCACAAAAGTCATAGTATTAGAAACTGGCATTTTGGTAGAAAAATAAGACTTCTTGATAATAGATAAATGCATAGATAGATATCAATAGGTATATAAGTATATACACATATATACATGTATGTACATATATATCTATACACACACACACGTATAGACGTGTATATAGAAATACACGTGTGTGTATTTCACCATGTGCAACTATACTAAAGCCAAAACACCTTCTGATAAAGTATAAAATTCACCAGTTGTGGGCAATGAATGTAATTGCTACAAAATTTCTGTGCATCATTAGTGAAGAAATCATCATAATAACACATTGTGAGGACACTATTTAGCATTTCATGAGCAATGCTTAAGAAAGTTTTGAATCATTTGTAGGAAGAAGAAGCAAAACGGACAAGGCAAGGATATTGGAAATTAAAATAAGGGAGTAAGGTAATTATTGGATGAAGTGAAAAGAGATATCGATATGAGAGGGTATTTGAGATGATTTTTTAAGTTGGCTGACTTTAATTCGGAGAGGTTTTTTTTTTTTTACATAAGAGAAGGAATCTGAGATTTTTCACTTATAAAAAGAGAGAGTTGATCTGGTTCAGTTCAGAAGTCCCTTCTAGTCCTACATTTCTATTATTCAATGATTATTTGAATTAAGGAAAAGCTTTATATGTGATGAGAATGTCAGAAACTTCTTAAATGAAATGTCTATATACAAGTCACAAAATGGAAAAGTAATAGTCCATGAGAGATTATATTAATAATTAATTGTTATTAAATTAAATAAACTATTAAATTAGATTTAAGGCTTTCTCTCCTTTATTTCCCTATTTAGGCCCCAGCACCTGTGGATCATGCCATAAAGGACTGATTCATGATATTGCCTTAATCTTCAGAGGTACATAATCCTTGATTTTGTGAAGAACCTCACCCAATCAGGAGATTTCACTTCTATTTAGAGTGCAAATAAAATCTTATCTAGGTGAACTCTTGCTCTAAAGAAATGAGAACCTATCCTTGCATTCCTCCACTGGAGTTTAAAATGATTCAGGCTGTGAAGGGGAAAAAACAAAACAAATTCCAGAGTCTAACAATCGGGGCTGATTTTCACTTATCAAAACATTTTCTTTCAAACAAATATTTGACGTATTCATTGCCTCCATTATGGAGAAAAATCAATCGTCATCAATTTATTGATTATTAATAAGACTAATTCATCACATCAAACTAATTAATTAAATAATTAATAGATTGATTGTAAATTACCCAGAAACTCTGTCTCCCAGCATTTCTAATCTGCCAATTCTACAACCTCTCTCAATCATGATTTTTTACATTGTTCATCATTTCTCTATAGAATTAAACTGATCAGGTGGTTCAGTTAGATCTTGGCTACGTTTCTCTCTAATTTATATTATTCCTCATTTCCATTTTCTTTTCTCAGAAGTGATTGTCTTTGTTCAAGTGGTTGAAATAAAGAGCAGACTGATCCACATAGGTGAGTTATTCACTCAGGACAACAAGTAGCATGATGCTAGGAACAAAAAGAATAAAATGAAAAATAGTTACTGTGCTCCTGAAATTAAATTCTTCTCACGGAAAAGTACGTGTGCACAAAAAGCAAATACAAAGTTATTCGAGAAGGATACATTCTCCAATAACACAGAGAATAAAAAAATGCTCGATATAGAAACACCATAATATACTGAACAAGGTAAGATGCAGAGATGAGGACATGAATTCTAGAGATGAGGTAACATCAAATGCGAAGGAATAGAGACATGAGAAGAAACGTTCACTTCTTGGAATGATAAAAAGATCAGTTTGATTGAAACATAAAGTCTGTGAAAGGGAGTATTCTAAAATCAATCTGAAAAGTAGGAACCAGATTACACAGAATTTTAAATGCCACAACTATTTGTATTATCTTAGAAGCGATTCTGGAGAGTGTTGAGTACTGAAAATTCTGACATAGTCAAACCTGTTCCTAGGAAGTTATTTTAGTAGTTTTAAGGAGGATAAATGAGGAGTGATTATGAGGGAGATAAACTATGAAGTTATTGTAATGGGCTAGCTGACAGTTGGTTAGATGCCAGATGCAGAAACTATGCACGCAGAATTGACAAAACTTGGGAACCAGTTGGATGGGATGTATGTTCGTCCTTTGTTGCCGAAGAAGATCATACCATCAGAGAAATGGTGACATGACTTGCACTTGACTTTGTTTTGAGTGAGGGAGTGGTGTACAGGTCACCAACCTCACTTCTCCTCCAGAGTTATCTGAATCCAGTGACCAGATATTCAAGAGAAAGACTGGAAATGACCCAGGATGAGGCAATTGGGGTTAAGTTAATTGCCCAAGGTCACACAGCTAGTGAGTGTCAAGTGTCTGAGGTGAGATTTAACTCAGGTCCTCCTGAAGCACTGGTGCTCTATCCACTACACCACCTAGCTGTCACTATTTGTATGAGAAAGGTAAGAAGGAAAGAAAAGATGAGGATGATATGTGCTGCATACGTAGATAACAGAAAACATGGTGCCATTTTCAATGGAAGTAGGGAGATGTAGAGGATGTGTAATTTAGGACAAATAGTGGAGATAATACACTCTCTTTGGAAGCCTATGAGATATCCAGTTGACATTTCTCAAGCAGTTTTAATTGTGATGATTGCATTAAAAAGAGGGAATTTAGGAATATATGTATATATAATTCAGATTTATCTTTAGAGAGATAAATGTATCCATGATAACTAATGAGATCACCATTAGAGACAGTAAAGAGGTATGAGAGGAGACCTTATTTTTATTCCACAGCCTTGTGGACAATCACATTTAAATAGAGGGGAGGGTGAAATGGATGTTATTCTCCTAAATGAGATTCAAAAAGAAGACTCAAATAGTGAGGGTAGGGCTAGTCAAATAAGTACAATGTCCTTGAAGCTAAGGGATAAGAATGCTTCATAATGAACAAAAACAGATAAAGCACTAGGAGTAAAGAGGACCTAAATTTTAAATCCTTTCTCATTCATTGACTGAGGCTATGACTCTGGACAAATTACTTAACCTAAGTGTGATTCATTTTTTTCATTTGTAAAATAAGAGCATTGGTTTCATTCACGTTACTGGCTAGAGAAAGACATAATAAGTAATGGTAATCAGTAACTCCCAGGTTTAAGATATCAGATATCAGTGCAGTACTTTGTAATGACATATATATATATATATATATATATATATATATATATATATATATATATATATATATATATATTCTTCCTAGGACACATTTCTGAGAAAAACTTATGATTATTTATAAGAGAATTTATAAGAGAATTTCCCTAGTAAACACCAGGGAAACTCAGAAAGTCTTATTAAGCAACTCAACATTCCCAGTCAAAACTGAAGGTAAAGAATACAAAAAACAAAGACATATATTGGAAGAAAACAGCTACTTAGGAGGATCAATAGTGTTTAATAATGGTACTGAGGTAGTATATGTTATCAAAAAGAAACTGGGGAGGACAGATAAGTGGTAAAAGAGAAAAATGTATTAATAATATATACCCTTGAGGAATTCAGAAATTTAGTTTACCATCATTCTAGAGTGGAAAAACAAGCAAGCAAAATATGTCATATCGTTAAATAGGTATGTTTGTATGTGTGCATATCATATATATATATATATATATATATATATATATACACACACATATGTGTGTGTGTGTGTGTGTGTGTATAAACTATGACATGAACAGAAGGAATACTTGGGAGTGAAATTGCATTTACTTTGCTCTTGTGCCCTTAAAGGTATGGAACTTTTCCATCTCTTTTATAGCCGAAATTTTTTGTATGCAATGTCTCTCAAATTAGAACATGAATTAACTGAAGATAATGACTATCTAACTTTTCTACTTTTTATTCACAATTCTTGTGAATTATTGTGTGAATAATATTTTTTTCATTCGTTTATTCAAGAAATTCGTGTTTCATAAATTCGAGAGTAAAATACAAACTTGGCACAGATATGTGATAGAGTAGTTATGGGACAATTCAACTATCCGGACATCTGCTATAGCTCTGTGCCAAAAACAGAGAAGCTGAGAAATGTGTAATTGCCTTAATGATAATTTTGTCCTTAAAGAGGCAGAAGTAAAAAAAGAAAGTACAATTTGGAACCTAGTTTTGACTAAAAATGAAAAACTGACTGCTAAAGCAAACATGATTATTCCTGAGTAACTAATCATTCCAGAATAGGGTTTGTGGGAGAGGAAAGCAAAGGCAAAGATGGTCTAATGAGTATGATCTATTTTAGGAGAAAACAATTTCTGAAGATTGAGAAATAGGATTGGTGGGATACAAGAGTCTAATATTCTAAAGACCTTCCCAGAAAAGAAATGGGTAACTCTCTAAGAATTGAATCCTTAGTAGGCAGGTGTCATAGTTCACACCTATAAATCTCAGCCTAGAATATTGACACTGATTGACTGCTTAAACTCCTGACTTATGATTTACAGTCTCTGAATGCTAGAAATCAAGAACTGATATGGTGACACCTGCACAGGGGGGACCTATAAGATAAATAAATGGTAAATGATTCCAGGTGAGAACCCAAGGAGATCAAAGATCCTATGTCAGAGATTTTTCCTAGTAACATCAGGGCAGAAGTTTTACTTTCAGTCATATCAATAGGATGATGTGACTACATGAGTAACTCACAAATGAATTTAGATTTTTAAGACATACAAATGAACATAGATGATGGAGGCAAAGAGAAATGTAAAATGATGGAATCAAGGAAAAATAATGGAGAATGAATACAAATATCATTACCATTCCATAAGATTAGTGTCAAGAGCTCTAAAACCCAATATGAGACAAGATTGGAAATGAATCTTAAAGAGACAGCAACAACAATGGAAACAACAAAAGAGTTCTTGACCTATGTTAGGAAGAAAAAAGAATCAAAGAAAGAAAAGATTGTAGGAATAATACAAAAAGAGCCACAGACTGGTAAAGTATATATAATCTTGGCCCTGGAGTCACAAAGAAAAATATTGTGAGTTCAAATCCAGCCTCAAATACTTATTAGCTGTGCAACCCTGGTTAAGTCACTTAACCCCTTTTAATTCAATTTCTTCATCTGGCAAATGAAAGAAATGGAAAACTACCCCAGAATCCTAGCCAAGAAAATCTCAAATAGAATCACAAAGAATTGGATACAACTGAAAAGTATCTGAACAGCAACAACAAAAAATGTGGCAAAAACTTTTTACACATAGAATCAGACAAACTAGACAAATCTAATTTTATTTAGGAGATATTAGATGATTTTGGTCAAATTTGATAAACGATCTGGATTTTAGTTTTAGTTGAATTAGCAGATCAATAAATACCTAAATCTATGTTCTTATGATCTCTTGCTAATAGCCCATGGGATAAGGAATTATGAAAAAAAAATCAAACCTACTCAACTTCTTTTGTAGCTACAAATAAATATAATTTATAACATTTATTCTTAAAAAATACTTTTGAGTTCCAATTTTTCTTCCCTTTCTAATTCTCCTCTCACTGATGTAGTAAGCAAACATAGGCTATTCATGTTCAATGATGAAAAATATATCACCATTATCAGTCAAGTCGTGAAAAAACAATCAGACCAAGGGGGGGATAAAAAATGCCAAAACAAAAATAGTATGCTTCTCTCTACTTTCAGGTGCCATCTGCCCTTTCTCTTCAGGTAGATAGCATTTTTCATGAGGAGTCCTTTGGAATTGTCTCAGATGATTGCACTGATGCAGATAACTAAGTCATTCACAGTTGATCATCATACAGTATTGCTATTACTCTATACAATATTCTCCTGATTCTGCTCACTTGATTACACCAGTTCATATAAGTCCAGTTTTTGGTTCTTTTTTTCTGGAATCAGTCTGCTGATCTTTTCTTATACCATGTTAATATTCCTTTAAAATCACATGCCACAACGTGTTCATCTACTCTCTAAGTGATGAACACCCCCTCATTATTAACGTGTATGTCCCACGAAAGTACACTACCAAGGTATGTGAACGTATCTACAGAATTCAAAATATCTCCATTTCCTGTAACAATTGCTTCCACATATAGATGGTGTGATGCTGACTGGGGAGCATCTTTGTTTTCGTGGTGTTGATTGTTAGGCCAAAATTAGTAGAAGCATCAGAGAGTTAATTCATATTTTATTGTATCTCAACTTCAGACACTGCGTTGAGTGCACAATAAGCTGCAAATAAAAAAATCATACATCAACTCTCCCTCTCTTCAAGCTTGTCTTGTAGCCGTTCCAGTTTAAATAATTCATCATCATTGTGGTAGCAGACATTGATGCCATGTTCATTCTCAGTTAGTGTCTGACAACATTGCTAAAAACCTATGCTAGAAAGCTTGAGATTGAGTACACAACTGGGAAAGTGCAAGAGCATTCTTCACTGTCCAGAACCTAGGTATGCATGTCATCTTGAAAATGATGTACAATACTGATGATCTTCTCTGGGCAAGAGCATTTTGACATAATTTTCCATAATCCTTCACAACTCACTGTATCAGAGATCTTGATGAGAGAAATCAACATTGTGTACAGACCTCTGTTCTTCTCCTGACATTTCTCCTGGAGTTATCAATTAGCAAATCCTATATTGACCACTCCTTGACTCTTTCACAAATCATGTGGGTTCTCAGGTAGATTATCATCTTCCAGATGAATAATTCAGCTTATTAAAGAGGTTTCTGGCAAAAATCATGCCAACAAAGACCGAAGATTATTGCAGGACAATCTATTTCTTTTGCTGTAGAGATAGATAATGGATGCATGCCCGAACTCCTGAAAAAAAAGATAATCTCTTTTTTTCCATATTACATGGAAAATTTATTGAGCTTTTGTGTGTGTAATGCACCTCCCAACCTTGTAAATTTCACCTGGGATAAAATCAACACTAGTTGCTATTTCATGGGAGAAGTGTCTAATGGCATTCAAAATCTCTTTTTCAGTCAGATAGTTGACTAAATAGAAATTGACTTTCACCCTGAGGAAAAGGGTCGATGGCTTCAACATTTATTGATAATGATGTGTTGAAAACACTATGGAAGTGTTCAGTCCATTTCTCCAGGATGTTATCCTTAACACTAATCAATGTGACTCCATCAACACAGAAGAGTTTAGATGCTCCATGTGTCTTTGGCCCATAAATAGCTTCCAGAATATATTAAAAGTGTTTAGGATTATTGCTACCAGCATAAAATCAAATTTCATCTGCCATCTTACTATGCTAAGAATCATGCATTTCTACAAGCTTCACTTATACTTTTCTTTTGATAGAGTTTATTGATGTCTTCTTTGAGATACATGTACTATCCTGGTGGTAAACTCTGTGGAGTTCTTGTTATTCATTTAGCATCTTCTTCTTTTCCCCATCATTTTCTTCAAACCAGTCTTGATATTTCCAAGTGTTCTGACCCAGATGAGCGTTTGCAATGCTATACTGCAAATTTTTGTAAAATGGCCACTGCTTTGTTACTCCAGTATTGCTAAGTGTATGTTGACTCAGCTTTTCAACGATGCATCAACAAACTGTTTCTGCTCAGAGAAATATTCTAATCTGTTGACACTAAGTCTTCTGGAAGCTGCCTTGCCGTGGGGCTGCTGCTTTTCTTGAATGAGAATATTTATCTCGGAGACGGTAAGTTTGTGAGCAGTCCAGCACTCTGCACCACACTGTCACTTTCATATACTGTCACTCTCATGTACTGTCTGTTCTTTTCACTGTACAATGATATAGTCTATTAAATGCCAATTTTTCTGTGAAAGCACATTTACAAAGTCATTGGGTTTAGGTAAATGGAAGACAGTGTTGGTGATGAGAAGTTTATGAGATGCAGAAGTCTTCAGTACTAAGTGACTATTGCTGTTGCTGTTTCCAAGTCCATTCCTCCCAAGAATTCACTGCCAGGTAGGGTAATCTGAGCTTACTCTCATATTATAAGTTTGTCCTCTTTTGGCACATTGATAATGAGGTTTACCAGGTCTTCATAAATAAAATTTTTCTTTGATTTCATTATGGTTCATCAATGTGGAAGCATAGGCATTGCCATGGGTCGTGTAGCACTTTCCTGCAAGTGGCCATCACATTGTCGTGAGCTTGTAATTCACTTCTATAGGTAGACATTGACTAAATTAGTTTTTATTGTAAAATCAGTGCCAACTTTATGGTGCTCCCCTTCACTGCACCCATGGCAGAAAACATGCATCCAGCACCAAACTCTAAGTGGATCCTAGTGTATGTTTTAGTCACCTTTATGGCCATTGGAACAAATTGTTCTCATCTACCTATTCTACTGGAGGAAGTCTTCACATTCTTGGGGTAGACACCCCCCAACTCATCAATAGATTTGAGCACCCCCAGTTATCCTCAAACTGGTTTAGCCTGTCTGCCAAAATGGTTTACAGGGCTCTGGATCTTAGGCATGCTATAGGTTCTTGGAGCCAGAGATGAGAATTAGGTGGATCAGGTAGACCAGTGTTAGACAGCATCCCTGTAAGCACTTGGCAGTCCTCACACCAGAGCGACTATCCTTTCCTGAGCACACCCTAAACCTGGGTGGCAGAGAGCATTTATGAAGTATCTTTTAAAGTAAAGAAGTAAGGAAATGTGAAAACTAGTAACTAAAAAAAGATTTAAAATAATTAAGAGAGCATTCATTCTATCTCGGCCTGTACACTTGCTTTTTACTTGGAATTTTTGTGATTAATATCTTCTGCACGAGGCAGTTGTTTGAGACCTGGTATCCTGCAGAATATCTTGCCATCTGTGGTTAATATAAAAAAAAAAAAAAGACTGAATCCAGTAAAAGAATTTAGGTATGTAGGTGGTGGAACTATGAAAGTGACATCGATTTGGTCACAGTAAATGTGGATAATTATACTGAATAAGTTTTTTGTTTGTTTGTTTGTTTGTTTTTTCTCTGCTCAGCACTAGACAAGGTATTGAAAAAGGGATGATCACCAGTTCGGAACTACTGAGAGCTAGGAGTAATGCAGAGAAGAACAAAATCTAGCTTTTCTACTTTCTAGGGTCCCATTAGAAGGTTTAAGCATAAGATTTTAGGAGTAGACCTGATAACAAAGAAAACTGGGAACCTGGAAGGAAAGAATTTTATCTCTCTGGAGATTCAGAAGTCATTTTTGTATCTATTACCTACTTTTTAGATAGTGCCAGTTTCTAACATTCTCAGGCTCAACCTTAACGAAAGTAATGAACTAGAAAACTGAAAAAAAACAAAAATTTTATCTAGGCAACTAGAGAATAGAACCTCTGACACAAAAGTTATACAAGATATTCACCATAGAACTTGACTAGACAAGGAGTTAATGTTGTCATTGAAGGAGTAAGAAAAAATATCTTTTGATAAAATAATGTCCATTGGGATTTTACCATTTAAGAACAGAAAGAGAGCATTTTTTTAAATCTATCACAGGTTTCACTGCATGCCTAAAATTGTTGCTTGTAGTTAGGAAAGTGCAAATCTTAATTTTTAACAAGAACAACATCTTACAACAATCTAGTTTGGTTGAAAGATAGGTTGCAATTCATATATTGTATAGAGCAATTGAAAGGTATGAAGCCTTATAATTTATTGGTGCTTATATATTAATATTTTATAACTTTGCCTGCCTATTGAGGTTGTATCGGTTATTCACACAAGATATTTTGGAGATATGTGGATGAATATAAGTACATTTTCATTTACTTTGAAAGAAGTAGCTGCAAATATTACTATAGTGGGCATAAGACAGCCTGGCAAAGAAAGCTACAGGAATGTTTATGCTGTGACATTTCTCTTTTTCTGTAATATGTTTTTAGATTGGAACAAATGCAGTCATGGGGAAGTATTTTATCACCATAGAAACCAAAACTGTAAAGGCAGAACAAAGAAAAGGTAAGAATCACTTAATCAATCCAGACAAATCAGGGCTTCAGCTTCCCAATATTGAGTTTCAAAGCATGGATTCTTGTTACATAGAAGTTGATAAACCAGCATTATGGTGTTTATTGCATCATCCTTTGATACTGTTTCTATGCCCTTGACAATCAGAATAAAGACCAGAATGGTTAGGAAATTGTGAATGTGCTCCTCTCTAAAGAAACACAGCAACTCATGTACCACAAGTTTTGAATGTGCATGTATTAATATTAAAATAATCTAGGTAGAAAAGTAAATAGTAAAGGGCTATGCTTTTTTTTAATAATGTTGTGTTTTGAAACTCTTTTGGCTTTTATTAAATGAATTTGAGTATTTTTTCCTTTTTGTAGTGCCTAAAGGCTACTCTGTTTAACTTTTTTTTAAACAATTTTTTCCCCATTACAGGTAGCTATAAGCAGTAATACATTTTTTAAAAGGTCATTTCTTGCACATGCAAAATGTTTCTTCAAATCACGGGGGGGGAGGGTTTTGGGGTACTCAGGAGTTAGTATTTCTTGGTTTCATTTTGACTTAAATGATGAGCAAGATCCATAACAAAAGTATTTTAACAAACTAAAACTGTAGGGTTTTAAGTGGATTAATAAAAAATTATGAAAAATTCATTCTTTTTCTTTTTGAAGACAGTATTTTCTGGCAGAATTAACTTAAAATTTAGTAGATATTCCCAATGTTCTTTCAAATGCTCATGATCACTTTTTTTTTCCTCTGGATGATCCCAGTCAAACTATCTGCACTCTATGGTTAATTGAAAAGTAATTTATTTTCTAATTTTGATGGTTTATATCTATGAGAATGTTGAATATGAGATCTATGTAACATGTTGCAACAGTAAACACCCTGATGTAAACAGGGGAGCCTATTGCATGTTCTTCGATATGCTTTTCTGAAAGGAAAGTCATCTTTTGAAGGGTTAATAATCTCATTTAATCAAGCACATATATTATTTATTTAGTTCAGGGAAAAAAGTTTGCACCCTTAACTTTAGAGAAAATACAGAAAAATCTAAATCAACAAATGAAGCTTCCAAACTATCTGAAATTAAGCAATACATGCATAGTTCCCAAAGAGGGAAGCATCAATATCTGGGTTTTCAAAACTGGGGGTCTGCCAGGAGCTTCCCAGAGTATCATCTGGCCAAACAAAACACTTCCAGTCAGTAAGTCCCAAAGTAAAGTCTTATTTCAGGGTACTTAAACATTTTTTAGAGCCAGAGGGCATCACAGCCTTTGAGAACCACTGCCCCGCTAACAAAAGGTGTAGTCCTTCCTTCAAATTATCTCAGGTTCATTAATGGGTAGGGAAGATCTCATTAAGAAGCAAAATATATTAACAATAAGCAAAAATGCATTATCAATACAAATGTTTGCAAAAGTTAAGCTTGAATGATACAGAAATTTGCGTCCAGAAAAGGTTTTATGTGTATACACACACACACACATATATATATACACACACATATATATGTATGTATATAATATTTTATAGCTAGCTAGATTCTTTTAAGAAATGAATAAGAGTTTCAATAACTAAGTTATTTGGAAGCTCTTTTAAATCTATGATTTGTTACTTTTCTTCTACAAAAGCATTTTCTCTGGCATATGATGAGATCTTGGAATATGAACTAAATTATAGCTATGAACTATCTGAAGGTGATTGCTAGTGATGCCTTGTACATAAACTACTGAAGGGAAAAGATTGAATGTTCTCAGAGACTGAAAATTGACAAGAAGAGGACCAAAGGACTCCTTTGGGAAAGTAACCCTATAAAATATGCTATGGATTAGTTTGGAATTATATATATTTATACACACATATATATTCACATACATATAGATACATATATGTATATGTATGTATATACATATACATGCATATATAGGCTTCTATGTGTATGTATATGTGTATATACATGTGTTCATATATATATACACACACACATATATATATATATACATTTATGGTAAGTGTGTGCATGTATGTGTATATATATATATATATGTATATATATATATATATATATATATATGTATCTGTATGTTTATATGCATTCAGTTCCTAAAACTTCTTCCTCTCTCTCTCCCCCTTCCTTCTTCTCAAAATGATAGGCAGTTTGTTATAATTTATAAATGTACTATCATGTTAATTATTTTAATATAATAATATTAGTCACTATTGTGATAGAAGAAACAGATAAAAAGGAAAAAATGAAAAAATAAATTTAGTATATATGTATATATAGATATACACACATACATATACATATAAACTTCAAGTTGCATTGAGTCCATCAGTTCTTTATGTGAATGAAGATAGTGTTTTACTTCACAAATTCTTTGTACTTGCCTTAGATCATTGTGTTTTTGGGGAGAGCTGAGTCATTCATAACTGATCATCACAATTTTACTGATGCTGTGTACAATATTTCCCTAGTTCTGTTCATTTCAATTTGCATCAGTTCATACAAATTTTTCCGGGTTTCTTCTGAAATATTCCTGTTCATCATTTCTTATTACACAATATCATGCAACTATATTCATATAATACAGCTTGTTCAGACATTCCACAATTGATGGACATATCCTCAATTTCCAGTATTTTGCTACCACAGAAAGGACTTCAATAAGTATTTTTGGACATGTAGGTTCTTTTCCCTTTTTTATGATCTTTTTGGAATAAAAACTTAGAAGTGGTAGTGACAATGCTGGATCCCTATTTGGTTACCCTGTGGGCTTAGTTTTAAATTACCTTCCAGATTATAAATCCTTAAAGAGTATATTACTTTCCTGATTTACTCACATTGTCTCCAACATTTATCATTTTCCTTTTCTGTCATATTAAACCATCTGGGATGATACTTCAGAGATGTTTTAGTTTCCATTTTCTATTCAAAGATTTAGAGCATTTCTTCATATGCCTATAGGTAGTTTTGATTTCTTCACCTAAAAAGTGCCTGTCCATATGCTTTGACCATTTATCAGTTCTATAATTACTCGTATTCTTTTAAATTTGACCTACTTCTCTATATATTTGAGAAATGAGGACTTTATCGGAGATACTTGCTTAAAGATTTTTTCTCAATTTTCTACTATCCTTCGAATTGACTTGCATTATTTTGTTTGTACAAAAGTTTTTTTTCTTTAACTTATCTTTTTTTGGGGGGGGATATAAGTACATTTGAATCATATTTTTTTTCTAATAAAATTTGTTTATTTAACTTTTTACATTCATTTTCACAAAATTTTGGGTTCCAAATTTTCTCCCCCGTTTGTCCCCTTCCCCCACCCCAATATAAAAAGGATTCTAATTTCCCCTATCACCACTTTCTTCTATCATCCCTCCCTTCCCTTGTCCCCATCTTCTCTTTTGTCCTGTAGGGCCAGATAGCTTTCTATTCCCCATTACCTGTATTTCTTATTTCCTAGTAGCAAGAACAATACTCAACATTTGTTCCTAAAACTTTGTGTTCCAAATTCTCCCCTTCCCTCCTTCCTCACCCATTCCCTTTGGGAAGGCAGGCAATTCAATAAAGGCCCTATCTGTGTAGTTTTGCAAATGACTTTGATAATAGTTGTGTTGTGTAAGACTAACTGTATTTCCCTCCAACCTATCCTGCAACACCATTGTTTCCACTCTCTCCTTTGCTGCTGTCCCTCCCTGAGTGTTGACTTCAAATTATTCCCTACTCCCATGGTCCTCCCTTCCATCATCCCCCCAAACCTGCTTATCTCCTTCTACCCCACTTTCCTGTATTGCAAGATAGGTTTTCATGCCAAAAAGAGTGTGCATTTCATTCCTTCCTTTAGTCGAATGTAATGAGAGTAAACTTCATGTTTTTTTCCTCAGCTCTCCTCTTTTTCCCTCTACTAAAAAGTCTCCTGCTTGCTTCTTCTATGGGAGATAATTTGCCCCATTCCATTTCACCCTCTCTCCTCCCAATATATTTCACTTACACATTTACCTTCATTTTTAAAAGATATGATCCCATCCTATTCAATTCACTCTGTGCTCTCTGTCTATGTGTGCGCATGCATGTGTGTATGTGTGTGTGTGTATGTGTATATATGTGTGTGTAATCCCACCAACTAGCCAGATATTGAAAAGTTTCAAGTGTTTCAAATACTATCTTTCCATGTAGGAGTGTAAACAGTTCACCTTTCGTAAGTCCCTTATGACTTCTCTTTGCTGTTGACTTTTTCATGCTTCTTCTCATTCTTGTGTTTGAAGGTCAAATTTTCTTTTAAGCTCTGGTCTTTTCATCAAGAATGCTTGAAAGTCCTCTATTTCATTGAAAGACCATATTTTCCCCTGAAGTGTTATATACTCAGTTTTAATGGGTAGGTGATTCTTGGTTTGACTCCTAGTTCCTTTCACTTCTGGAATATCCTATTCCACACCCTTCGATCCCTTAAGGTAGAAGCTGCTAGATCTTGAGTTATCCTGATTTTATTTGCACAATACTGGAATTGTTTCTTTCTAGCTGCTTGCAATATTTTCTCCTTGACATGGGAATTCTGGAATTTGGCCACAATATTCCTAGGAGTTTCTCTTTTTGGATCTCTTTCAGGCGCTGATCAATGGATTCTTTCAATACTTATTTTGCCCTCTGTTTCTAGAATATCAGGGCAGTCTTCCTCGATCATTTCATGAAAGATGATGTCTAGGCTCCTTTTTTGATCATGACTTTCAGGTAGTCCCATAATTTTTAAATTGTCTCTCCTGGATATATTTTCCATGTCAGTTGTTTTTCCAATGAGATATTTCACATTATCTTCCATTTTTTTTTCATTCTTTTGGTTTTGTTTTGTGATTTCTTGGTTTCTCATAAATTCATTAGCCTCCATCTGTTCCATTCTAATTTTGAGAGACCTATTTTCTTCAGTGAGCTTTTGAACCTCTTTTTCCGTTTGGCTAATTCTGCTTTTGAAAGCATTCTTCTCCTCATTGGATTTTTGAACCTCTTTTGCCAATTGACTTAGCCTATTTTTCAAGGTGTTATTTCTTCATCATTTTTTTGGGTCTCCTTTTGCAAGGTATTGACCCGTTTTTCATGCTTTTCTTGCATCTCTCTCATTTCTCTTCCCAGTTTTTCCTCCATCTGTCTAACTTGATTTTCAAAATCCTTTTTGAGCTCTTCCATGGCCTGAGCCCATTGGATATCTATTTTGGATGTTTGGGATACAGAGGCCTTGACTTCTATGTCTTTCCCTGATGGTAAGCATTGTTCTTCCTCATTAGAAAAGAAAGGAGGAAACATCTGTTCACCAAGAAAGTAACCTTCTATGGTCTTATTTTTTTTTTCCCTTTTCTGGGCATTTTCCCAGCCAGTTACTTGACTTCTGAGATTCTTCTCCACCCCCACCTCACCTCTCTATCCACCCAACTAGTGCTTGGGGTCTGAGATTCAAATGCTGCTCCCCAGCCTCAGAGCTTTCCCCAGCAGACCTGGCTGCTATTTAGGGTAAGATTAAATTCAGATTCTCAGGTGAGGGCAGGGATGCCTCCCAGGCTCAGTTCCCTCAGGGGGTTTATGTGGAGACTTTCAGTAATAGATAAGAGCTCCTGCCTGCTTTGGGAGCTCCTGTCTGCTGCTTCCCCTGCCACTGCTTCCTCCTGAGGGGGCCTGAGTTATGGAGATACTCCACTCACATCTCGGCCAGTCCCGATGTCTCTCTCACTGGCCTGTGCAACTGTGGGTGGAGAGACCTTTGAGACTTCAGGAGATTCCGTTCCCTGAGGCCTGCTCAGATCTGCTCCTCTTGGGGCCGCACTGCCAAGGCAGGGCTTGGCTCTGCTCTGGGTCTTATGCGCGATGGACTTTTGGTGCTGGTTTTTCAGGGCTCTCTGGAACAGAAATCTCCTCCACTCTGTTGTTGTGCTGCTTCTACTGCTCCAGAATTTGTTGGCAGTTCCCTTTTACTGGTAATTATGGGCTGTGGGTTCAGAGCTACCATATGTGAATCTTTCTACTCCACCATCTTGGCTCTTCCCCCTCTTTAATTTATCTTAATAAAAATTATATTTTTTACATTTTGTAGTGCTCTCTGTCACTTGTTTGGTCATGAATTTTCCCCCTTCCTCATAGATCTGAAAGGAAGTCTATTGCTTGTTCTTAACATTTGTTTGTTGTGTCAACCTTTATGTCTAAATCAGGCCAAAGTTCCAGCATATCTAAGTTTTCTAATATTCAATTTATTCCCTTATTGTTTCTTGTTTAGTTTTAGTTGTGTTTATCAAATTCTGAGAGGGGACAATTGAGGTCCTCCATTACAACAGCTTTGTTGCTTGTTTCTTCCTTTGACTCACTTAACTTTTGTTTTAAGAATTTGGATGCTATCCCTTTTGATGCATACAGGTTTATTATTGAAATTGCTTCATTGTTTAAGGTACCTCTTAACCAGATGTACTTTTTCTTCCTTATCTCTTTTAACTAGATATATTTTGCTTTTACTTCACATGAGATCAAGATTGCTACCCGCTCTCTTTTTTTTTTAATTCAGCTGAAGCATAATAGTTTCTCTCCCAGTACCTCACCTTTACTCCATGTTTGTCTATCTGCCTCAGGTTTGTTTCCCAAAAATAACATATTGTAGGATTTTCTTTTTGATTCACTCTGCTATCCAATTCCATTTTATGAAAGAGTTCATACCATTCATGCTCATAGTTATGGTTGCTAGCTGTGTATTTCCCTTCATCTTATTTTTTCCCCTGTTTGTCCTCTCCATTCACCCTTTTCTTCCTCAATAGGATTTTCCTGATCTGTCATCTTTTCTGTCAGTCCCCAAACCCCTACTTTACTTCTTTTCCTCCCCTCGTACTTCCCTGTATGGTAAGACAGATTTCTATATTCATCCAATTTTACATATTTTTACTTCTTTTATCCAGTGCTGATTATAGTAAGGTTCAAGCAATGCTCATAACTCATTCTCCCATTGTTTCCTCCACTGAAATAGGTCTTTGATGACACTTCATGGGAAATAATTTGCCCTATTCTACCTCTCCCTTTGTTCTGCATCAATTAGACTTCTCTTTGTTATCCCTTAAATTTTATATCACTTCCTTAAATTTACCTTATACCTGTACTCTCTGTCTATTTATATCCCTTGCAGTTTTACTATTAGTAATACATCTTTAAGAATGACAAGTAGTATTTTCCTGTGTAGGGACATAAATAGTTTATCTCTATTGAACTCCCTATGGTTTGCTCCCCTTTTCACTGCTTATACTTCTCTTGGGTCCTGATATTTGAGGTCAAATTTTTGGTTTAATTCTTGTTTTCTCCTTATTAAATCTTGAAATCCTGTTTCATTGAATGACTATTTTTCCCTTTACGTATTATGATTAATTTTGATTGGTAAGTGATTCTTCATCATATTGGTGGTATCTGGGGCATGCTAAGTCTTTTTGGAGGTATTTCTGCATTTTCCTGAGACTACACTGAAGTACATGGAGGTCTGGCTGCTAGAAGACTACTAACATCTGCCTGGGACTAAGGTAAAACGGATGGTGTTTCTTGGAGCTGGGATCTGTCAGTTCTTTTGGCTATATTAAGGCATAAGTGGGTCCCTGGTGTTGGCCTTTGACTGCTGCACCACACTAGGGCTCAAGATCTCCCTCTAGTTTCCTGAGATGAGATCTGTTACTGTCTTGTTGGGATGTCTTGTATCTGGAATGCATTTCCCTCCCATTCAAATGAAACAGACTGCTCCTACCCATATTCCAAGACTCTTGAGTTGAAAGATTGTTTCATACCATCTTTTTGCTGGTTCTACAGGTATGTCCTGAGGCGCTATTTTATGGAGAATATATTAGAATAGAATCCTGAAAACCAAAAGAGAGATTTACAAAAATGAAAGAAAAATATTGGAATACTGAATTAATAGATGAGTGGGGAGCAAGTAAAAATAGATAAACTTTCATTTAAGTTTTATTTTTTTAAAAAAGAAGATAAATTACACATATAAAACAGAAAAAAATATACCAATTCAGAACAGATGAAAGAGACACAAAATAAATTTTTATAAATCATTTTGCTCAGTTCTACTGTAATAAAATTAGAAAAGTAATTTAATTTGATGAATATTTTGTAAGAAAACAATGTCCAGATGAACAGGAATTTATATAACCTAATCTCTGAAAAAAACTTATAAAACTTACAAACACCCAAAGAGGTATTTAGAGTGTAGGAGAAGTAGGGGAAACTGTGTACTTATAAATGAAAACTATCAAATCCAAAAAAAAAAAACTATTAATGGCAAAATTCTGTAAACTTTTCTTGGAAAGTGAAATGTGTTATACCAAATTTTATGCATGATGCAAATATGACATTTATTTCTAAACAAGAGAGGGCAAAGACAGAAATGTGATTTAGGATTCAGAATGTGATTTAGGATTCAGAATGATGTCCACACTGTATATCACTATAATATCAAGAATAAGAGTGATGATTGTTCAATAGATGTAGAAATATGGTTGACAAAATACAACACATTCATTTGTAATTACACTGCAAAACCTATCAATAAATATATCATAAATTCCTTAATGTCAAAAAGATTGAATAAAATGAAGAACTATTACAATACACAATGTTGGGAAACCACAACTCTTTTCTAGTAAGATCAGAGTTAAAATAATAATGCTCGTTATGACCACTATGATTTGTTATAGTGATAGCTATGTCAGCTATATAAACAAGATAAGGAAAATAGAAATTTTGGTGAACAGAATTGACATCTTGGTAAAGGAGTCATAAAATACTGAAGGATATAATCACTTAAAACAAAAATTATGATAGTAGAATTAAAGGACCCTAAAGAAATAATTGCAATTATTTGAAATGATGAATAACTTCAGTAGAGTTACAGGATATAAAATATATCTACCTAAATTATTGTCAATAGAACTGAGGACAAAGTGAAAGAAACAGAAATCTCTTTGAAAAGTAATGTGCATTTTAACTTGTATATACTTACCAATATACACATAGCAATATCATGACTATCACTGAAAAATATTTTATAGAAATAAAAGCATAGCTAAATAATTAGAAGTATATAAATATAAATGTAAGTAATTAATTTGCATAATTAATTGCATCAGGGCTCCCTTGTTACCTCAACTGCTAACTCTCCTCTATGCCTCGTAATTGTAACCTTTAATCACATATCAGCAATGCAACAGGGACCTGGAATAAGTATTAGCTCAGGTTCCCTCTTAATCTCTTGATTAGGTGATTGACCCCCTTAGCATCTCTTGCCTGAGAATTCCTGAAATTGCTGCTACTGTGGTTTCAGACATCTCCAAGATCCACCACTGATATTGTTACAGTGTGTGTTCTGAGCCAACCTTCACTCATTTGTCACAGACTTCTGGTCTAAATTATCTTTCACTGAAAATACAATATCTCATCCCAACTTTTCATTTGCTCTATTTCCCCAGAAATGAATTTGACTTTTTTTTTTTCAGGGAAGTGTGGGGAGAAAGTGTGAAATGCTTCAGTGGGGAAAAAAGAAGCCACTGTTCTGGAAAATAAATCAAGGAGAGATGAATTTAAAATTTTTGAACTACCTGAAAAACTATGTTAACAGGGCCTACATTTCATATTTCAGGAAAGGACAAATGCAAACAGTTCTTATCTCATAGAACAGGAGGGTAAAATAGAAATTAAATAAATCCTCTACCTCTTGAAAAAATCTAAAATGAAAGAACAATATTGTAGTCAAATTCAGAACTTCCAGGTGAAAGAAAAAAAAATATTTTAGGAAAACCATAGGAAACCATTTAGACATCATGCAGTCACACTTCAGATGATGTAAGATTTATTAGCTTCCATATTAAAGAAAGAAAGGGCTTGTGATATAATATTCCAGGAGGGAAAAAAGCTAGGATTAAAACCTGGGTTATCTCCAGTCATCTTGATGAATATCTGGTCACTGGATTCAGATGGTTCTGGAGGAGAAGTGAGGCTGGTGGTCTGTACAGTCCTCCCTCACTCAAAACAAAGTCAAGTGCAAGTCATATCATTAGTTCTCTGATGGTATGGTCTTCTTCAACAATGAAGGACTAAAAATATCAGAAAAGAACTATATTATTTGAGGAGAAAAATGGGTATTTAATGAAATAGTAGACATTTTAGCATTTGGCATTCCTGATGAAAGCAAAAATAAATAAATGGAAAATTAACATTTGAACACAAGCCTGAAGAGAAGTATGAAAAGCTAAACATAAAAAAAAAAATAATTACTCAGTAAGGTTAAACTCTTTATATTCCTATATAAAAATGTGATATGTGTATCTACCAACATTAATTCTTAAGGCAGATGAAAGGAGTAACAGAGAAAGGGCATGGTTATGTGTCAATTATATTAAGCTAATGATAGAAAATA
Organism: Bettongia penicillata ogilbyi; assembly: GCA_023548195.1. Classification (NCBI taxonomy): domain Eukaryota; kingdom Metazoa; phylum Chordata; class Mammalia; order Diprotodontia; family Potoroidae; genus Bettongia; species Bettongia penicillata. The sequence goes on from JAJHZJ010000880.1 coordinate 341,199, forward strand.
ATGAAAAAATAAGAAAAAAAGGATGCACTGGGGTAAAGGTTAATGGAAAGAGAAGACGGGGAAATCATCTCACAGAAATGAGACATTCATGGAAAAACAAATCTTTGAAATGGAGGGTAAAAATGGGAGGGGCATATCAACACTTGAACTTCACTATCATTGGAATTAGTTCAAATAAATAAGAATATCTAAACAAACTAAATTGTATGTAGAAATCTCTGTTAACCAACAGAGAAGGAAAGAAAATCTAGAAAATAAGAGAAAGGGAGAGGTAGAATGTAGCGAATCATCTGACATAAAAGAGGGAAGAGAGAGCTTTTGCAATGTAGGGGGAGGGGAGGCAACGAAAGAAAATAATTAAGCCTTACTCTCATGACATATGGCTTAAGGAAGGAATAACACACACTACATTGGATATGGAAATCTCTTTTACCCTGCAGGAAAGCAAGGGGGAAGGGGAAAGGAGAGGGAAGGTAATAGATGGGACAGCAAATTGAGGAAAGGGTTAATCAAAAGCAAACACTACTGTGGGAAGACATATCAAAGGAGAGAATGGAATAAATGAAGGGCAGGATAGAACAGAAGGAATTGTGGCTAGTCTTCTACAACATGAATATTATGGAACTGCTATGCATTGTTGCATATGTATGATCTATATTTAATTGCTTATTTTCTCAATGACAGTGGTTGGGGAGGGGAGGGAGACAATATGGAACTCAAAGTTTTCAGAATGAATGTTCAAAATTGTCTTAGCATTCAACTGGAGATTAAGCTATACAGGTATTAGAGTATAGAAATGTATTTTGCACTACAGGAAAATAGGGGTTGGAGGAAGAGTGGGTAATAGAAGGGAGGACAGACTGGAGGAAAGGGTGGATAGTTTGCACTGTTGTCTTAGGTTTGGGGCTGGGGAGAGATGGGAGTAAATTTAAAATTCAAATTCTTGTGGAAGTGAATGGTAAGAATTGTAAAGTAAATAGATTGCAAATTAGAATTTGCTATAAATAAATAAATATAGAAACAAAGAAAGAAAGAAAGAAACAAATAAATAATTAAATAAAAAGAAAGAAAAAAGAAACTGAACAAGCAATAAATTCCCTAAGAAAAAGCCCCCAGAAACTGATGCATTTATAAGCAAAGTCTACCAAATATTTTAAGAACAATTAATTGCAGTAATATATAATCTATTTGGGAGCAATGACAATTGCCAAATTCCTTTTATAAAACAAGTATGGTTTCAATATTTAAACCACAGAGTGAAGAGTAAAGAAATATACATACATACATACATATATGTGTTTATGTATGTGTGTATAAATGGATTTATATATATATATGTATATACATATATATATATACATTATTCTTCCCTCAGTGAATATTAATGAAAAATAAATAAAATATTTGCAAGTCCATTATAGTAATACATCAAAAACATCATATAGAATGATCTAAAAATGCAGGCAAAATTCAATATTAGAATAAACAGGATTATCATTCTTTGTATACGGTATGATTATACACATAAAGACTCCAAGAGTATAAAACCAAAAACAATTATTTGACACAATAACCAATTTAGCAATGTTGAAGGACACAAAATAATCTCCCATATATTCTGTGAATTTCTACATTTTACCAATAAAGTCCAACAAAAAGAGATTGGAAAAGAAATTCATTTAAATTAACTGCAGATGAAAAAAATGTCGACACTATAAAATACTTGAGAGTCTGCCATCAAAGACAAACCCAGCATCTAAGACTCAAGTGTAGAGCATTTTTTCACATATATAAAGAAAAACCTAAGAACTGATTAGTAGTTAATTGTTCATGTTTAGGCCAAGACAATATGATAAAAAAAAATGACTCTTCTAACTCAATTAATTTACTTTTTCAAAGTCATAATCAAACTATTATAGAACTATTTTGCAGAGCTAATAAAATAATAACAAAATTCCTCTGTATTAACAAAAATTCAAGGATATCAAGGGAATCAATAAAAATAATGAAGGATGAAAGCCTTGTATTATAAAATTTTCAGATTATGTAACAAGGCAGTAATAATCAAAATTATCTGGTCTGGGTTAACAAGTAGAGTGGTGAAATAATGGAACAGATTAAGTACATAATAAACAATAGTAATTGAACTGACCATTATATTCTAGTGTTTGATAAACCTAAAGTTCCAAGATTTTGGTGTATGAACACACTATATGACAAAACTTCTTGGGGAAAATGTTAAACAATTTGGCAGAAACTAAGAATAGACCAACATCTCACAACATATTGAAGGTTAAAATCAAAATTGGTCCAAGATTTCAACATAAAATGTGATATCATAAGCACATTAGGAGAATCTGGAAAATTATACCTTCCAGATGTACAGATAGATCAATAATTTATGATCTAATAAGTGAAAATTACAGGAAGTAAAGTGGATAATTTTGATTACATGAAATTATTTTTTTTTTTTGCACAAATAAACCAGTGCAGCCTAAGTTAGAAGGAAAGGAGGAAATTTGGGGAAGGGATTTATAGTAAATTTTTTTCTGATAACTATGTAATTTCTCATATATATTGCAAATTGAGTCAAATTTTTAATAGTAAGAACAATTCTGCAATTGATAAATGGTTGAAGGACAGGCATTTGTCAGAAGAAAAGTTACCTAAGTCATATGTTTTTCAAAACCCTCAAAATCACTATGATTGCTTCTCAGTCATTTTCAATCACATCTGAATCTTTGTTGCCCCATTTAGGGTTTTCTTCAAAAAGATACTACAGCAGTTTGCCATTTATTTCTCCAAATCATTTTAAAGATGAGGAAATTGAGGCAGTTGTGATTTGCCCAGGATCTCAGGCCGAATTTGAACTCAGGAAGGCATATTTCAATTCTGAAACTCTATCCACTGTACCACTTAGCTGCCCACTCCCTCTAGAATCAATTAGAGAAATGCAAATTAAAATGACTACTATTTCAATCTATCAGCATAATTGAAATCATTGAAGAGGAAAGTGACAAATTTGGAGAAGATATGGAAAAATTGGAACACTAATGCACATTTGGTGGAATTATAAGCTGGCAAAACTATTTTGGTACACAATTTCAAACTCATCTCATAGTGTTAAAAACTGTGAATAGCCTTTGACCCAGCAAATATTATTACTAGATTTTTATCCCAAAGAAATCACAGAAAAGGAAAAGTACCTATAAGTGCAAAAATATTTATAAAAACTCATTTTTTGTGTTTACAAATAATTGCAATATGATAGGATGTCCATCAATTGGGGAATGGCTAAAGAAGTAGTGGCATGTGATAATTATGGAATACTAGTATGCCATAAGAAATGGTGGACAGAGCTGTTGAAAAAAAGAAAAAAAAACAAACTTTGAAGATGACTTATGTGAACTGATGCAGAGGAAGTGATTAGAAGCAAGAGAGAGTGAAAAATGAATAAATATTAATAGCTCACTTATTAGGTTGAATTATTAATTTAAAAATGAAAGCACCACTTAATTGCTTATTCATTGAGCTACCAATAAAGCACCAAAGTATTATTTTATAGTCATTAAGAATAATTATAAAATTCATTTGTAATAACAGCATTATCAAGGATCTCAAAGGAAATGAAACAAAAATTGGGAGTGTAGAGTTCCTGACAATATTCAGTAATATTTCCAAAAGTGTGACAAACTCAATTATTTGGTACCTGTTAAAAGAAATAGGCAGGTCTTATACTGGAACACATTATATATTCAATATAAGCATTGACAAACAAACACAGTAGTTATTGTTTGATAAACATAAAGACCTTAATGACTGGTGTGAAGAACTTGATAGTTGACCAAAACAGCAGGAACATGTGCAAAGAAGTGATAAAATCTAAATATAGACTAAAATTATACACTCTATTCCACTATAAATTCTATTTGAATATATGAAGGAATACTGGACAGAATTTTCCATATATCCCTTTCTACACATTACATGTCAAAATTGCTGTAAAATAGGTAAGGCTTTTTTTTACAAGTCCTTATTCCCAAAGACACTCCAAATTTTCCCCATTGGATTCTATACCTACAAAGACATTCCTACTTCTGTTGCAAAACTACCCCATAACATGACACATTGAGTTAATCGGGCATCTTCTTAGAAACGAAAATGAAATAAGTCCTCAGAAAAGGGTTACGCTGCAAAGAAGAGTGGATACATCTTTAGGATTAAGTAGGCTAGGCTTTCTAGGAAAAGAAGCAAACTTTATCTTAGGTAAAATTCTAAAAGGATCTCAGAAATGCTCTCTGGACTCACAAATGAAGCAAGCATTCTGGATCTGCTTAAATTGTTATAAAAGGGGGAAAACATACCATAGTCAAACTGTTAGTCACCACTATGGACAGAAAAGCAATACTTCTGCAAGACCCATTGTAAATCCTTACACAGGATTTAGTAATACAAATATCAGTAGTTATTCATTCCATGAATCAACATATTCAAGATGGCCAAAATCAGTTCAATAGGAGTACCCTTGGTTTTAGGGAAATACACTGGAACGAGTGATTTCTCAGTAATTATATTTTTAAGAGACAAAAAAAGAAAATTGAGCTATAATAATGCTGAGTAAGAAACTTTTTTCAAATCCCTCTTTTCCAATGTACAGTAGATTAAAATGTCAGAATATTATTTTTGAATTTAGAAAGACACTTTGAATCTTATTCTTACCTCAGACTGGAAAAAAAAAATTAGAAGGCAGGATGCAAAGTGCTTCTTTTTTAGTGTCCAAGATTTGAGTTCAAACTGACTGTGTGTTGCTTTAGCTCTGAAGACTGAGTGATTCATAATCAGATAGAGATTCATCTAAAGGACTGTATTTCAAAGTAGGAGTTTTTCCCATTAATGTCAGGTAAAAACAATTAAATACACACTTCTGATAGAATTTCCAGTTATGAATTATTTCCTCAATAAAAATTGCTCTTAAAAATAAATAGCTTTTAATGATTTCAAATAGAAGGGAATAGTAGAATTTGAAGTCTAATCAAGATACTTCCTATGTTTTGAAGCCTCAGAAGTAAGGAATCATTCTATTTAGAAAAGGAGAACAAAAGAGATAAACTAAAGAGACAGACTTTTAAAAAAATCAATATGGTGAAATTTACAATTATTTGCTAATATTAATTTTGTTATTAATTTATTTGTATGTCTGTTTATTAATCCTTCTGAGAACTTTCTGGTTGATGGTTTCTTCCCTGACACTTCATTCTAGATAATAATGAAAGGAAAAGTTACAGACAGGTTTCTCACGCACATGCTGTCCTAGCAGAGTCTGTAATTAGGTCTAAACATAGATTGGTATTTCCTATAACTTAACAAGTTTAGCTATGCACAGCTTGCTTCTTCTGCACAAAAATAAAGATGTTAGGACCCCCGGGCAAAAGCCTACCTTGTCCTCGACCTGGTCTTCGTGCGCAACGGCGCGTCTCGTACCAAGACGCGATCTCCCTCTCAAAGAACACACCGAGGCAGCAGTATAGCAGGATACAGACTTTATTCTTGTTACATCTTGCCCATCCAGCCAGACCCCTTAAGTTCCCCTGAATATTTATATTCTCCCAGGGGCTGTCCCTGGTAGAAATCTGCTCAGCAACAAGTCCTCGCCTTTCTCAATGTGTCAGAGTACATATGTAAATTGTAATCTTTGTTCTAGTTCCCTGTTCTCTGTTACATCCTGGTTCGGCCTCTTTCTTGTGAACATAAGGAAATTATGTTCTGTTCGCACATGGTTATCAGCATGGTAAAGTACAAGTAGGTTATATGCTGTTTGCTCATGCTTCAAGATAGAAAAGGCTATTGTGAGTTTTTGGTCAAGCTGACCTAGCTATTTCCTAACACAAAGAAAGTACATAATTCCATGCCTAATAACATAGGTCTCCTAAACACACTCACCTAAAACCTATTATCCAGAACACAGAGAAGGAATACTTTGGTCTGTGATTTTTAAAAATGCCTATATAGCTGTATTTCAAAGTAATTAGTTTCCTGTTTAATGATATGCAGTTTCCATGGATTTCATCACACTGACAAAGAAGTCCACATAAATATGCAAAATGTTAAAAATCCATATTTTAGAACAAAGATGACTTGGAATCTGATGAACATAGTTCATATCCTAACTCTGCTGCTCCAAGGCATTGTGACATTGGGCAAAGTCATTTAACTTTACCACACCTAACTTTCTCAACTGTGAAATATAGAGGCTAGACTATATGACTTCGGAGCCTCTTTTAGTTCTTAAACTGTGATCCTAAATGATGCAGTCTAATGGTTGTATCTGGGGCAGCTAGATGGCACGATGGATAGATTGTCAGGCCTGCAATCAGGAAGATTCATTTTACAGAGATCAAATGTGAGCTCAGACACTTACTAGCTATGTGCCCTGGCAAAGTCACTTAAAGCTGCTTACCTCACTTCATCATCTCAAAAATGAACCAGAGAAAGAAATGGCAAACTACTGCATTATCTTTGAATAGGGGTCATGGAGAGTCACAACTGAAGAGCAAAACTAAAAAATGATTGTATCCAGATGTAGTGATACTGTATCTTCCTTTGAAATTTCTCAAGTTTCTTAATGATGGATCTGGGAGATTTAACAAATTCCTATAGTCAGTGTTATTTTTTGAGATAAATTGAGTTTTTATCTATATTTAAGTGTGATAAAATCAAATTTTTATGTATGTATGTATACATACATATAAACGTGTATACATATGTACTATATACACATATACATACATATACACAGATACATGCATGCACACTTATACATACAACATGTATATGCTATCTTAAACAGTTTCTTACCCATGATCTTTTAAAAATGTTTTGATAATTATATTTCTTTGATAACTATAATTTCTTTTGCAAACTTTCATATTTTTTTCATTCATAACTCTCATTCTAAGAAATACTACAATGACTTCAGCAGACTATCAAGGTGCTAATGACACATAAGAAGTTAAGCGGCCTTTGCTCTAGGGACTTATTCCATATAATACAGACAAGAACTTGAACTTGTGATTTTCCTATTGCCTATTTCCATGATCCTGCTTTGCTTTGTGCATGTTGACAAATTCTATCTCTGTTGTACTGAATACTCAAATTGGCTTCTCCAAAACTGAAAATGTGCTCGGTTGTGATTCATTTAAAAGAATTCAGTATATTTTCTTCAAAGAAGTAATGACTTAGGGTTGACTTGATAGCTTATCTTTAAGAACTTCAAATATTATCAGAGATGAGATCTCTTCTGTCTTTTAGCACAAGAATTTTCTCCAGATCTTGGTTTATATTCTCTCGTATTCTAGAATTAGAATAGAATAGAAACTGCTACTAGATACTTCTGCCAAATGAGAATGTGAATGGAGCAAAATGAAAAGAGAAATTCCCTATCACTCCTAGGATCAAAAACCTCTATTTTCATTCAACGAACTTCACAGTGCACCTTTCCTCAATAGTTTTCCAGTTTTATTCTATCTACTTTCCCCATGAATGTACTTTTCAATATAATCCATGAATAAGACACACTTTCTTTTGTTTCAGGTCATTTTTCATGGGCTTTTCTCCATGCCTTAAATGTTCTCTCTCCTCACCTCTGACCTCCGACTTGTGTTCTTCTTCTAATCCATATGAAATGTCCCTCATCTAAAATAAATCTTTCCCAGTCCCATTTGATTCTAGTCCCTTCTCCCCATTATTTCCTATTTGTCCTGTAAATTATTTGTTTGTCCATATTTATTTGTTGGCTATCTCCACCATTACACCATGAGATCCTTGAAGGAAGGAATTATCTTTTGCCTCTCTTTGTATCCCCCAGGGCTTAATACAGTGCCTAGCACCCAGTAGGGTTTTACAGTGTAATCATTGACTGATCGGTATTCCACAACTGCTCCAGCTGTAATTGCTGTCTGCTTCTGAGAAGTTAGCTGGTTAAAGACCACAGAGAAGCGAGGCTTTATTTTTATTTTTTTGTTTGTTTGTTTTTTCTGACATTGGTTTTATTAGCTTTTAAATTTAAGAAATATTTTCACCCAACAAAAGGATCAAGGTATATTCGCACACACTTCAACATACAATTAAGATCTTGTGTTTAGATTTTGGATCTTCTGTGACTATGTCAATGGAAGAGGGAAAAGGAAATCATATTTTCCCTTGAATTGCATAAATATAAGAGAAAAAAAACACTTTTATTTAAGTTATCCAACGGGCATGGCTTGCTATGTGCATTACACTTCCAATAAAGGGGAAAAAATAAACTTTTCTCAAATGTTATAGATGGTGTAATGGCTCACTTGTGAGTTAGACTAGATGACTTCTGAGTTCCTAACAAAATCAATCTATTTTTTGTGTGACAACCTAAGGCTACCAATACCAGAAAACATCCTGACTTAGAAAATTATTGTCTTGCTTTCAGTAACTGGCATTGTAAAGCAAAAGAAAACAATTGTTAACAGCAAGTGAACAAACAATTGTATCTAAACAATCTCGTAAGAACATAACCAGTCACAGAATTCTCTGCCATGTCATTGTTCTAAAGTGCCTACTCTAGCCCTTCCCCAAAAAACGATAATGCTATTAAAGAGATTAAAAACAAGAAAAACATAAAAACAGTAATAACATTCCTGTTATTACTTGGATAGTTTGTGCCCATTTCATTTTGTTTGGAAATATCACTTTCAAATGGAATATTCCTTCTTAAGCAATTTTTTCTAATCTCAGAAAATATTCACAAGATTCCTTCCACAAGTTTATGAAAAAAAATAGCAAACAAGCACATATTTTAAGTCAAAAATGGAACAATTACATTAGTTTACCATTTAAAAAGAGAATAGAACACATAAGAAATTAAACCTGTGTGAGGTGTCGTTATTAACTCATAGTCCATGATTTCATTTGTCAAATAAAATAATGTGTCTCATAATGACAATGACATAGGTCTATGGGGGTTAAAATATCACTATACTCCTCTTAATTTTCTAAACCTTTTTAGTGTAATGTTTCTCTGAGAATGAATTTTCACATTGCTTATGGGTAATGTAGATTCTGGTTGTTTTTTTTATAGACAAGATGATGATATAAATACATTTGTTCTGATTGGCACATCAAAAAAAATAATTCTTTCTATTGCACATAATACTGATAGTCAAGGATTTTTTGAAAGCATGATTTTGAGATGGAACATACATATTGAAAAAATGCATATTTTTTTTTTACCAAAAAGTAAATTAGAAAGCCCTAAAATTTTACACACTATTTAGCAAATATTTTCACAAAGTGATTAGGACTTTCTTTTTTATCCCTAATGATGATGTTCTTGAAATAACCTCAAAATTAAAGCCAACACTAATAGGTTTTAATTTGTTGTCTAGGAAAGTAAATACATGTATACATATGAGTAAATATATGTATGTGCATATGAATAAATGTATACATATGTAAATTACCAAGATATATATATGTATGTATATGTATGTATATGAGTTGTGTGTGCATATGCATGTAGTAGTGTTGATAGACACCTGAACTTTGAGTGTCTTACACTTAACTATCTGTGTGACCTGAGTAAATCAATTAAATTATCTGCCTCAGTTTCCTTACCTAGAAAATTCAGGTAATAATAATCCCTACCTCAAGGTTATCATGAGGTTAAATGAAATATTTGTTTGAAATTTTGTTGGGAGCACTGAATTGGGAATATTACAGTACTATGTAAATGTGAACTATTATATATATATATATATATATATATGTTTATGTATCTAATTGTGCCACTCATGCAGGATAAGAGTGGAAGTGCTACGTTGGTATTCTTGAAATTTTAAGAGTTAGAAGACTGCTTCCATTGTAAAGAAAAGAAATCTTCCTTCCTTCCTTCCTTCCTTCCTTCCTTCCTTCCTTCCTTCCTTCCTTCCTTCCTTCCTTCCTTTCTTTTTTTCTTTCTTTCCTTCTTTCTTTCTTTTTTTCTTTCTTTCTTTTTTCTTTCTTTCTCTCTCTCTGTTGTTCTTTCTTTCTTTCTTTCTTTCTTTCTTTCTTTCTTTCTTTCTTTCTTTCTTTCTTTCTTTCTTTCTTTCTTTCTTTCTTTCCTTCCTTCCTTCCTTCCTTCCTTCCTTCCTTCTTTCCTTCCTTCCTTCCTTCCTTCCTTCCTTCCTTCCTTCCTTCCTTCCTTCCTTCCTTCCTTCCTTCTTTCTTTCTTTCTTTCTTTCTTTCTTTCTTTCTTTCTTCCTTTCTTATCTTCCATTCTTCATTATCTTCCACAAAGCCTTAAATAAAAGCTACATAATAAAAGACAGTAAACATGTCTTTTCTAGAAGGAAGGCTTCTATGTTCGTGATCCCATACATTTATTGATGTATTAAAGTAGATTTTAGTAACATCTGCTAGTATCAATTTATATATTCTTTACAGAAAAGACTCTCAAAACACATTATTCACAGGATCACAAATTTGAATCTGGAATGAAACATGCAGGCAGGACATCTAATCCAGTATCTTCATTTTTTTACCCTTCATTAACTGAACAACAAAATAACTTGTTCAACTTCTCAAAGGTGATGGTGGGGGACTGAGGGAACATTTGAACTTGTGTCCTCTTGTCCCAAATCAGATACCTTTTATACAACAACACAATATTTTGCGTTTTTTTTAACCTAATATCATTGGTGTCTGACTTCATCTATGAAAAAAGAAAACATGATATCAGGAAGGAAAGGAGTGGAAATATTGCTGAGAATATTCATCATATTTTGCAACAGATAATATGAAAATAGTAAAGCAATGACAAGTCTTAGCTATTTGTAATTCCCTTATCAGGTAATTTGGTTTTAAAAAGAATATGACTATAGTTTACAAGTAATTAAACCTTGACGCTAAGTTATTAAATGACCTGTGTTAGATCACAGTGTATTTTTCATGCTAAGATTTGAATTTAGCATTTTTAAACTTCCCATCAAGTATTCTTTTCATCAAATAATATTTAATTTAGCTTACTCACATGCTGAGTACTATCATTCACTAGACCCATGTTCACTTATTAATTTTTCTGCACTGATAGATGGTTGTACCAAGCTGGAAATAAATGAAGTATATATGTATGTATACTATACTTCCCTCAATACTGCAGAAAGGCAATTTATAAAATTGAAATAACACAAATCATATGATTTAGAACTTGAAGGTCCTTAACAATCTTTTAGACAAAAGCTCATATTATAGTCAGGAAACTAATGACAGAAGAATTTAAATCAATTTTTGGTTCCTCTATCTTATTTCCCCAATTTTATAACTCTACATGTTAATAGCATTGAATGATACTGTTGAACCCTAAATTTCTCACTTATTACAAAGGAAAGTCTGATGCTGACAGTTTCCAAGAACCATCACAGCTACAGTTCTATGACAGGATATTCCTTCAACTGTCTGGAGGTTTTTTTTTTTAAATCTATTTATAATATAAGGGTTTTTTATGTTTTTTTTAAGTGTATATATCCTTTTTCTACTATAACATTTTTCTCAAATGAAAACACCACAATATTTTTTTGAGTGTATTCAGTCTTGTATATGGTTTTGAGCAAAATGCATGTTAATAAATATTGTTAACTGGCATATGACATTATATAACCTTAAATAGGGGAAAATATCTATATATGTGAGAACATACCTATTAAATCTATATTGAAAATTTAACTATAGTTCCTCACAACCCAGAAAGAATGCATTAGATAAAACCATCCAGGACAAGAACCAGGAAAAGATAGCAAGGAAAATACAATTAGAAATTTATGATTGTAAAAAAAAAAGTCAGACAATAGATTTGTCCTTTTCTCTGATATACTGGTCACATTAAAAGAAGAAAAATATGTTCAGTTTTTTCATCTTGGTATCCTATATATGATTTCATTTATTTTGAAATAGAAATGTTGCAGCTACAAAGAGATGGTTTCACTTTTTCTTATATCATTTTATGTCTCTCTAACACACTTCTACTCTCTAAGAGGTAGGAGAAGGTTAAGCATGATGAGATAATGATTCATCTGAAAAATGGGATGAGGCAGAGAGTAAAGAGTGTGATGCAACACCAATAAAAATTAAGACACTCTTACACTGCCTGAATAAGGCAGTAATAGTCCTTGAGAATTCCACTTTTGTCAAAAACACATTTGAAGCATTGTTTCTCAGTGCCCACACACAATTTGAGAATTTATTGAGCTGTATGTAGACTGTCCAGAGGAGGGTAACATATATGGTGAAATTACTTGAATCCATACTCTACAAAGATCAAT